>JAKSZT010054470.1:5182271-5544128 GCA_026826555.1 Tolypeutes matacus
TAAACCATGATAATCCATACAACAGAATACTATATTGGCAATAAAAAAAACTTAGTATGTTTATATTACCACCTTGGAAAGATAGTCAACCTATATGACATGAAAGAAAAATAGTTGTAAAACAGCATATGTTGCATGATTTTATATGTATTTGTGTATTTGTATTGCTTTTAATATAAAAGTTAATATTTCAAATAATTGTTTTTAATATTAAACAGTTTAAAACATAAGTGCCCATCAATAAGTGAGTTACCAAATAAATTAACTATACAATAGAACAATATAAAGTAGAGCTCTATGTATTGGCTTTGAAAAATATCCATATAATATACTGTGAAGTTAAAAAGTAAGTAGAGTAAGTTAACAATATATATAAAACTTATGGAATGGATCAACATGACTTTTTATTAAGGTATTTACAATAAGCATGCAGTTTCTTTTATAATCAACAAAATAATGATACTTATTTTGAAAAAGTAATCAGTTGAGGTGAGAATGTTATTAATATACACAGTCATTCAATTTTATTTCATATTTGTATTCTTGATTTAGGTTGCTTCAGAGAACTTTGTGCTTTGTGTTGGATGCTGCATATCCGTGATAAGTTATCCTATAGTTGCAGGCAATATCAAAAAGCAAGAGAAAATGTGGGGGAAAAAAAGGTATTTACCAGCACAAGAATAAGAAAATTGAACAACATTACTTGGGAAATTATTGTTTAAACAGAGATTCTACTCTTTTTAGCAGAATTTTCTCTTAGAACTCATTCTAGTCTATCAACCTAAACTGCAAAGGAAATAAAATTTTCAATGTCCATTTAGAACCTTGAAGTGGAGTTTGATTCTTCTGTGGTTGAGCACTGCTTCAGTGCACTGGAATGGGCTTATAGAATGCTTCCTTTCTCTCGATTTTTGAATATTGAAGAACTTATTCAAGATGTAATTTTGAGCCTTATTGGAGAGTTGCCAGCAATCAGCAAGGTAATGTGATTACATATGAAAGTAAACTACATCAGAATAAGACATTTTAAAGGATTTTCGTTTTATGTTACTCATAAACCTCATTTTTAAATTTTTTTTAAGGTAGCAGAAATTTTCATTAAAGCATTTCCCAATCCGGAGGACATAAGGGTTTCTTTAAGAGAAAAATATCACTCTCTTCAGCAGAGACTCAGGCACTGTGTTGTAAAAGGTATTTGTCATTCTTAGACATCTAATAGATAAATTGCTGAAGATTCTTGTTTTTTGTAGTTGCTGTTTGCATGATATATATTTTTCTATCCTTTTATTTTCCATCTGTTTGTATCTTTGATTCTAAAGTATGTCTCTGTAGACAGCATATAGTTGGATTTTGTTTTTTAATCTAATCTGGCAGTCTCTGCCTTTTGAGTGGATTGTTTAACCCATTCATATTTAATATTTTTATGGATATAATTGCATTAATGTCTGCCATTTTACATTGTCTCATGTTTCATGTCTTTTTGTTCCTCCCTTACTGCTTTCCTCTGTATTAAGTGAATGTTTTCTAATGTAGTATTTTAATTTCTTAAATGATTTTTTCACTAATTTTGTTGTTGTTGTTATTTTCTTAGTGGTTGCTCCAGGACTAACTATATACATCTTAACTTACTGGAAGCAGCTTCAAATTTATACTACCTTAATTCCTCTGAAATATAGAAATGTTACTCCTATGTAGCTCTGTTTCCTTTTGGCCTTTTGTGGTATTATTTTTTTAAGTATTACATCAATAAATGTTATAAAGTTAATACGTTGTTATCATCCTTTATATAAATTTTATGTCTTTTAAAGAAGCTGAGGGAAGAAAGGAGAACATGTATATATTTATAGCTTTTATAATATTTATCATTTCTGGTTCTTTTTGTTTGTTCTTGTGGATTTGAGTTACCATCTAGAGTCATTTCCTTAGCCCAATACAGCTTTGCTCCCACCCACCTTCTTTATGCTGTTATTAGCAAATATATTACATTCCTATATGTTACAGGCCCAACAATATAGTATATACATATTGTTTTATACAATTACTTTTTTAATCAGGAAAAGAAAGAAAAATATGCATTTATATTGTCTTATAATTACATACTACCTTCACTGATGCTTTTGTTTTTTCATGTGGATTCAAATTACCATCGGGGTCATTTGCTTTCAGCCTAAAGAACTTCCTTTCATATTTCTTGTGTGGTGAATCTACGAGCAACAAATTACCTGTTTTTGTTTATATAGCAATATCTATTCTTCATTTTTGAAAGATAGCATTGCTGGTTATTGGATTCTTGGTTGATAGTATTATCTTTGAACATTTTGAATATATTGTCCTACTGCCTCTGGCCTCCATTTTTTTCTGCTGAGAAACTAACTGTTAATATTACTGGTTTCCCTCCTAAGTGATGAGTCATTTTTTTCTTGCTGCTTTCAAGCTTTTCTTGTCTTTGGCTTTCAGCATTTTTACCATGTTTTATCTATTTGTGAATCCCTTTGTGTTTCTCCTACTTGGAGTTAGTTGAGCTTCTTGGATGTGTAGATTACTGTTTTTATGAATAAATTTGATACTTTTCAGGCATTATTTCTTCAATTATTTTTTTCTCTTCCTTTTTCTCTCTTCTCTCCTCTGATACTTCCATTATACATATGTTGATAATACTTAATAGTGTCTGACATTCCTCTGAGGCTCTGTTCATTTTTTCTCTGTTCTTCAAATTGCTTCATTTCTATCAACCTATCTTCAAGTTTCCTAATTCTTTCTTCTGCCAATTCAAATCTACTGTTAAGTCTCTGTACTGAAGTTTCCATTTCAGTTACTGTCTTTTTCAACTCCGTAATTTCCATTTGGTTCTTTTTTATAATTTCTATCTCTGTATTGATATTCTTTATTTGATACATCATTATCATCATACCTTCTGTGGCCGTTGGGGAATTTGATGTAATTATGAATTCCAAAAATATAATTGGATCATGCTTGTAAACTGATCTGTTAATCTGGGCATGATTAGGTTATGATTAGGGCGTTGAGCCCCACCCCTTGGTGGGTGGGGAATTGAATATAAAAGGCAAGGCAGAGAACAGAGTTGAAGCAGTCTTTTGAGAAGCAGTTTTGATGTTGGAAAGAAGGCTCCAGGAGAAGAGAAGCAAGCCGTTCACCTGATCATCTACAGCTGACCTTGTGGAGCAAACAGGAGCTAAGCCCGGAGAGAAACGCAGCCCCAGGAAGAGAGGAACCCCAGAAGCCTGAACCCTGGCAAACGCCAGCAGCTGTCTTGCTCTAACACGTGGCAATGGACTGTGGTGAGAGAAGAAACTTAACGCTTTATGGCCTGGTATCTGTGGACTTCTACCCCAAATAAATACTCTTTATAAAGACCAACCCATTTTTGGTATTTCACATGAGCACCCCTTTGGCTGACTAATATACCTTCCTTTACTTCTTTAACCATGGTTTTCTTTAGTTCTTTGAACATATTTGAAACCGTTACTTTGAAGGCTTTGACTGCTAATTCTGACAACTGTCTGCTCTCACAATCGATTTCTGTTACCTACATTTTTTCCTGTGTATGGATCATGCTTCTCTGTTTCTTCATATGTCTTCTAATTTATGTTGGAAACTGGACATTTTAGATAATATAGCAATTCTAGATATTGGTTCCTACCCTTTCCCCAGGGCTTATTACTGCCATTTGCTTCTTTATTTATTTAATGACTGGTTGGATTATTTTAGTGGAGTCTATTCCCCCTTTCCTCCTTCAGTGTTAAGTTTCTGAAGTTTTCTCCTCAATGGGTGCAGCCTTGGGTATGCCCATTGTCACTTTGGAATCACTTTGGTTTTGCTGTTTTGTTTTGTTTTGTTTTGTTGAGGTACTGGGTGCTGGGGAATGAACCCAGGGCCTTGTATGTGGGAAGCCAGCACTCAAGCACTCAACCACTGAGCCACATCAGCTCTCCTGATTTTTTTTTTTTTTTTTTCATTTGTTTTGCTTGTTGTTTATTTTGTGTTTTCAGGAGGTATCAGGAATTGAATCCAGTACCTCCCATGTGGGAGGCAGGTGCTCAACCACTTGAGCCACATCTGCTCCCTGAGGCATATCCGCTCCCTGTGGTTTTCACAGGATCCTATCCCTGACTATACCCAATTATTAAACTCCAGTATTGCTGGCTGGACTTCTCCAACCTCTTTTGCAACTGAAGTCAGTTCTTTGGGAATATATAAGGCATCTGTTTCACAGTCTGCTTCTCCCCCAGTGAAAATGTTTGAGCTATGGAGCTCTGGAGCTATGGGTGGGGACAATGGCACAGTTCTCTTTGACTGGCATCCCTGCTTTAGGAGCTGAGCACTCAGTGGAGCAGGGTAGTAATCTCAGGTCTTCTTGGCTTGTCTCTCCTAGAGCCAGGGCCAGAAGAAAGTAGTTGCTTCCTCTTAACTGTACTTGCTTGGGAATTTGCCTCAGTAATAGGTAGATGGGGCAGAGTGAGAAATGTTGAAATTTTGTCTTTCCTGGGAAAATAGCATTCTGACTGGTAGCTGAGCCCTGTGTTTTTGGATGTACCAGTGGAATGTTGGGAGAGGGTAGTAAGCAAGGGTAAGAGTTTTGGGTCAAATATCACAGACTCTCGATCTTCATACCGAATTTAGTAGATTTTTTTGAATAAATGTTTCTTCATTTGCTGTAGGTGCTTAAAAAACAGTTTCAGAGACTTTAAATGGTTATTTTAGAATCATTTTCACCATTTTTGCTAGAGGTTTTGTTTATGGAGCTTTTCACGCTGTCATGCAAGAAGTCCCCCTCTCGTTTTGTTTTGCAAGTGTATGTTTTCCACTCTTTGTGTTTTTATACATTTCTGCCTTTCCTCAGAGATAAGAGTATGAAAAGGTAGAAACACCTACTATTAAAAAATAGCTAATTCTCTTGTTTTGGAGCCAGACGGAACTGGCTTCACATTCATGGCTCTGTCAGTTAGTAACTTTGTGATGAAACAAGTTGCTCAATTTCTGTCAGCCTTATTTCCTTCTTTAAAAAATGAGTATATTAATACCTGCTTCATGAATTTATATTGAGGGAGCTTATTAAAGAAGATAAAATATATGAAATGAGTATTTTCCATATTGCAGGTATTTATTGAAAATTAGTATACTTCCTCTCCCTTTATGATTATTTCTGTTCTGATTTTATCTTTTTTAAGAAAATTTATTGACGTATATGCATGAACATATATAAACAATAAGTTTATAGTAAAATTTGTGAATTTACAAAGCAAGCATGCATATATTCATACAGGGCTCCCATAACATCACCCTATCACCAACACCTTGCATTGTTGTGAAACATTTGTTACAAACTATGAAAGAACATCTTCAAAATATTACTACTATTTCCCATCTCTTACATTTGATATATTTTCCCCCCAACCTACCGATAGATAACACCCAGTACTAGTATTATATATTTGTTTTAGTTCGTGAGAGAACAAGTTCTCTTACTTGTTCTGGTAACCACAGTTCATCTTCCACCATAGGGTTCACTGTGTTATACAGTCCCATGCTTGTACAGTCCTTTCAAGGTGTATACTCAGTGGCTCTCATTTTCTTCAGAGTTGTGCTGTCATCACCTCAGTCAATTTTAGAATGTTTTCATTACTCCTAAAGGAAAAGTCCCATACCCCCTTATACCCCCTAGTGTTGTCCCTTAGAATTGATATAATATCTTCTTTAGCATTGCTGCAAAAAAATTACAATATCACTGTTCACTATCGTCCATAAATTACAGTAGTTGTAAATTTCCAGTGTATCACCATATTCTTAACACTTTGCAAAAGAAGAACATTCTTATATTTATACTAACCATAATCTTTGTCCACCACCAAAATCACCGTAATACATTCCCTAGATTATTCTCTAGCTTCCTTTAAATTGGCATTTACGTCCACAGACTATCCCTTTCAGCCAAAATCACATTCATAAATGAGCAGTGTTAGTTATACTCACTATTATATGTTACCACCAATTCTATTCATTTCCACACTTTTACAATAAACCTTATTAAATATTCTACATACATAGAGCATCGGCTCCCATTCTCAACCCACATTATATCTCCTAGTAATCTGTACTCTAGAGTTTACCTCCATGAGTTTACTTATCATATTTAGTTGATATTAGTGAGACCATACAATATTTGACCTTTGTATCTGGCTTATTTCATTCAACGTAATGTCCTCAACGTTCATCCATGTTGTTATATGCATCATGATTTCATTTTTTCTTACAGCTGAATAGTATTCCATTGTGTGTCTATACCACATTTTATTTATCCATTCATCTGTTGATGGATACTTGGACCTTTTCCATATTTTAGCACTTGTAAACAATGCTGCTATGAACATCAGTGTGCAAATATCACCTCATGTCCTTGCTTTCAGTTCTTCTGAATATATTCTAGTAGTGGGATTGTGGATAATACAGCAGTTCTGTAGTCAGGAGGTTCCACCAAACTCTCTTCCACAGATGCTGCACATGTTTGACATTCCCACCAACAATGAAGGAATATTCCTGTTTCTCCACATCCTCTCCAGCACTGGTAGTTTTCTGTTTCTTTAAAAATTGCCTTTCTATAAGCTGTGAATTGGTATCTCAATTGTAGTTTTGATTTGCATTTCTGTAATGGCTAGTGATGTTGAACATCTTTCCATGTGTCTTTTGGCCATTTGTATTTCTACTTCAGAAAAATGTCTATTCAATTCTTTTGCCCATTTCTAAATTGGATTACTTTGTCATTTTATCATTAAGTTGTGTGAATTCTTTATATAACCTAGAGATCAATCCCTTATCAGATATATGATTTCCAAAAATTTTTTCCCATTGAGTAGGCTGCCTTTTTGCTTTTTTTTCTATTTTTTCTTTTGTTGCTCATGCTTTTGTTGTAAGGTTTAAGAAACTACTACCTACCACAGGATCTTGAAGATGTTTCCCTACATTTTCCTCCAGGAATTTTATGGTTGTAGCTTTTATATATAGGTCGTTGATCCATTTTGAGTTAATTTTTTTATAAGGTGTTTTCTTTGTTTTGGATATGGATATCCAGTTCTCCAGCACCATTTGTTGAATAGACAGTTCTGGCCTAGGCTGGATGGGCTTGAGAGCCTTGTCAAAAATACTTGACATTTATGGAAAAAGTGTGCCAAATATATACTATGGACCATGGTTGGTAGTAATAGTCTGATGATAATATCTCATAATCTGTAACAAATGTTCCACCATGGTGTGGTGTGTTGGTAAAGGGAATTCTACACATGATTGTTTTATAAGTTCACAACTTCTGTAATAAAAAAAAAAAAAAAAAAAAATAGGGTGGGTTGGGGGAAAGCACACCAAATGTAAGATATGGACTATAATTAGTAGTAATATATATTTTTTTGAAAATTTTGCATAAATTTATTAATATACAGAAATCTATTCAACAGTAGGCACCTCAGGCAAGCTGCCTGATTTTCTTTTTTTTTTTTAATATATATTTTAAAAGATGCTTAGATTACATAAATGTTACACAAAAAATACAGGGATTTCCATGTTCCCCACCTCCCAAGTAGTAATATTTTGACAATATTATTTCATAATTTGTAACAAATGCTTCACAACAATGCAAGGTGTGGTGGTGGGGTGATGTGTGGGAGCCCTGTATGATGTTATGTATACTTGTTTTGTAAGTTCACAACTTTTACTATACACTTATTGTGTGTGTATGTTCGTTTATGAATGGCATACTTCAGTAAAATAAAAACAATTTGACTCTAGATGTGAGGGTCTTTTATTGAGGTCTTGACTTAGTTCCATTGGTCAATATCTCTGCCTTTATGCCAGTAACATACTATTTTTAACTCTGTTGCTAAGTAATATTTAAAGTCAGGAAACGAGAGTCCTCCAACTTCATTCTTTTTTAAAGACATTTTTGGTTATTCTGGGCCCATTACCCTTCTAAATAAATTTAATAATTGGCTTTTCTATTTCTGCAAAGAAGGCTGTTGGGATTTTTATTCGGATTGCATTGAATCTGTAAATCAGTTTGTGTAGAATTGACATCTTAACAATATTTAGTCTTCCAATACATGAACATGGAATGTCCTTCCATTTATTTAGGTCTTAGGTTTCTTTTAGAAATGTTTTGTAGTTTTCTGAATACAGGTCCTCTTTGTCCTTCGCTAAGTTTATTCCTAAATATTTGATTTATTCAGTTGCTAGTAAATGGAATTTTTTCTAACTTCCTCAGATTGCTCATTACTAGTGTATAGAAATGCTACTGATTTTTACATATTAATCTTGTATACTGTCACTTTGCTGAGCTAGTCTGTTAGTTCTAGTAGCTTTGTTGTGGATTTTTTTGGGATTTTCTGTATGTAGGCTCATGTCATCAGTGAATAGCGAAAGTTTTACTTCTTCCTTTCCTATTTGGGTGCCTTTTATTTCTTTTTCTTGCCTAATTGTTCTAGCTAGATCTTCTAGCACAATATTGAGTAACAGCGGTGACAGTGGGCATCCTTGTCTCGTTCACGATCTCAGTGGGAAAAGTTTCAGTCTTTTATCATTGAGTACAATGATAGCTTTACGGTTTTCATATATGCACTTTGCCATGTTGAGAAAGCTTCCTTTTATTTCTATTTTTTGGAGTGTATTTTTATCAAAAAAGGATGCTGTATTTTGTTAAATGCCTTTTTTTTTTTTTTTACATCTATTGAGAGCTTCATGTGATTTTTCTTCTTCAATTTATTAATGTGGTTTATTACAATAATTGATTTTCTTGTGTTGAATCATTCTTGCATACGGTAAAAAGCCCACTTGATAGTGGTGTATAATTCTTTTAATGTGCTTTTGGATTTGGTTAGCAAGTTTTTGTTGTGAATTTTTACATTATATTCATTGGATAAATTGGTCTAAACTTTTCTTTTTCCATAGTATCTGAATATGGTTTTGGTATTAGGGTGATGTAGGCTTCATAGAATTAGTTGGGTAGCATTTCTTCCTGTTCAATTTTTTTTGGAAGAGTTTGAGCAAGATTGGTATTAGATCGTCTTTGAATGATTGATGTAATTCACCAGTGAAGCCATCTGGTCCTGAGCTTTTCATTTTGGGAGGTTTTTGATGACTGTTTCAATCTCTACTTGTGATTGCTTTGTTAAAGTCTTCTATTTCTTCTAGGGTCAGTGTAGGTTGTTCATGTGTGTCTAGAATTTGTCCATGTTGTCTACATTGTCTAGTTTTTTGGTGTACATTTTTTTCATATTATCCTCTTACGATCTGTCTTATTTTTGTGTGGTCAGTGGTAATGTCCTCCCTTTCATTTCTGATTTTATTTATTTGCGTCTTCTCTCTCTTTTTCTTTGTCATTCTAGCTAAGGGTTTGTTGATTTTGTTGATCTTCTCCAAGAACCAACTTTTGGTTTGGTTGACTCTCTATGACTCTCTTTTTTTTTTGTTTTCTTTCATGATTTCATTTATTTTGCTCTGATCTAGACTATTTCTTTCCTTCAATTTGGTTTGGGATTAGTTTGATATTTATTTTTCTAGTTCCTTATGGTGTGTAGTTAGGTCTTTGATTTTAGCTCTTTCTTCTTTTTTTTAAGGTAAACATTGAGGGCTATAAATTTTCCTCTCAGCACTGCCTTTTGCAGTGTCCCATAGGTTTTGATATGTTGTATTCTCATTTACATTTGTCTCAAGATATTCACTGAATTCTCTTGCAATTTCTTCCTTGACCCTCTGATTATTTAAGAGTGTGTTGTTTACTATCTATATGTTTATGAATTTCCCCTTTTTCCATCCATTATTTATTTACAGTTTCATTCTGTTTTGATCAGACAAAGTGTTTTGTGTAATTTCAATCTTTTAAAATATATTTAGACCTGTCTCTAGACCCAACATATGGTCCCTCCTGGAGAAAGATCCATGAGTGCTTGGAAAGAATGTATATACTCCTGTTTTGGGGTATAAGGTTCTATAAATGTCTCTTATGTTTAATTCCTTTATCATATTATTCAAGCACTCTCTTCCTTTATTTATCCTTTGTCCATTCTTAGAGTGATGTATTGAATTCTCCAGCTATTTTTGTAGAGATATCTATTTTTCTCTTCAGTTTTGCCAGTGTGTGCATCTTGTATCTTGGGACACTCAAGTTAGGTACATAGATATTTATTATAGTTATTTCAACTTGGTGAATTGCCCCTTTTATTAATACATAATGACTGTCTTCATCCCTTATAACAGTATTGTATTTAAAATCTCATTTGTCTGATATTAGTATCGCTACTCCAGCTCTTTTTTTGTTTACTATTTTCTTGGAATATCTTTTTCCAATCTTTCACCTTCAACCTGATTGTGTCCTTAGATCTGAGGTGTGTCTCTCATTAGAAAGTATGTAAAGTATGTAGATTCCTCATATATTTTTATCCATTCTGTCAGTCTGTGTCTTTTGATTGAGGAATTCAGCCCATTAACATTCAATGTTATTACTGTAAAGGCCTTACTTACTTCATCCATTTTATCGTTTGGCTGTTCATTTTTCATATCTTACTGTTGTCTGTCTTTTTACCCATTAAATTACCCTCACTATCTTCATTTCTACACTCTTCTGCAAGTTTCGTAGTTGTTTTTTCCTTTTTGGCTGTAGCACTCCCTTTCTTTTTTTTTTTTTTTTTTTTTTAACTTTATTTTGTACATTTAATAATTGAAAACATAAGCAATAAAAAACTAAAAAGTAAACACAGATGAATAAATATATACATTTCTCAATTAAATGTAATGGATACCTGTAAATTTTTTTGTTGTTTTGTTTTTTGTTTGTTTTTTTGTGTGTGTGAATCAAACAACATATTACACAATATATTTGGTTCCTAGTAATGCATTCATACAGTATTTGTCCTTTGGTGTCTGGCTTGCTTCACTCAACATAATGTCCTCCAGATTCATCCATGTTGCCATATGCTTTGTGACTTCATTTCTTCTTACAGCTGCATAATATTCCATTGTGTGAATAGACCACAGTTTGTTTATCCATTCATCTGTTGATGGACACCTGGGTTGTTTCCAACTTTTGGCAATGATGAATAATGTGGCTATGAACATCGGTGTGCAGATGTCTGTTTGTGTCACTGCTCTCAGTTCTTCTGGGTATATACCCAGTAGTGGTATTGCAGGGTCACGTGGCAAGTCTATATTCAACTTCTTTAGGAACTGCCAAACAGTCTTCCATAGTGGTTGTACCATCCTGCATTCCCACCAACAGTGAAGAAGTGTTCCTATCTCTCTACATCCTCTCCAACACTTGTAGTTCTCTGTCTTTTTAATAGTGGCCATTCTGAGAGGTGTGAAATGATATCTCATTGTAGTTTTGATTTGCATTTCCCTAATCATGAGTGAGGTTGAGCATTTCTTCATGTGTTTTTTTGCCATTTGTATTTCTTCTTTGGAGAAATGTCTATTCAATTCTTTGGCCCATTTTTTAATTGGGTCGTTTGTCTTTTTATTGTTGAGTTGTAACATCTCTTTATATATCCTGGATATTAAACCCTTATCAGATATGTGATTTCCAAATATTTTTTCCCATTGAGTTGGCTGCCTTTTTACCCTTCTGACAAAGTCCTATGAGGTGCAAAAGTGTTTAATTTTGGGGAAGTCCCATTTATCTACTTTTTCTTTTGTTGCACGTGCTTTGGGTGTGAAGTCCAAGAAACCACCACCTACTACAAGGTCTTGAAGATGTTTCCCTACTTTTTCTTCTAGTAGTTTTATGGTCCTGGCTTTTATATTTAGATCTTTGATCCATTTTGAGTTGATTCTTGTATAGGGGGTGAGATAGGGGTCCTCTTTCATTCTTTTGGTTATAGATATCCAGTTCTCCCAACACCATTTGTTGAAGAGACTGTTTTTCCCATCCGCGTGGGCTTGGTAGGTTTGTCAAAAACCAGTTGACTGTATAGGTGAGGGGTTATTTCTGGATTCTCAATTCTATTCCACTGATCGATATGTCTATCTTTATGCCAGTACCATGCTGTTTTGACCACTGTTGCTTTGTAATATGTTTCAAGGTCAGGCAGTGAAATTCCTCCCACATTGCTCTTCTTTTTTAGAATACTTTTGGCTATTTGGGTGCACTTACCCTTCCAGATGAATTTGGTAATTGCCTTCTCTAATTCTGTAAAGTAAGCTGTTGGGATTTTGTTTGGTATTGCATTGAATCTATAAATCAGTTTGGGCAAGATTGACATCTTCACGATATTTATTCTTCCAATCCATGAACACGGAATGTCTTTCCATTTGTTTAGGTCTTTTTAAATTTCTTTTAGCATTGTTTTGTAGTTTTCTGCATATAGGTCCTGTACTTCCTTGGTTAAATTAACTCCTAGGTATTTGAGTCTTTTTGTTGCTATTGAAAATGGAATTTTCTTCCTAATTTCCTCCTCAGATTGTTCAGTACTAGTGTACAAAAACATTACTGATTTTTGCGTGTTGATCTTATATCCTGCCACTTTGCTGAACTCATTTATTAGTTCAAGTAGCTTTGTTGTGGATATTTCAGGATTTTCTAAATACATGATCATGTCATCCGCAAACAGTGAGAGTTTTACTTCCTCTTTTCCTATTTAGACGCCTTTAATTTTTTTGTCTTGTCTAATAGCCCTCGCTAGAACTTCTAGTACAATGTTGAATAACAATGGTGACAGTGGGCATCCTTGTCTTGTTTCTGATCTTAGGGGGAAAGCTTTCAACCTTTCCCCATTGATTATGATGTTGGCTGTGGGTTTTTCATATATGCCTTTTATCATATTGAGGAATTTTCCTTTTATTCCTATCTTTTGCAATATTTTTATCAAAAAAGGATGTTGGATTTTGTCAAATGTCTTTTCTGCATCTATTGAGATGATCATATGGTTTTTTTCCTTCAACTTGTTAATGTTGTGTTGATTTTCTTATGTTGAACCAGCCTTGCATACCAGGAATAAATCCCACTTGGTCATGATGTATAAGTCTTTTGATATGCTGTTGGATTCGATTTGCAAGTATTTTGTTGAGAATTTTTGCATCTATGTTCATGAGAGAGATTGGTCTGTAATTTTCTTTTCTTGTGGAATCTTTATCTGGCTTTGGTATTAGGGTGATGTTGGCTTCATAAAATGTGTTGGGTAATTTTCCCTCCTCTTCAATTTTTTGGAAGAGTTTAAACAGGATTGGTGTTAATTCTTTTAGAAATGCTTGGTGGAACTCACCTGTGAAGCCTTCTGGTCCTGGACTTTTCTTTGCTGGGAGATTTTTGATGACGGAGTCAATCTCCTTAATTGTGATTGGTTTGTTAAGTTCTTGTATTTCTTGTTGTGTCAGTGTAGGTTGGTTATGAGTTTCTCGAAATTTGTCCATTTCATCCAGGTTGTCTAGTTTGTTGGCATATAGTTTCTCATAATATCCTCTTATGATTCTTTTTTATTTCTGTGAGGTCATTTGTAATTTCCCCCCTTTCATTTCTGATTGTATTTATTTGCATCTTCTCTCTTTTTTTCTTTGTTAGTCTAATGAGGGGTTTGTCAATTTTATTGATCTTCTCAAAGAACCAGCTTTTGGTTTTGTTGATTTTCTCTATTGCTTTTTTGTTCTCATTTTCATTTATTTCTGCTCTAATCTTTATTATTTCTTTCCTTCTTTTTGCTTTGGGATTGGTTTGCTGTTCTTTTTCTAGTTTCTCAAGTTGTTCAGTTAAATATTTGAGTTTAGCTCTTTCTTGTTTCTTAATATAGGCATTTAGGGCTATAATTTCCCTCTCAAGACTGCCTTTGCTGTATCCCATAAGTTTTGGTATGTTGTGTTCTCATTTTCATTTGTCTCAATATATTTACTGCTTTCACTTGCAATTTTTTCTTTGACCCACTGAATATTTAGGAGTGTGTTGTTCAGTCTCCACACATTTGCAGATTTCCTTTTTTCCTGTCTGTTATTGATTTCTAGTTTCATTCCATTATGATCTGAGAAGGTGCTTTGTATAATTTCAATCTTTTTATATTTATTGAGAGCTGTATTGTGACCTAACATGTGGTCTATCCTGGAGAAAGATCCATGGGCACTTGAGAAGAATGTATAATCCGCTGAGTTTGGATGCAGTGTTCTGTATATGTCTGTTAGGTCTAACTTGTTTATCTTATTGTTCAATTTCTCTGTTTCCTTGTTGATCTTCTGTCTAGTTGTTCTATATAATGATGTGAGAGGGGTGTTGAAGTCCCCGACGATTATTGTAGAAATGTCTATTTCTCCCTTCAGTTTTGCCAGAGTTTGTCTCATATATTTTGGGGCACCCTGGTTAGGTGCGTAGATATTTTTGACTGTTATATCTTCCTGGAGGATCGTCCTTTTTATTAATATATAATGGCCTTCCGCATCTCTTATCACTTTTTTGCATTTGAAGTCTGTTTTGTCTGATATTAGTATAGCTACCCCTGCTCTTTTCTGTTTACTATTCGCGTGGAGTATCTTTTTCCAACCTTTTACTTTCAGCCGGCTTGTATCCTTGTGTCTGAGATGAGTTTCTTCTAAGCAGCATATGGATGGCTCATGTTTTTTTATCCATTCTGTCAGCCTGTATCTTTTGATTGGGGAATTTAATCCTTTCACATTCAGTGATATTACTGAAAATGCACTATTTATTTCCTCCATTTTATTCTTTGGTTTTCATATGTCATCTTATTTTTGTCTTTCTTTTTACTCTTTTGGTTATCCTTTCTGCTTTTCTTTCTTCTATACTCTCCTCCAAGCCTCTCTCTCCTGTCTTTTCTTTCAGGTTCTAAGGCTTCCTTTAATATTTCCTGCAAAGGTGGATTCTTTTTTGCAAACTCTCTTAGTTTCTGTTTGTTTGTGAATACTTTATATTTACCTTCATATTTGAAGGACAGTTTTGCTAGGTAAAGAATTCTTGGCTAGCAGTTTTTTTCTTTCAGTTTCCTAATTGTATCATACCACTGTCTTCTCGCCTCCATGGTTTCAGAAGAGAAATCTGCACAAAGTCTTACTGGACGTCCTTTGTACGTGATCGTTTGCTTCTCTCTTGCTGCTCTGAGCATTTTTTCTTTATCTTTTACATTTGACATTCTGAATAATATGTGTCTTGGCGTAGGTCTATATGGATTTATTCTTATTGGGGTACGGTGTGCTTCTTGGACATGTAAGTTCATTTCTTTTGTGAGAGTTGGGAAATTTTCAGCTATTATTTCCTCAAATACTCTTTCTGCCCCTTTTCCTTTCTCTTCTCCTTCTGGAACTCCAATGACACATATGTTCTTGCGTTTTGTGTTGTCATTCAACTCTCTGAGCCCCTGCTCAATTTTTTCCATTCTTTTCTCTCTTCAGTTTTAGCTGCTCTGTCTTCAGTATCACTTATTCTTTCTTCTATCATTTTGAGTTGGCTGTTGTATGCTTCAAATGTATTTTTTACTTCACCTATTGTGTCTTTCATTCCCATGAACTCCATTACTTTTCTGTTCATGATTTCAAATTCTTCTTTACGTTCACGCAATGACTTCTTGATGTCATTGATCTCTTTAACTATATTGTCTTTCATCTCATTAATTTGACTTTGGAAATGTGTGCTCATCTCACTGATTAGTTCTCTCAAATTCTGCATCTCTTCTGGGACTTTGCTGTATTCCTTTTCTTGGGCCATGTCTTCTATTTTCTTAGTATGGCCCGTAATTTTTTGCTGGTGCTTAGGCATCTGGTTAGTTTGTATTTTACTTAGATGCTCTATCTCTTTCTCTTTTATGGGGTTTTAGTGGCAGGAGGCTGTGAGTTACCACCACTCTTTAGTTTTTGGCTCAACCTTGATTGTTAGGATTGTTCTGCTGGTTGCCCAAACTGGGCACTGGACCCAGTAATTGGTTGTAGAGTCGTATCCTAGGGCCTTGGGCAGGGAGGCTATAGAGGCCAGGAAAAGCCTCTCTTACTTATTAATTTTCTTATGTGCATTTCCTTGGTCTGCCAGGAGATGGCGCTTGTTGGCAGCTCTCAATTCAATGCCTGGTCGGAGCGTATTTGTTGTGACACCAACCAGATCAATGTGATAGAGCTTCCTGTCTGGGGGCTAGGAGCCCTGTGATTCAAGCTTTCTGAGACAGTTCTCCAGACTTCTCTCGTAGTGCCCCCCTTTTCCCAGCTAGGAAATATTTCCACTCCCTTCTGAATCCTCAACAATCAGTCCCTGTTAGTAGAGGATGAGATTGGGAGGTTTGTATATCTTTAGCCCCTTGCAGACTTCAAGGCAAACAATGGCGCATCCCCACCCAGCCTGGAAGGGCTCTCGGGACAGGGCAGACCAAACCTGGGAGTCCAAAGCAGGGTCAGCCCCAGACTCTCTCTCCCCTCTCCCGTGGTGTCCTCAACAATTAGTCCAGGCTAGAAGAGAGGCTGGTTGCGAGGATTGGATTTCTCCAGTCCTTTCCGGGCTCCCAGGGCAAACCGCCATGTGGAAGGGTCCTATGCAGGCTCCCAGGGCAAACCGCCGTGTGGAAGGGTCCGTGGGGCTCTGCAGCCCAAATTTCAGGTCAGAACCTGAGTCAGCCTAAGGCTGTGTCCCTCTCTCTCCCCTTTCCGGGAGTGGCAGATCCCTGAAGCCCCCTTTGTCTGTGGTCGCAGGCCCAGGGGCCCAAGAATTCTGAAGAGTGTGGGGGAGGGTGCTGGCAGCAGCAGAAGCTGCTACTTGCAACTCACAGTTCTGTAGTCGCGATTTCCCTCTTCTGTCCCTCTTTCTTCTGGGTGGTGTGCAGCCTTCACCTGGTGACCTAAACCCTAGAAAATCTTTTTCGGGGCTGTTTTCAGCTTGTCCTCTAGCTATTTTTCTGGAGAAGAGATTCCCATGTCTTACTAGTCCGCCATCTTCCCGGAAGTTCAGCACTCCCTTTCTTATCTCTTGTAATTCAGGTCTTTTGGTGACAGGCTCTCTCAGTTTTTGTTTGTCTGTGAAGACTTTGAACTCACTGTCATTTCTGAAGGACAGTTTTGCCTGATACAGAATTCTTGGCTGGAAGTTTTTCTCTTTCAGTACCTTAAATACATCATACCACTTTCTTCTCACCATCATGGTTTCTGATGAGAGGTCAGCATTTAATCTCATTGAGGTTCCATTGTATGTCATGCTTTGCTTTTCTCTTGCTGCTTTCAGAATCCTCTCTTTATCTCTGATATTTGTCATTCTGAATAGTTGGTGTCTCAAAGCAGATCTCTTTGGATTTATTCTCTTTGGCATGCGTTTTCCTTCTTGGCTATTGATATTTGTGTCTTGCGTAAGGGTTGGAACATTATTGGTCATTATTTCCTCAGATATTCTTTCTGCCCCTTTTCCATTCTCTTCTCCTTTTGGAGCACAGATAAAACACATGTTTGTGCATTTTGCTTTGTCATTTAATACCCTGAGAGCCTGTTCCATTTTTTCCATTCTGTTCTCTTTCTGTTCCTCAACATCACTTATTCTTTCTTCAAGCAATTCAAATCTGCTCTTACGTGTGTTTAATGTATTTTTAATCTCATCCATCATCTTTTATTCCCATAAAGTCTGTTACTTTTCTTTGCAGTCTTTCAAAATTGCTCTCTATGCTCACCTACTGTCTTCTTGATATTCTTTATCTCTTAGGCATACTTTCTTTCAACTCCTTGAATTGATTTAGGAAATTTGTGTGATTATCATTGATTAGTAGTCTTAAATCCTGTTTCTCCTCAGGATTTGGTTGGTTCCTTTGGCTGGGCCATTGCTTTCTGTTTCTTAGTATGGCTTGCAATTTTTTGCTGATGTCTAGGCATCAGAATATGTTGATGAATTTACTCTGATGGTCAATTTCTCTTTTTTGCCTAATGGTTTTGTTTCATGGCCCTTCTTTGATTTTTGACTCAACTTATTCTATGTCTTTCAACCACTATCATAGCCATATAATAGCTCTGCTAGTTACAAACAGTATGATGTGCTGTCACCATTTCTATTCATTTCCAAAGATTTACAAACAACCTTTTAACCAATTCTGCACAGATTAACCCTCAGCTTTCCATTCTTTACCTTCATTCTATTTTCTAGTGACCTATATTCTCATTTTTTTTTTTTTTTTTTTTTAAGATTTTATTTATTTATTCACCTATCCCCCACTTGCTGCTTGCGCTCGCCGGGCCAGCCAACAACGCCGCGCGGGCGGGCCCTGCCCTCATCAGGAGGCCCCGGGAACCGAACCCGGGGCCTCCCATATGGTAAACGGGAGCCCTACTGATTGAGCCACAGCCGCTTCCCTATTTATTTTTATTTACTGGGAGGTCCCGGGGATCGAACCCGGGTCCCTCCATATGGGAGACGGACGCCCAACCAGTTGAGCCACATCCGACCCCTGTACTTTATCCATTTTAAACCCCGCCCCTTCCCCATTTGCTGTTTTGTGTCCATTCGCTGGGCAATTCTCTGTGTCTGTTTCCTGCCATCTCTTCTCATCCTCATCCTCCAGTCTTCACCAGGATTCGATCCTGGAGACCTCTGATATAGGAGAGACGTGTTCTGCCGCCTGCGCCACCTTGGTTCCTGGTTTCCGGAGCTTTCGGAGCATCTCGTCTTGTCTTTCCCCTGTGTCTCTCTCCTGTTATGCCATCATCTTGCTGCATGGCTCCCAGGACCTGGCGGCTCACCAGCACACAGAGCCTGGCAGCCCATGCACCTTCTATATATATATTTTTTATCTTACCAGGAGGTCCCGGGGATCGAACTCAGGTCCCTCCATATGACAGATGGACGCCCAACCATTTGAGCCACATCTGCCCCTAAACTCTTATTTGATATATGGTTTCCAAACATTTTCTCCCATTCTGTAGGTTGTCTTTTTACTTTCTTGGTAAAGTTCTTTGACGTACAAGTTTTTAATTTTGATGAAGTCCTATTTAACTATTTTTCTTTTGTTGTTATGCTTTTGGTGTAAAATATAAGAAACCATTTCTGAACACAAAGTCCTGAAAATGTTTCCCTAAGTTTTCTTCTAGGAGTTTATAGTTTAATTCTTATATTCAGGTATTTAATGCATTTTTAGTTAATTTTTGTGTATGGTGTGAAGTAGGGGGTCCAACCTATTTCTTTTGCATATGGATATCCAGTTTTCTCAGCACCCTTTGTTGAAGAGGCCATTCTTTCTCCCACTGAGTGAACTTGGCACTGTTGTCAAAATTAATTGGCCACAGGTGTGAGTGTTTATTTCTGAACTCTCAATTTGATTCCATTGGTCTATATATCTGTCCTTGTGCCAATACACACTGTTTTGATTTTGTAGCTTTATAATAAGTTTTGAAATCGGAAAGTGTGAGTCCTCCAGCTTTTTTCTTCTTTTTCAAGATGGTTTTGGCTATCTAGGGCCGCTTACCTTTCCATATCAATTTGATGATTGGCTTTCCCTTGGCTACAGAGAAGGCTGTTGGAATTTTGTTGGAATTGCATTGAATCTGTATATTGCTTTGGGTAGAATTAACAACTTTTTTTTTTTTTTAAGATTTATTTGTTTATTTCTCCCAATCCCCCACCCCCATTTTGTGTGTGTGTGTGTGTGTGTGTGTGCTCACTGTCTGCTCTCTCTGTCCATTCGCTGTGTGTTCTTCTTTGTCTGCTTGTCTTCTCTTTAGGCAGCACCAGGAACCGATCCTGGGACCTTCCGGAGTGGGAGAGAGGTGCTCAATCTCTTGCACCACTTCAGCTCCCTGGTCTGCTGCATCTCTTATTGTCTCTCCTCTGTGTCTCTTTTTGTTGCGCATCTTGCTGCGCCAGCTCTCTGCTCAGGCCAGCACTCCACGTGGGCTGGCACTCCGGTTCAAACCAGCACTCTGCACGGGCCAGGGGCAACTTGTCTTCACCAGGAGGCCCCAGGAATAGAAGAACCCTGAACCTCCTATATGGTAGACGGGAGCCCAATTGCTTGAGCCACATCCGCTTCCCAGAATTAACTTCTTAACAATATTTAGTTGTATAGCCCTTGAATGTTGAATGTCCTTCCATTTGTTTAGGTCTTCTTTAATGTCTTTCTGCAATGCGTTCTAGTTTACCATGTACAAGTCTTTCACGTCCTTGGTCAAGTTTATTCCTAGATATTTGATTCTTTTAATTGCTGTTATAAATGGTATTTTTTCCATTTTTTCCTCTTGCGATTGTTCATTACTAGTATATAGAAACACCACTGCTGTTTGCTTGTTGATCTCACTTTGCTGAATTTGTTCATAAGCTCTGGTAGCTTTCTTGTGGAGTTTTCAGTATTCTCTATGCACAGGATCTTGTCATCTGCAAACAGGGAGAGTTTTACTTCTTCCTTTCCTATTCCTGGCTAGAACTTCTGGTATAGTATTGAATGAAAGTGGTGACAGTGGGCATCCTTGTCTTATTGCTGTTCTTAGAAGGAAAGCTTTCAGTCTTTGACCATTGAGTATGATATTAGCTGTAGGTTTTTCATATTTTCCCTTTATCGTGTTAAAAATGTTTCCTTCTAGGGGAGTGGATGTGGCTCAAGCAGTTGGGTGCCTGCCTCCTACATGGGAGGTCCTGGTGCCTCCTAAAGAAGATAAGCAGACAACAATCAGGCAGATGAGGGAACTATCAGGGCAGGGGGGTGGGGTGTGAATAAAAATAAAAAATATATATTTTTAAAAAAAGAATGTTTCCTTCTATTCCTAGTTTTTTCCCCCATGCTATGTTTTTATTTTAAAAACAGTTTATTAAAGTACATCATTTATACATGAACATACATAAACAATAAGTGTATAGTAAAAATTGTGATCTTACAAAACAAACATGCATATCATCATACAGCGCTCTCACATATCAACCCACCACCAATACCTTGCATTGTTGTGAAACATTTATAACATTATGGAAGAGCATCATCAAAGTATTACTAATACTAAGTCTGTACCTTACATTTGGTGTATTTTTCCCCCAACCCACCCTATTTTTCTTTTGTTCATAAACCATATACTTTATCTAAAGTGTACAATCAATGGCATTTGATGTAATCAACGAATTGCACATTCATCACTTCAATCAGTATTAGAGCATTCTCAACTCCCCCCCCAAAAAGAAAACCAATAAAAAACAAACCACTGTTGGGAGGCGGATGTGGCTCAACTGGTTGGGCGTCCGTCTCCCATATGGAGGGACCTGGGTTCGATCCCCGGGACCTCCTGGTAAATTAAAAAAAAAACAACAACAAACCACTGTTAAATGCATATATTAGCAGTACAGTTACAAATCCAAAGATGTGTTTTTTACCATTTCTATTCATTTCCAAAGATTTCCAAACAACTTTTTACCAATTCTGCATAGATTAAACCTCAGCTTTCTGTTCTCTATCCACATTCTTTTCTTTGGTGACTTATATTCTAGCTATTAGCTTCATGAGTTTGTTCATTATATTTAGTTCATAACAGCAAAATCATACAATATTTATCCTTTTGTGCCTGGTTTGCATCAGTCAACACAATATCCTCCAGGTTCATTCACATTGTCATATGCTTCATGACTACATTGTTTCTTACAGCTATGTAATATTCCATCATGTGTATATACCACAGTTTGTTTATCCATTCATCAGTTGATGGACAGCTGGGTTATTTCCATCTTTTGGTAATTGTGAATAATGTTGCTATGAACATTGCTGTGCAGATGTCTGTTCATGTCACTGCTCTCAGCTCTTCTGGGTATATACCTAGTAGCAGTATTGCCAGGTCACATGGTAGATCTATATCTAACTTCCTTAGGAACCGCCAAACAGACTTGCACAGTGGCTGTACCATTTTACATTTCCACTAACAGTGAATAAGCCTTCCTGTCTCTCCACATCCTCTCCAAGGCTTGTAGTTTTCTGTTTCGCTAATAGAGGCCATTCTAGTAGGTGTGAAATGATATCTCATTGTAGGTTTGATTTGCATTTACCTAATAGCCAGAGATGTTGAACATTTTTTCATGTGTTTCTTCACCATTTGTATATCTTCTTTAGAAAAATGTCTATTTAGGTCCTTTGCCCATTTTTGAATCGGGTCACTTGTCTTTTTATTGTTGAATTGTAGGGTCTCTTTATATATCATGGATAATAGACCCTTGTCAGATGTATGATTTCCAAATACTTTCTCCCATTGTATAGGCTGCCTTTTTACCCTCTTCACAAAGTCCTCTGAGATGTAGAAGTGTTTAATTTTGAGGAGGTCCCATTTATCTATTTTTGTCTTTTGTTGCTTGTGCTTTAGGTTTAAGGTTTAAGAGACCCCCATCTACTACAAGATCTTGAAGATGTTTCCCTATGATTTCTTCTAGGAGTCCTATGGTCCTAGATTTTATGTTTAAGTCTTCAATCTATTTTGGGTAGATTTTTTCATTCTTTTGATTATGGATATCCAGTTCTCCCAGCACATTTGTTGAAGAGACTGTTCTGTCCCAGAAAAGTGACATGGTAGGCTCATCAAAACTCAGTTCAGCATAGAGGTGAGGGTCTATTTCTGAACTCTCAATTTGATCCCATTGATCAGTGATTATTTATGCCATGCATGCTGTTTTGACAACTGTAGCTTTATAATACACTTCAAGGTCAGGAGCGAGGTTCCTCCAACTTCGCTTTTTTTTTTTAAGGATGTTTTTTGGCTATTTGGGACCCCTTTCCCTTTTAAATAAATTTGGTAATTGACTTTTCTCTTTCTGTAGAGTATGCTGTTGGAATTTCATTTGGTATTGCACTGAATCTATAAATCAGTTTGAGTAGTGTATTAGTCAGCCAAAGGGGTGCTGATGCAAAGTACCAGAAATCGGTTGGCTTTTATAAAGGATATTTATTTGGGGGTAGAAGCATACAGTCACAAGGCTCTAAAGAGTCCAACTCAAGGTACCATAAGAGGTACTTTCTCACCCAAAGTCATTTGTGTCTGCGATGGTTCAGCCTTCCTTTTTCATCTCCTCTTTCCTCTTAAGACTCTGTGGGTCTAACTTCTCCCGATCTCAGCTATAGGCTGGCATAGGGCTCATCTCTCTTCTCGGGGCTTGTTTCTTTCCAGGCTCAACTGCTGTATTCTCTTCACAAGATTATATATAAACTATCAGGCTCATCTCTCTTCCTGGGCTGCAAGATCTTCTGTGTATCTTCTCTGTGTATCTGCTTTGTGTGTCTACTTCTGTGTGAGAGTCTGTTTTATCAGCCCACCAAGGGGGTGGGGACTCAACCCTGCATGTCCTAATGACGTGGTCTAATCAAAGCCCAAATCTTAATATAATTTAATCAAAGACTTCTCAGCTGAATCTAATACAATCAAAGGGTATCACGCCCAACAGAACATACCAGTTTAAAAACATAATCAATATCTCTTTTGGAATTCATAAATAATATCAAACTGCCACAGGTAGGATTGATACTGTCACAATATTTAGTCTTCCAATTCACAAACACAGAATGTCCTTCCATTTGTTTAGGGCGTCTTTGATTTTTTTAGCATTGTTTTGTAGTTTTCTGAATACAGATCCTTTACATTCTTGGTTATATTAATTCCTAGATATTTGAGTCTTTTTGTTGCTTTTGTAAATGGAATTTTTTTCTTTATTTCCTCCTCAGCTTGTTCATCACTAGTATATAGAAACACTACTGATTTTTACAAGTTCATCTAGTATCCTGCCACTTTGCTGAATTCATTTATTAGCTCTACTGTCTTTGCTGTAGATATTTTGGGATTTTCTAAATATAAGATGTCATCTGTGAATAGAATTTTACTTCTTCTTTTCCAATTTGGATGCCTTTTTTTTTTTTTCTTGCCTAATTACTCTAGATAGAACTTCTAGCACAATATTGAATAACAGTGATTTTAGTGAGCTTCCTTGTCTTTTTCCTGATCTTAGAAGAAAAGCTTTCAACCTCTACCCCATTGAATACGACATTGGCTATGGGATTTTCATATAGGCCCTTTTATTATGTTGAGGAACTTTCCTTCTATACCTATCTTTTAAAGTGTTTTTATCAAGAAAGGATGCTGGATTTTGTCAAATGCCTTTTCTGCATCAATTGAGGTGAACATGTAGTTTTTTTCCCTTTAATTAGTTAATGTGGTTTATTACGTTGATTGATTTTTTTTATATTGAGCCAGCCTTGCATACCAGGAATAAATCCCACTTGGTCATGATGTATAAGTCTTTTGATATGCTGTTGGGTTTGATTTGCAAGTATTTTGTTGAAAATTTTTGCATCTATATTTGTTAGAGATATTGGTCTGTAATTTTCTTTTCTTGTAATGTCTTTATCTGGCTTTGGTATTAGGGTGATGTTGGCTTCATAAAATGTGTAGGGTAGTTTTCTTTCTTCTTCAATTTTTTGGAAAAGTTTAAACAAAATTAATATTAATTCTTCTCTAAATGTTTGGTAGAATTCACCTGTGAAGCCATGTGGTCCTGGACTTTTCTTTGTTGGGAGATTTTTGGTTACTGATTCAATCTCTTTGCTTGTGATTGGTTTGTTAGGTTCCTGTATTTCTTGTAGAGTCAATGTAGGTTATTTCTGCTATTTTAGGAATTTGTCCATTCCATCTAGGTTGTGTAATATGTTGGCATACAGTTTCTCATAATATCCTCTTATCATTTTTATTTCTTTGGGGTCAGTTGTAACGTCCCCCTTTCATTCCTGATTTCATTTATTTGGGGGGACAGATGTGGCTCAAATGGTTGGGCATCTGTCTCCAGTAAAAAAAAAAAATAAAAAAAAAAAATTCATTTATTTGTATCTTCTCTCTTTTTTCTTTGTCTTCATAAGGGTTTCTTGATTTTATTGATCTCAATGAACCAGCTTTTGGTTTTGTTGATGTTCTCTTTTTTTTCTATTGTTGTTGTTCGCAGTTTCATTTATTTCTTCTCTAATCTTTGTTATTTCTTTCTACTTGCTTTGGGATTGGTTTGCTGTTCTTTTTCTAGTTTCTCCAGTTGTGGCATTTTGATATCATTTATGAATTCCAAAAAGAGTGATTATGTTTGTAAACTGGTCTGTTACTCTGGGCATTATACCCTTTGACTGTATTAGATTCAGCTGAAATGCCTTTGATTAAATTATGTTAAGATTAGGGCTTTGATTCAACCACGTCATTAGGGCAACTCGATTTGAGTCCCTGTCCCCCCCTCACCTTTGTGGGCTATATAAGCAGATGCTCAGTCAAGAACACAGAGTAGTAAATACACAATGAAGTAGATACACAGTAAAAGACACGACAGAGGAGAGAACTTAGTTTAGATACAAGAGCCCCGGGAAGAGCAATGAGCCTGATAGTTTACAGATGACCTTGTGAAGAGAACAGAGCAGCTGAGCCCAGAAAGAAATGAGCCCCAGGAAGAGAGATGAGCCCTATGCCAGCCTATAGCTGAGATCGGAAGAAGCTGGACCTACAGAGCCTTAAGAGAAAAGAGGAAGGTGGAACCCTCTCAGAATAACTGCAGCCATCTTGCATCAACACCAGGCCAATGACTTTAGGTGAGAAAATACCTCTTATGGTACCTTAAGTTGGACTCTTTAGGGCCTTGTGATTATAATCTTCTACCCCAAATAAATACCCTTTATAAAAGCCAACAGTTTTCTTACTTTGTATCAGCACCCCTTTGGCTGACTAATACACCAGTTGTTCAGTTAGACCTTTGATTTTAGCTCTTTTTTCCTTTTAATATTGCATTTAGGGCTATAAATTTCCCTCTCAGCACAGCTTTCACTGTATCCATTAAGTTTTGATAAGTTGTGTTCTTTTTTCCTTCATGTTGAGATATTTACTAATTTCTCTTGAAATTTCTTCTTTGACCTACTGATTGTTTAAGAATGTGTTGTTTAGCCTCCATGTGTATACAAAATTTACCCCTTTCCCACCTATTATTTTTTTCCAGCTTCATTCCATATGATCAGACAATGTGCTTTGTATAATTTCAATCTTCTTAAATTTATTGAGAGCTTCTTGTGGCCCAACATATGATCGATCTCTCCTGGAGAAAGATCCATGAACACTTGAGAAGAACATGTAACCTGCTGATTTGGGGTGTAATGGTCTGTATATGTCTGTCAGGTCCAGCTCATTTATCATATTGTTCAAGTTTTGTTTCCTTGTTGATCTTCTTTCTAGTTCTAGCTATTGGTATCAGTGGCATGTTGAAATCTCCAATTATCATTGTAGAGACATCTTATTTCTTCTTTCAGTTTTGCCAGAGTTTGCCTCATGTATTTTGGGGCACCCTGGTTAGGTGCATAAATATTTATGACAATTATATCTTCCTGGTGGATTGTCCCGTTCAAAAATACATAATGATCTTCTGCATCTCATTTTTTTGCATTTAAAGTCTGTTTTGTCTGACACCAGTGGAGCTATTCCTGCTCTCTTTTGGTTACTATTTGTGTGAAATATTTTTTTCTAACCTTTTACTTTTTGATTACCCTTTCTGAAATTCTTCACTTCTATGCTCTCCTCCAACCTCTCTCACTTCTCTTTTCTTCTCTGGCTGCCAAACTCCTTTTAGTATTTCCTGCAAAGGTGGATTCTTGTTACGAACTCTCTTAGTTTCTCTTTATCTGTGAATATTTTAAGCTCACTATCAAATTTGAAGGACGGTTTGCCAGATAAAGAATTCTTGGCTGGAAGATTTTCTCTTTCTTTTCCTTAATTATATCATACCAGTGCCTTCTCGCCTCCATGGTCTCTGAGGAGAAATCCGCACTAAGTCTTACTGGTTGTCCCTTGTATGTGAAATTTTGCTTTTCCCTTGCTGCTTTCAGAATTTTCTATTTATCTTGGCATTTGGCATTCTGCACATTATGTGTCTTGGGGTAGGTCTATTAGGATTTGATCTAATTGGAGTACACTCTGCTTCCTGGACACGTAAATTTTCATATCTTTCATGAGAGTTGGGAAATTTTCAGCTATTATTTCCTCAAATACTCTTTCTGCTCCTTTTCCCTTCTCGTCTCCTTTTGGGACTCCCATAACATGTATGTTGTGCACTTTGTGTTATCATTCAACTCCCTGAGACCTTGCTCAGTTTTTCCCATTCTTTCCTTTTTTTTTTTTTTTTTTTTTTTACTGTTTAAGGAATTTTTATTAAAGCAAGAATTTTATAGTCCAAATTATGCTTCCTTGCTCAGTTATCAATTCTGTTATCTAAAACAGGAGTGACATTCTGAGCTATTCCACAGTAAAGAATTACAAAATTAAAGAAAGGAATGCTTTAAATTTTTGTACTTTGCTGAAAATTCTTTTTCCCAGGGTCTATAAAACATTAATTTGTTTTTATATTTTACTATTTTTTGTGGGTTTTTTGGGGTTTGTTTTTAAATCAATACGTAATCTAGGACTAGCATTATGTTTGCTAAACCTGGCATTTGCTCGGTACATAAAGTTCAAAGTTTCCTTTCCCTTTTTAAATTTATTTTATATTTTGCAATTTTTTCCCACAATATTTAAGTTTTTCGATGTTTAGATATTTTTCCTTGGTGAAGCACAAGTTTCTTTTCATGGTCCCTGATCAATTTTAAGCAGTTGGAATACCAGTGGCACTGTTAACTGCTTTCTAGGCAGCCTCTTTAGCTTGGTGGGCTTGTAGTATAACTACAGCTTCATCTACCTTAGAACCGAGAGACTCTGGAGACTCAAGCTTATGAAGTTCTGAATTATCAATCTCCAACAACATGCCAGTGATTTTACCAGCCAGAGTAGGGTACATGGCTTGAACAAGAGGAAAGAGCCATTCACCCAATATCTGCTTTTGCTCTTGAAGAGGGGCCAACATGGAAGCAGTCAAAGGTTCCTGACCTTGTACAGAACAGCAGGCTGCTTCATGGTAACTTGTGGCTGTGCATTAAGATGTTATGGATTGCAAAGTCCAGCAGCGTATTTATACTGTGGAACGGTATGGATAGCAGGAGTAGCTGCAGCAGTAGCAGCTGCAGGACGTGAACCCATTGTCTGTGTTGATGTATTAGCAACATGTTGTGTTGACTTGACTCATGGAACCTGTGAAGAAGCTAGTAGCATAGTACTAAATGGTGGTCTAGGAGTGGCTGGGTGAATAGCACCAGACATATTTTGGAATGGATAAGGTCTGGCACCCTGAGCAGTCCAGTGAGGACTTGGTCTTAGTTGAGCAATTTGGCTAGGAGGATAGTATGTATTCTGAGTCTGTGGGATAGCTGCCATGAAGTAACCTGAAGGAGGTGCTGGTTGGTAGGGGTTGATTACAGGGTTGGGCACAGCTCTTACACTTGCCATTCTCTGCACATACTGGTTAGTGAGGTGAACCTTGCGCTCTTCTTTTGCTGAGCTAAAGCTACATACAATGGCTTGGTGGCCACAATTCTACCATTCATTTCTGTAACTGCTTTAGTGGCTTCTTCTGGGGAGGAGAAACATACAAAACTAAACCCTTTGCTGCTGCGACTACCCTCCATCATAACCTTTGCACTAGTGATTGTACTAAATGGAGAAAATGCTTTCTGGAGATGTTTATCATCAATATCATCATCAAGATTTTTCACTTAACGGTTAACATCCTGGTATCTGGTGATCGTATCTTGCTTCATCTGTTCAAATTTGTGCTTAAGTTCTGTCTGTCATTCTACTTTTATCTGAGCTCAACCAACGTAAATTTGTTTTCCAATGAGCTACTTTTCATTCATCTCATTCGCAGCTTTCTGTGCATCTTCATGCCTTTCGAAGCTCACAAATCCAAAACCTTTGGATTTTCCACTTTCACCAGTCATTACTTTCACACTTAAGGCAGGTCCAGATTTGCCAAAGAGATCCTTAAGGTGCTCATCATCCATGTCTTCTCCAAAATTCTTGATGTAAACATTGGTGAACTCCTGCCCTAGCTCCAAGTTCCGCTTCTTGTTCTTTTCAAGACTTAAATCGTCCAACAAATACTTGCGATCATTTAGAAGCATCCCATTCATTTTTTTCAATAGCTCTTTCAGCTGTTTCCTGTGTCTCAAAATGTACAAATCCATAGCCCTTGGAACTATTTTAATCACAAACAACCTTACATGAAAGGATGTTACCAAAAGCAGAAAATGTATCATACAGTTCTTTATTATCAATAGTTTTGTGCAAATTTTTAATGAATATATTGCCCACTCCACTTCTGCAAAGGGATGGATCATGCTGAGACCACATGATGCGTACTGGCTTGCCCTTTATAACATCAAAATTCATGGTGTCCATGGGAAGCGGCTGTGGCTCAATCAGTGGGGCTCCTGTTTACCATATGGGAGGCCCCGGGTTCGATTTCCAGGGCCTCCTGGTGAGGGCGGGCCCGCCCGCACGGCGTGGTTGGCTGACCCTGCGAGCACAAGCAGCGAGGGGGGATGAATGAATAAATAAATAAAATCTTAAAAAAAAAAAAAAACAAAATTCATGGTGTCCAAAGCACGCTCCGCAACCGCCGGCTGCTGGAAGTTCACATGCACGTAGACAAAGGAGCAGCAGGTGATCATGTCCCTGCAGACCCGGAGGGAGAGGATGGGCCCGGCTGGGCAGAACTTCTCATAGAGCATTGCCTCGGTCATGTCGGGGAGTAGGTCCCCCATGTAGAGTGAAGCTGTGGGGTAGCTGGGAGTGCTGGGGTTCATCTCAGCATGGCTACCTACAGGGCCTTAGGCCACAACCTTTACTTGAGAGGAGAGCAAGTGCTGGGCCGAGGAGCTAGAGCCGTGGCAAACGCAGAGGGACAAAAATCAACCAGAATTGAAAACTACTCAACGACCGCAGAACCAGGTTGATTACTTGCCGCTGGCTGCTGTCTGGGGAGCAAGGGTGGTGGTGTCAGGTCCGGGCCGCGGGAAGGCCTTGGTCTCTTGGTTCCTTGGAGCTGCTGCGGGGCTACAGGCAGGTAGGTCGGTCTCGGCTGCTTTACCAGGTTATTTTATAAAAGAGGAAGAAAAAAAATAAAAGTCTCTGGCAGGGGAGACCCAGATGTTTTGTAATTTTTGGGGGGTGTTTTAAAAGATTTTTTGGGGATTTTTAAATAATAAATGTGTGTTCTGAGCCCGGAGCACACACTGCACTCTTAGCACCAACTGCTGGGGATCCCATTCTTTTGTCTGCTCTCTCTCTTCAATTTCAGGTGTTCTTTCCTCTGTGTTGCTGATTCTTCCATGAATTCAAATCTGCTGTTGTGTGTCTCTATTGTATTTTTAATCTCACTTATTGTGTCCTTCATTCCCATAAACTGTTATTTTTCTACCCAAATTTTGAAATTTTCCTTTGTGCTCACTGTCTTTTTTTTTTAAAGATTCATTTTTATTTATTTTATTTAAACCCCCTTGCTGCTTGTGCTCGCTGTGTCCATTTGCTTTGTGTTTTTCTGTGTCTGCTTGTCTCCCTTTGTTGCGTCATCTTGCTGCACCAGCTCACCGCACCACGCGGGCTGGTTTGCCTTCACCAGGAGGCCCCAGGAATCGAACCCGGGGCCACCCATATGGTAAACGGGAGCCCAACCAATTGAGCCACAGCCGCTTCCCCTCAATGTCTTCTTAATGTCTTTTATTTCTTTAGCCATGTTGTCATTCAACTCCATGATTTGATTTAGGAGATTTGTATGAACCACTTTGATTAGCTGTTTAAATTCCTTTGTTCCTTTGCCTGAGTCATATCTTTCTTTATCTTTTTATTGCTTGTAATTTTTTGCTGATGTATAGGCATCTGATTCTGATGCTGAATTTACTCAGTTTCTTTCTCTTGCCTAGGGATTTACTGTTATGTAGCAGTGTGCTACCAGTGGTCTTTTACTCTTAGTTCAACTTGTACGTATTTAGGATTGTCCTTGTTTAACCACCCAAACCAGGGCTAAGGACCCAACAATGGAGTGCAGACCAGTTTACAAGGGCCTTGGAGAGGGTGGCAGTAAAGGCATCTGCCTGCCTCTTTTATTTATTTATTATTTTCCATGCAATTTTCTGCTCTGTCCGGCAGATGGCACTCTTTGGCAGACCTCTCAGCCCCGACCTTAGGTGCTAGTGGGGAATGCATTCAGAGTAACTCCTCAGGTGGGTGGGCAATGCAGAAGCAGTATCCTCAGAGCTGGCCAAACCCCACAAACAAACTTTTTCAGAGGCTGTTCTCCACCCTTGGCTGGTCACACCCTCCCTCCCTCTGCTTTCTCAACAACCAGCATTGGGCAGTAGAAGGGTGTTTGAGATGGCAAATTATCTTTAACTCTCTGCAGGCTGTCAGTGCAAACAGTGTCTTAGACCTACCCGGCATGGAAGTGTGGACCCTTCCAATGCAACAGATCAAGTTTGCTGGCCAAATATGAATTTGCTGTGGGCTATGTCCCTCCCTCTCCCCTTTCTTGGGGAAGAGGACCCTTGGAACCTCCTCAGTTTGCAGCCACTGAAGTCCATAGCCGCTGCAGTCCACAGACTGCTATTTGCTCTGTAGGCGGCAGGATGGGTGCCCACTGCTGCTTTTGCACCTCTACTCACTGTTTATTCAGCCAGCTGAGATTCCTTTTTTTCTCTCCCCTCTCTCTTCTAGGTGGTGTCCTGAGCCCCAGAGCAGCCTCTAGATAGTCTCTGCCTGTACTCTAGATATTTTTTCTGGGAGAGAAGTCTATTCCTAGTTTTTAATCAGGAAAGTGTGCTGAATTTTGTCGTATGCCTTTTCTGCAGCAATTGAGATGATTGTGGTTTTTTTTCCCATTCATTCTATTAAAGTGGCATTTTACATTAATTGATTTTCTTCTGATGAACAACACTTGAATAACCAGGATCAATCCCATTTGATCATGATGTACTTTTTTTTTTATTTTTATTTTTTATTTTTTATGTGCTGTTGGATTCAGTTTCATTGTATTTTGTTGGATTTTTGGATATTGGTCTGTAATTTTCTTTTCTTAGGGGCAGCTGAGGCTCAAGTGGTTGGGCTCCCGTTTACCATATGGGAGGCCCTGGGTTCGATTCCCACGGCCTCCTGGTGAAGGCAAGCTGGCCCGTGTGGCGCAGTGAGCTGACAGCCCGCGCAGCCTGGTGAGCTGGCGCAGCAAGATGATGCAACAAAGGGAAACAAGCAAACACAAAAAATGCACAGCAAAATGGACATAACGAGCACAAGCAGCAAGGGGGGGATACATCAATAAAATAAATCTTAAAAATTAAAAAAAGTGCTTGGACAGAATTAAAAAAAAAATTTCTTTTCTTGTGATGTCTTTATCTAGCTTTGGTATTAGAATGATACTGACTTTATAGAATGAGTTGGGAAGTCTTCCATTCTCTTCAATTTTTTGGAAGAATTTGAGGACTACTGTTAAATCTTCTCCTTTAACAATTTTTGACTTAAGGCTATTTTGGCCGATATTAGTGTAGCTTCCCCAGGTCTCCTTTGGTTATTCTTTGCATATAATAAAATTTTTTCATCCTTCCACTTTCAACCTATTTGTGTTTTGGGGTCTAAGATGAGTTTCTTGTTACCAACATACACTTGTATTGTGCTTTTTTATTCATTCTGCCAGTCTGTGTCTTTTGATTGGGTAGTTTAATCCATTTACATTCAGCATAATTACTGATAAGGCAGGGTTTACTTTAGCCCTTTTTTCCTTTTTTTCTTATATGCCTTATATCTTTGTTGTCCTTATTTTCCTTTATTGCAGCCTTCTTTTGTATATTTTTTATCTTTTGTGATGTAAGTCGATTGAACCCTTTCTCATTTCTGTTTCTGTGTATATTTTAAACACTTTCCTTGTGGTTACCCTGGGGTTTGTTTTAAACAACCTAAGTCTATAACCTGCTAGTTTGAAAACATACCAATTTAAGGCCGGTAGCATATATAGTTGTAACCGTTGGGGAATTTGATGTAATTATGAATTCCAAAAATATAATTGGATCATGCTTGTAAACTGATCTGTTAATCTGGGCATGATTAGGTTACGATTAGGGTGTTGAGCCCCACCCCTTGGTGGGTGGGGAATTGAATATAAAAGGCAAGGCAAAGAACAGAGTTGAAGCAGTCTTTTGAGAAGCAGTTTTGATGTTGGAAAGAAGGCCCCAGGAGAAGAGAAGCAAGCCGTTTGCCTGATCATCTACAGCTGACCTTGTGGAGGAAACAGGAGCTAAGCCCGGAGAGAAACGCAGCCCCGGGAAGAGAGGAACCCCAGAAGTCTGAACCCTGGCAAACGCTGGCAGCTGTCTTGCTCTAACATGTGGCAATGGACTGTGGTGAGAGAAGATACTTAACGCTTTATGGCCTGGTATCTGTGGACTTCTACCCCAAATAAATACCCTATATAAAGACCAACCCATTTTTGGTATTTCACATTAGCACCCCTTTGGCTAACTAATACAATAGTCTATGTTTCTGTGCCCCTCTTTATCTTGTTTTTCTCACTTAGAACCACTTTTTTTTTGTTGTGTGCATAACATGTAAATAGAATGATTTCTTATTCAGTTGTATTTGAAATAGCATAGAAAATAATAAGTAGAGTTACATACTGAGGATACCAAACTGTTGGGTTTTGCAGTTTCCTAAATAATTACCTATATTGAAGGTCTTCACTTCTTCATATTGCTCTAAGATATTATCTTCTTTCTTTTCTTCCAACCTGGAAACTCCTTTTAGCATTTCTTGTAGGGCAGAATTTTTGGTGATGAGCTCTCTGTTTTTGTTCATCTGTAAATGCCTTAAACTTTCCCTCATTTTTAATGGACCATTTTTGCCAGTAAAGAATTTGGGGCTGGCAGTTTTTCTCTTTCTGTACCTTTAATATGTCATACCACTTCCTTCTTGCCTCCACGGTTTCTGATGAGAAATCAGCACTTTGTCTTACTGAGAATACAAGGTATGTGGCAAATGACTTTTCTGTCTCTCTGCTTTCAGAATTCCCTCTTTATCTTTGGCATTTGACATTTTGATTAGTATGTATATTGGAATAGGTATATTAGGATTTATGCTGTTTGGAGCTCATTTCTCTTTATCGACATGTATATTTATGTGTTTTGTAAGATTAATAAATTTTGGGCAATTAATTCCTCAGATATTCTTTTTTGCCCCTTTTCCTTCTCCTTTTGGGTTTCCCATCATGCGTATGTTGATATGCTTTGTGTTGTCCCACAGGTCCCTTAACCTCTACATTTTATTCTTTCCTCTATCGCTCTTCAAACTGTATGATTTCAATTGTCTTATCTTCTAGTTTTTTGCATGTAGATCTTATATCCTGCCACTTTGCTGAACTCATTTATTAGTTCAAGTAGCTTTGTCGTGGATACTTCAGGATTTTCTAAGTAGAGGATATGTCATCCACAAACAGTGAGAGTTTTACTTCCTCTTTTCCTATTTGGATGCCTTTAATTTTCTTTTCTTGTCTAATTGCCCTAGCTAGAACTTCTAGTAGAATGTTGAATAACAATGGTGACAGTGGGCATCCTTGTCTTGTTCCCGATCTTAGAGGGAAAGCTTTCAACCTTTCCCCATTGAGTATGATGTTGGCTGTGGGTCTTTTATATATACCTTTTATCATATTGAGGAATTTTCCTTTTATTCCTATCTTTTGCAGTATTTTTATCAAAAAAGGATGCTGGATTTTGTCGAATGCCTTTTCTGCATCAATTGAGATGATCATATGTTTTTTTCCTTCAGTTTGTTAATGTGGTGTATTATATTGATTGATTTTTCTTACGTTGAACCAGCCTTGCAAACCAGGAATAAATCCCACTTGGTCGTGATGTATAAGTCTTTTGATATGCTGTTGGATTCGATTTGCAAGTATTTTGTTGAGAATTTTTACATCTACATTCATTAGAGAGATTGGTCTGTAATTTTCTTTTCTTGTGGAATCTTTATCTGGCTTTGGTATTAGGGTGATGTTGGCTTCATAAAATGTGTTGGGTAATTTTCCCTCCTCTTCGCATTTTTTGAAGAGTTTAAACAGGATTGGTGTTAATTCTTTTAGAAATGCTTGGTAGATGGGAAGCGGCTGTGGCTCAATCAGTGGGGCTCCCGTTTACCATGTGGGAGGCCCCGGGTTCGGTTCCTGGGGCCTCCTGGTGGGGGCGGGCCCGCCCGCATGGCGTGGTTGGCTGACCCGGCGAGCACAAGCAGCAAGGGGGGGATAAATGAATAAATAAATAAAATCTTAAAAAAAAAAAAAAAAAAGAAATGCTTGGTAGAACTCACCTGTGAAACCATCTGGTCCTGGACTTTTCTTTGCTGGGAGATTTTTGATGACGGAGTCAATCTCCTTAATTGTGATTGGTTTGTTAAGTTCTTGTATTTCTTGTTGTGTCAGTGTAGGTTGGTTATGAGTTTCTAGAAATTTGTCCATTTCATCCAGGTTGTCTAGTTTGTTGGCATATAGTTTCTCATAATATCCTCTTATGATTCTTTTTATTTCTGTGAGATCATTTGTAATTTCCCCTCTTTCATTTCTGATTGTATTTATTTGCATCTTCTCTCTTTTTTTCTGTTAGTCTAGCGAGGGGTTTGTCAATTTTATTGATCTTCTCAAAGAACTAAGTTTTGGTTTTGTTGATTTTCTCTATTGTTTTTCTGTTCTCATTTTCATTTATTTCTGCTCTAATCTTCATTATTTCTTTTCTTCTCCTTGCTTTGGGATTGGTTTGCTGTTCTTTTTCTAGTGTCTCTAGTTGTTCAGTTAAATCTTTGAGTTTCACTCTTTCTGGTTTTTCAATATAGGCATTTAGAACTATAAATTTCCCTCTCAAGACTGCCTTTGCTGTATCCCATAAGTTTTGATGCACTGTGTTCTCATTTTCATTTCACCACCTTGGTTCTCTGTGCCTGTGTGTGCGTGGAACTCTGAGTTGTTGCTGTGGTTGGCTCTGTGGTCAGCAGTCATATCATGAGTTGCCTGAACTGGAGCACTGCTACTGTGTGTCTCTTAAACCGTGTGGAATTGAGTGTGGGGGAATAGGTCTGGACTGGTATGTTTGTGCTGCTTTTGTATCTCTTTTTTGCATGTGGTGGTTTTTTTTTTTTTTTTTTTCTTCTTTTTTTTTTTCCATTCAATTCAGTATTTGTGGAGTCTATCTCCAGCCTGTTGTCTTCCAGGGTTCCAAGTAAGTTGAATCTGCTCTTTTATTTAAGAAGAAACATTCCTTGTGATGTCTTGCACCATCATATTGATGATGTCACCTGCCTATTTTTTACTTTAATAGATACTCTCTAGATTTTGTAGTTCTCCCTTAAAATATAGACCATAGCTTTCTAATGAAAACTAAAGAAACCATGGTCTGTAAGAATGCTGAAATCAGCCTCAGCCACAGCCTCAGTCATCAGTTAAGTTTCATGTCACCAGAATGGACAAGAATTTGATTCCCTTTTGTCTCAGGTTGAAACATTTTAATGAACTTTCAGACTTTTCATTCTTTTCTTTTTTAGGTCCCCAAACTGAAGAAATGATGTCTGTTATCATGCATTCTATTCATAAAGTGAGGGTGAAAGCTCTGAAGCGTGTGTGGAGAAATATAGGTCCTTTTGAGATGAATGTATGGGAACCAGTTGAAGAAGATAAATCAGATGGTACTCCTGGTTTTGACAAGTTTTCCCTGGGGACTTGTTTGAGCAGGAGTACACTCACAAAACTGGGGAATTCTCTGGTTCACAGTGATGGAGATACAGTAGATACTTTCTCCGAAGCTGTGTCAGTTGAAGAAAAAAGTAGGATACATTTCTATCAAAGGTACAGTTGAGATCTCTTATTAGCTAGCATTCCCTTCCCTTGGAAAAAAAGTTTTAAAAAATTTTATGCAATTGATAAGCTAATTTCTATTACCAGCAATGTGCATTGACTACACAATTAATAATATAACTCCAACTCACAAGGATATTATGAGTATAAAATGAGACTGTATATTTGAAAATCTTTTTTAATTATTATTGAGAAGGGAAATAATTTGCCATCTGAAATTATAAAATCAAATGAGTAGATAAAATTCTGGAGGCCACTGGAGGACTTTTAGTTCTTTTAATAGTCTTTAGACTTAAATAGTTTGGGATTATTGGGTTGGCCATGGTATTTTTAAAGATGTCCAAGGAAGGAAACTGCACCTTAATCTTTAAAACTTGTCCATAAATTATTGGGAAGTTATTGCTTATTATCTAAACCTCAGTTACTGATATTTGAAGCATTTTTTTACCCTTTATAATTCCATTATCTCTGATGCAATTTATTCTTCTTGTGACTGAAAGATTATATAATCAACCATAATCCTTTTTTTGTGTGAAATATTCCCAACTACTCCAAGCATCTGATTAAACCATGTGTAATAGCATTATAAATGTGCTTGTTTCACAAAACAACTGTGCTTAAAATGTTAGTATAGGAGTTCTCTAAAGGCTGCTGTTTTGTCTGTGTGTGCCTTCTTAATAAGAAGAGATGTGATAACTTTAACCCAGGTGCCTAACATACGAAATTTTCATTTTCCTTCTTGAGGGAGCTAAGGATCTGTGTTCCGCCCAAAGTAGCATATTGAAATAAAACAGATTTAAAAGTAAATGTGGTCAGCAGTAAAGGCACCTGTCGAACAGATTTAATAGTAGCTGAAGGTATTTAGAAACAATTTCTGGCTGTTCTGTGGCAAAGAATCCTGTGGCCATCCTGCCTGTGGCAAATGGTACAAAGGGAGCTGAAAGGGACAGAAAAAGAAACCCCAACTAAAATGCGTATTGGTGACTTGTGTTTTTCATTGATTTTTATTTTTCAGTTTGGATCTATTAAAGGACTTCCCCCTGTTTTTTTTTTTTCTTCAGGAAAACATTTGTGTTCTTTTGCAGTGAAATTTCTGTAAACATATTTTAATCTCTTTTAACAAAGATATTCCTGTTTGATATTCATGTGTTGTAGTTTTTGGATTCATAGAATGTTCAGCTCTAGAAAACACTTAAAGATCACTTAGTCCAACTTCCTTATTTAAAAGATAGATAATCAAGGCACAAAAAGATACCTGACTTAATCATTGGAGATAATTTTTACTTTCAGTTCTAAAATTAATTTTAGTGATGAAATGATTTTTAATTTTTTTGCCTTTTTCAATTTCTTTTTTTGCTATATAGAAATGCTCCAAATCCTTTGGAATTGACATTGATTGGCAAACCCAATGAAAAAAAGAAAATATATAATCAGGAAGAAAACCCTAAAAGAAGGAAAGATCATGAAAGGTTATCACAAAATGCAGTTCCTGTAGTAGGTGTTTGGGAATTTGAACGTGATGATGATGAATATATTAACTTCCTTGATCTCTTCTTGAGTTATATTCTTGAAAGAGACCGCCTTAGTTCTAGTGATCCTGGTATTCCATTTCTAACCAGTTTTTCTGCACATCTTAGAGAACACGAACTTAATTCTTTACTTTTTGATGTACATACAACATTAAAACGACGTCAGGGCAAAACCAAAAGCCAGAATGTGTTTAGAGCTGGCTCTTGCTTTGTTGTTGCTCCTGAGTCATGTGAATCTGAAAATTCATCCTCTTTAAACAATGAATGTGCCATAAGTTTAGAAAACGAGGCACTTTCAGCTTCAGTAATGATCAATCAAAGCAGACCTTTTGCAGAGAATTCTTTGAATGAAGCCAATAATAATGAAGTAAAGAGTGGATTGTTTGGTTTGAAACAAAAATCAATTTACAGAATGCAAGATAATAATCAAGAGAAACCATTAATCCACAGATTGCCAAACCACAGTTTTTGGACTCCCAAGCCCATTAAAACAAGAAGATGTGTTTTCCAAGCAGTTCAAAGCTATGATATTAACCCCCAAGAAGATCTTCCTCTAGTACTAAATAACACATTTGGCAGTATTGGAAGACTGCTGGAATGGATGATTAGATGGTCTGATAGAAGACTGCTCTGTGATTCTAGTATCACTGAGTCATCCCATGAGTATAGTCCAGTAATTCGTGTAAAGACCTCTACAGCTGCCATTCTTACATCCTTATGGCTTTTGGAACAACCGTATGTTGCTGCACATAAAGCAAAAAATGCCGTTATTAATGTAAGTACCTGAATCTTTTTTTTACATACAAGTGAGAATTAGCATTTTAGATTAAAATCGTATTTGTATTTCCCTGTTTCTTAAAGAATTTCCAAGTAACTGGAAGTTAATTACAGTATTGATTATAATTTGTATTACCTCGTTGTTTTTTCTTTCTGTGCTTGCTTCAATTCTTAAAAAAAAAATAATCTAAGTATGAAAGTGCTTTCAGAGAAGTTTTGCAGTTTTGCTTGTGTTTAAGAAACACAAAGGCCATAAAGACTCCAACTCAAGGTTGCTTTCTCACCAAAGTCAGTTGCCACGTGTTGAAACAAGATGGATATTGATCTCTGTGAGGGATCAGACTTTCCTTCTGGGCTTCCTCTCTCTCAGCTGCAGGCTGACTTAGGACTTGTCTATCAGAGCTTCCTCTCTTTTCTGGCATGGGGCTCATTTCTTTCTGGATATCTATATTAGTCTCAGCTATCCTGTTCTTTTCCCAAGGTCAGTTCCAAATTATCAGGCAAATGGCTCATCTTACCCAGGGCCCCAGGATAAAAAATGACAGAGCTCTCTTTTACCGTACATTTTCTTGAGTGAGTGTCCATTTATATCAGTCCACCAAGGTGGTGGGGAATCAAACTGAGTCATATCTTACTGATGTAATAGCCCAATTAGAAGCACTAAGTTGATTTTATCAAGTAAACTTAATCAGAGACCCATCACTGAATTTAATACAATCAAAACGTATCACACACAGAGGAACAGATTAGTTTACAAACATTACCTTTCTTTTTTGGGGGGGATTCACAAAATAATCTCAAACTGTCAAAATCCCCAACCACTTTTCCCCACTCTCTCTTCTGTTCCTTTAAATGGGGAACTTCTTTAACCTTTCTAGATATTTGCCCTTCCTGTGACTGCTTAAAGGAATGTTCTTTCCTTAGTACTTTACATATCTGCCTTCTTCTCATTCTTCAGGTCTAAGACTGAAGGTCACTTCAATATCCCCACAGGAAAGGAGATCTATGTAAACACCCCATCCTTTATTAGTGATAATAGTACTCTTTTTAATTCTTTCAAATCCTTGACTGGAACAATGGGTATCTTTACTTGCTTTTATTAGGCCTACTGGTAATAAAGCAAGGTGGCCATGAGTTATCATGAGGCCATTTTATCACAGAGTCCTCCTCTCTGCTCATAAGTGGGGCATGCACAGCAGGCATCTACAACCATGGATCAAACAATTGGCCTCCCTGAGACACTGTCTATGATAGAATAGTTTCCCTTTCTCTTTTGGACTCATGCTAATAAAGTGTTCTTTCATTAAAAAAAAAAAAAAAAGAAAGACAAAGGGAAGGACATAATTGTAAGTGATTTTCTAAAGTGGTATTACATTTATATTACTTCTCTTTCAAGTTCCAGATTTTGATTCAGATGAAGGACTAGGCAGCTCTCCAGGTTTTTGTTTTGTTTTGTTTTGTTTTTCGGTACCAGGGCAGAGAATTAAACCCAGGACCTCGTATGTGGGAAGCCAGTGATCAACTACTGAGCCACATTGGTTCCAAGTTTTGTTTTGTTGTGTTTTGTTTGTTTGTTTTGTTTTGTTTTGTTTTTAGGAGGCACCAGGAACCAAACCCGGGACCTCCCATGTGGTAAGCAGGCATTTAACCGCTTGAGCCATATCCACTCCCCTATCCAATTTTTTTTAATGATGTCTCCTCAACTGCATTAGAGAACCATCTTTCTCATACTCTCTGTCCACAGGAGACTGGAGAACCAAACCTATAAGGCAGAAGGATATCAATAGAGGAATTAGTGCTTATAAGTTATTCTTTCTTTTCTCTTGTCAATGAGAATTAATAGACTGCTCTCTTAATTCAGCTGTTTGTAAAAGCAAGTACTTTTGCATAAAATAGTTTCTGGTTATACATTTGCTGTTACAACTCAAAAATAAAAATGAAACAAATGATGGAGATGAATTTCTTGGAAAATTTTCTTTATTTTCTTATGGTAAAATAGTTGGGGCTGGGACTTTTTCATATTTGGAGAATTTTAGTAATATCTAATATTTTTATGCTTTAAAATGTCTTTCAGTAGTTGTTTATTCTAGGTCAAAGGATGTGTGTGTGCGCATTTTGCTTTATTTTTTTTTTTTCTGTGGGTTTTTTTTTTGAGTCCAGTTTCTGTTTTCTAAGGTAGATTATAACTTTGATATTTTTATCATTAAAATTTCTAAGTATTTCTAGGTAATTCTTACCTAACTTTCTAAGTAAGAAACAAAAGGGATATACATCCCTTGTATATTTAGCTGGAAGTATTTTTTGTCCACTATACCATTTTGAAATAATGACTAAATGTCTTTATAATAGTGAGGAAAATGAAATGAAAATAACATTACATTTTTTATTATAACTGTTTTGTGACCTGAAAGCAATGACAATATACTTTAAAAATTTGTACAGCTTATTTCTTTTGAATATTATTTAGGGAGTCAGATTTGATATTTCCAGGTGGAATAAAGATTTGCTCATTGCTTCATCAACAATATTGAGTTGTAGGAATGCAGTAAATACTTGATGAATGAATAAGAGAATGAATCAGGAGACGTTTTGTATTCTTCTAAAATATGAAAAAATTAAGGGGTTCAGTAATGAATATTAAGTACTATACATAATTCATTTTAGGTGCTGGAGACACGTTACACTGGGTCTCAGACTGGACCCATTGTTGAGAATAAGAACAAAATTGATCCTGGCTCTTTGGCTGCAGTATCAACTCAAGATGGGACTGAGGAAAGAAATGATCAAAGTGAATCATGTCAGAGTATCTTGAAGTAAGTTGTTGATTATACTCTCCCTTTCAATAGTAGATACATAGTTTGGTGATGTTTGTACTTAAAGGGAGGAATTGAACCCTTGAAAGTGAAAGGAATGAGCATTTCTTTGAACTAGGGAAACAGAAAATGAGTACTTTCTGAAGTACTTTAACAATTAGTTGTAAATTATGGTTCTACCCTGTTGGTCTAGCTTGTTTCGTCTCAGAGAAGAAATCGTTTACCCTGATAGCTTGTTTTATTTATTTATATTAACCTATTATTTCCAATGTCAAAGGAAGTTGAACAAATCATTTTATCCATTTACTATATGAAGCAATACTAGGAGTCCTTAAATACCAAGGGCAAAGCCCTTATAGAAGGAAGATTCCTTTGTGAAACTGGTAAACAATATAGATAAGTTAGAATTATTCTGATCTTTTGATAAATAAAAGCTGAGACGTTTGGTCTTTCATCAACAACTTTTCATTGAGCTTCTACTATGGTTATAAAAAATAACCAGATATAGGTAAAAAAAAAAAACTTTGTTTTTATAAACATGAAAACGAAGATTGTTCTTTGTTTTTGAAAAACTGAGGCCAATATAAACAAACTCTTTGTTTCCAAGAATGAATTATAATTTTAGCTTTTCCATTTTTTTGTCAATAGAACACCAACTGAGAAAAAAAATTCTGAAATAAAAGAAATCAATAATGAGATTACTTCTGTCACTCATGATATTGAAAAAGAATTTATAGATATTGATGAAGATATTTTAGAAGTAGTAGAAACATTTGTTCAGGAAGAAATGGATTTGCACATATCAGATTATGAAGGTTAGTTCATTTGCATGATCTATTTCTTTTGGCTTTATTAATTTGGTATTGATGAATAATGGTTACCTAGCATAATTTATTTAGTCTTATAGTCTAGGTTAGTATGTTTACAACAGCCTAAAACAAAAAATTAAAAGAAAATATAATATTTATGAAATGTTGACTGTATTAATTTGAAAACTCAATGTTTTCAATAAAACCAAGAACATTGTAGGTAATTTTATGCTTGTGGCTCTTTTAAAATTATTGGGCCTCTTACCTTATTTAATTATCTCTTCATTTCTATGAAATAATTCCAAGGACCTCTCCCTGGCAGTTTTCATTAAAACAGAAACATTTAGGGCTTTATATAGAGCTATACACACTGATATGAGGCCTCCCAAGGCTCATCTGGGAATTACCTGATGAAGAGGGCATAGCCTCCAAGTGTATTTTTTAACAAATCAATTTTATTGATACATATTAATAAAGCATAAATCCATCCAAAGTATACAGTGGTATTTGGTATAACCACATAGTTGTGCATTCATCACTTCAATGATTTTAGAGCATTTTTATTATTGCAGTAATAATAAAAAAGCAGACAAACAAACTCATCACCTCTCAATCTCTCTGTGCCTCCCTGATGTACAAAGATGCTATTTTGTTACCTTCTCTCTAATATATTTGTATTTATATTTTGTAAAAAAACAGTATTATATATGCAATATCACCCATATTCATATTTTACATGGGTTTCACTATGTTATGTAGTCCCATGTTATATTTTTTAGCTTTCCTTCTAGTAATATACATGTCCTTAGACTTTCCCTTTCAACTACTGTCATATCCATATAGTAGCTCTGCTAGTTACAAACAGTATGATGTGCTGTCACCATTTTTATTCATTTCCAAAGATTTACAAACAACCTTTTTACCAATTCTGCACAGATTAACCCTCAGTTTTGCATTCTCTACCCTTATTCTATTTTCTGGTGACCTATATTATTAATTCTATGAGTTTACACAGTATATTTAGTTCATAATAGTGCAACCGTACAGTGTTTGTCATTTTGTGTCTGGCTTGCTTCACTCAGCATAATGTCCTCCAGGTTCATCCATGTTGTCATGTGTTTTACCACTTCATTTCTTCTTACTGCTGCATAATATTCCGTTGTGTGTATATACCACAATTTGTTTATCCATTCATCAGTTGATGGACACCTGGATTGTTTCCAACTTTTGACAATCGTGAATATGGCCGCTCTGAACATTGGTGTGCCGATGTCTGTTCATGTCACAGCTCTCAGTTCTTCTGGGTATATACCTACTAATGGTATTGTTGGGTCACATGGCAAATCTATATTCAACTTACTTTGGAACTGCCAAACAGTCCTCCACAGTGGCTATACCATTCTACATTTCCACCAGCAATGAATAAGTGTTCCTATCTCTCCACTTCCTCTCTGACACTAACAGTTTTCTGACTTTTTAATAATAGCCAGTCTAATAGGTATGAAATAATATCTCATTGTAGTTTTGATTTGCATTTCCCTAATCACTAGTTAAGTTGAACATTTTTTTCATGTGTTTCTTTGGCATTTGTATTTCTTCTTTGGACAATTGTCTTTTCTAGACTTTTGCCCATTTTTAAATCAGGCAGTTTGTCTTTTTATTGTTGAGTAATATGATATCTTTATAGATCATGGATATTAACCCTTATATGTGATTTCCAAACATTTTCCCCCATTGACTGGGCTACCTTTTCACCCTTTTGACAGAGTCCTTTGAGATGTAGAAGTGTTTAATTTTGAGGAGGTCCCATTTTTAAGTTTTGCCTTTTGTTGCTTGTGTTTTGGTTATAAGGTTTAAGAAACTACCGCCTACCACAAGATCTTGAAGATGTTTTCCTACATTTTCTTCTAGGAATTTTATGGTTGTTGCTTTTATATTTATGTCCTTCTTCCATTTTGAATTAATTTTTGTATAAGGTGTGAGATAGGGGTCCTCTTTCTTTTGGATATGGCTATTCAGTTCTCCCAGCACCAATTGTTAAATAGATTGTTCTGACCCAGCTGAGAGGGCTTAACAACCTTGTCAAAAATCACTTGACTGTAGATGTGAGGGTTTCTTTCTGAGTTCTCAATTCGATTTCATTGGTCAATCTGTCTTTATGTCAGTACCATGCTCTTTTCACTACTTTCACTAAGTAATATGCTTTAAAGTCAGGAAGTGAGAGTCCTCCAACTTTGTTCTTCTTTTTAAAGACATTTTTGGCAATTCGGATCCCCTTACCCTTGCAAACAAATTTGATAATTGGCTTTTCCATTTCTGCAAAAACAAAAAAACAAAAAAAAAGTCTTTGGGATTTTTATTGGAATTGCGTTGAGTCTGTAATCAGTTTGTAGGACTGACATCTTTATGTCTTCCAATCCATAAACACAGAATGTCCTTCCATTTATGTAAATGTTCTTCAGTTTCTTTTAGCAATGTTTTGTCATTTTCTAAGTATAGGTTCTTTATGTCCTTTGTTAAGTTTATTCCTAAATGTTTTGTTCTATTAACTGTTATTATAAATGGAATTTTTTTTTTGTTTCCTCCTCAAATTGCACATTGGTAGTGTATAGAAATGCTATTGATTTTTGCATATTAGTCTTGTATCCTGCCACTTTGCTGAACCCATCTGTTAGTTGTCATGGCTTTGTTGTGGATTTTTTGGGATTTCTAGATATAGGATCACATAATTAGCAAATAGTGCAAGCTTTACTTCTTTTCCTATTTGGGTGCTTTTTATTTCTTTATCTAGCCTAATTGCTCCAGCTAGAACTTCTAGCACAATATTGAATAACAGCGGTGACAGTGGACATCCTTGTCTTGTTCCTGATCTCAGCAGGAACACTTTCAGACTTTCACCATTGAGTACAATGCTAACTGTAGGTTTTTCATATATGCACTTAACCATATTGAGAAAGCTTCCTTCTATTTCTACCTTTTGGAGTGTTTTTATCAAGAAAGGGTGCTCTGTATTTTGTCAGATGCCTTTTCTGCATCAATCAATAGGATCATGTGATTTTTCTTCCCCTATTTATCAATGTGGTTTATTACACTAACTGATTTTCTTCTGTTGAACCACCCTTGCATACCTAGGATAAAACCCACTTGATTGTTTGTATAATTCTTTTAATATGCTTTTGGATTCTGTTTGCAAGTATTTTGTTGAGGGTTTTTGCGTCTGTATTCATTAAACATATTGGTCTATAATTTTCTTTTTTTTTTGTAATATCTTTATCTAATTTTGGTATTAGTGTTATGTTGGCTTCATAGAATGAGTTTGGTAGCATTCTTGCCTGGTCAGTTTTTTCGAAAAGCTTGAGCAAGATTGATATTTAGAACGTCCTTGATTGATTCATTGAATTCACCTGTGAAGCAATCTGGTCCTGAGCTTTTCATCTTTCAGAGGTTTTTGCTGACTGTTTTCAGTCTCTTCACTTGTGATTGTTTTGTTGAGGTCTTCTATTTCTTTTAGGGTCAGTAGGTGGTTTGTGTGTTTCTTGGAATTTATCCATCTTGTCCACATTGTCAATTTTTTTTGGCATATTGTTGTTCATAGTATGCTCTTATGATCTCTCTTATTTCTGTTGGGTCAGTGGTAATGTTATTACGGTAAAGGTATTACTTCATCCATTTTGTCCTTTGGCTTTCTGTTGTTGCATCTTCTATTGTCTGTCTTTTTACCATTTAATTTACTCTTCGTAATGTGCCCTCTCTCATTTTTTATTTTATTTATTTGTGTTTTCATTTTTTTTCTTTGTCTGTCTAGCTAAGGGTTTGTTGATTTTTTTGGTCTTCTCTAAGAACCAACTTTCGGTTTTGTTGATTTTCTCCATTGTTTTTTTTTTTTTTTTCTCTCAATTTCATTTATTTCTGTTCTGATCTTTACTATTTCTTTCCTTTGGCTTAGTTTGGGATTAGTTTGCTGTTCTTTTTCTAGTTCCTCCAGGTTTGCACGTAAGGCTTCAATTTTAGTTCTTTCTTCTTTTTTGATTTAAGCATTGAGGACTATAAATTTCCTGCTCAGCACTGCCTTTATGGTGTCCCATAGATTTTGATATGTTGTGTTCTCATTTTGATCTCAAGAGATTTGCTGAATACTCTTGCAATTTTTTTTTGACCCTCTGATTACTTAAGAGCGTGCTGTTTAATCTCCGTATATTTATGAATTTTCCCTTTTTTCATCCATTATTGATTTCCAGCTTCATTCTGTTATGATCAGAGAAAGTGTTTGTATAATTTCTGTCTTTCTAAATTTATTGAGTCTTTCCTTGTGACTGAACATATGGTCTATCCTGGAGAGGTATCCATGTGTGCTTGAAAAGAATGTATATCCTGCTGTTTGGGGGTACAGTGCTCTATAGATGCCTATTAGGTATAGTTCATTTATCATATTATTCAAGCTCTCCATTTCTTCCTCTATCTAGATGTTCTATCCAATACAATACTAAGAATGGTGTTTTAAAGTTTCCAACTATTATTGTAGAGACAGCTGTTTCTCTCTTTAGTTTTGCCAGTGTGTGCCTCATATATCTTTGGACACTCAGGTTAGGTGCATAGATATTTAGCATAGTTATTTCTTCTTGGTAAACTGCTCCTTTTATTAATATATAATGACCCTCTTCATCCTTTGTAACAGTTTTGCATTTAAAATCTGTTTCATTTGATATTAGTATTGTTACTTCAGCTCTTTTTTGTTTACTATTTGCATGGGATATCTTTTTCCAACCTTTCTTTTCAACCTGATTGTGTCTGTACGTCTGAGGTCAGTTTCTTGTAGATGGCACATAGTTGGCTCATTTTTTTTAGCCCATTCTATCAAACTATATCTTTTAATTGAGGAGTTCAAGCCATTAACATTCAATGTTGTTATTATAAAGTCATTACTTTCTACATGCATTTTGTCCTTTGGCTCTCTGTTGTCATATCTTACTATTGTCTGTCTTTTTGCCATTTAATTTACCCTTCTTAATAATTTTCATTTCTGCACTCTTCTCCAAGTCTCTCCTGCTTGTTTTTTTCCTTTCAGGCTGAAGCACTCCCTTTAGTATGTCTTGTATTTCTGGTCATTTGGTAACATATTCTATCAATTTTTGTTTGTCTGTGAAGACTTTGAACTCACCCTCATTTTTGAAGGACAGTGTTGCCTGATTCAGAATTCTTGGCTGGCAGTTTTTCTCTTTCAATACCTTAAATACATCATACCACTTTTGTCTCACCTCCATGGTTTCTGATGAGAGGTCGGGACTTAGTCTTATCAAGGTTCTCTTGTATATGATGTTTTGTTTTTCTCTTGTTGCTCTCAGAATCCTCTTTTTATCTCTGATATTTGTCATTCTGAATAGTAGGTGTTTCAGAGTAGGTCTGTTCAAATTTATTCTCTTTGGTGTGCATTGTCCTTCTTGGATATTGATATTTATGTCATTCATAAGGGTTGGGAAGTTTTTGGTCATTATTTCCTCAAATATTCTTTCTGCCCCTTTTCCATTCTCTTCTCCTTCTGGGACACCAATAATGTGTATGTTTGTGTGTTTCACGTTGTTATTCAATTTCCTTTGATCCTGTTCCATTTTTCCCATTATCTTCTCTTTCTGTTCTCCTTTCTTTTCCAGTTCAGATGTTCTGTTTCTTTTTTTTTTTTTTTTTACATCACATTGATATTATTTTTATTTATTTATTTTTTCTTTCTTTTTTTTTTTTTATTATGGGTAAAAATCAAAATTCTCACAATACATACAAACATTTGCAAAATGATATATAAATATATATGCATATATGTGTATTTGCTTACAAAAATGTTATTGCCTGAAGACAAAATTAGTGATTTTGAAACAGAACATCTGCAGTCAGGATCAGCCCAGATGTTCTGTTTCAAAATCACTAATTTTGTCTTCAGGCAATTCAAATCTAGTCTTATGTGCCTCCAAAGTGTTTTTAATCTCATCCAACATGTCTTTCATTCCCATAAGCTCTGTTACTTTTTTTGCAGGCTTTCAAATTGTTTTTTATGCTCACCTAGTGTCTTCTTAATATCCTTTATCGCCTTAGTCATATTTTCCTTCAACTCCTTGAATAGATTTAGGAAAGTTGTGTGATTATCATTGATTAATTATCTTAAATCCTGTATCTCTTCAGGATATTTGGTTTGTTACTTTGGCTGGGCCATCTCTTCCTGTTTCCTTGTATGGATTGTAATTTTTTGCTGATGTCTAGGCATCTGAATTATTGGTGAATTTACTCTGATGGCCAATTTCTCTCTTCTGTTTGTTTTTCACAGCTCTTCTTTGATTTTTGGCTCAAATTCTTCTAAGTCTTTAAAATTGCTCAGCTTAAGTCATCAAAATCGGGACAGTAACTCATTAATGGGGGTGCAGATTTTCTCCCAGGAATTTGGGTTAAGAGAGACCTAAAAGCAGTTTTTCTCCATGCAATTTCCAGATTGGCCAGCAGATGGAGCTCATTGGCATACCTTTCCACGGAGGTGTTTCTTTCAATTTCTGCTCTCCTCTGTTTTGGTCTTGGCAGAACCGAGATTCAAAGTGGGCTCTGTTGGCCAAATTCACTGAAGAGAAGCCCCTGACACCCCCTCCCTTTTCCCTTGTAACAGCTGACAGGGAGGAAGACATCTCTTCCCCGTCAGCTGCAGTGAGCCAGGGGTTTTGCCATGGCGTAAAATCTTGGGGATGGAGGGGAGCTCTTCCGGCCGCCACAGGGGTTTAGTAACTCACATTTGTTGTTTTTGGGTTCTTCATCTCTCTGTCCTTCACACTTCTGGGAGTTGTGTAGCACTGTCTTGGTCTGCTGACCCCTAAAGTAGGTCCCTTTTTGGCCCTTCTTCAGTTGTTTTTCAGAGAGAGTTGAGCCTTGCCTGCCTACTTCAATTCCATTTTCCTGGAACTCTCCAGGTGTTTTTAAAAAATATTTTTGTTAGAAGAATAAAAAATGTTTCTGCCATTAAATTTATCGCCTCTTATTCCCCCTGAATCTTGTAAAAAGTCACCAGATTGTTTTTTAAATGGTCAGTTTCTCTTCCTCTTTTTTTCACTATAGAAAATGTCAAAGAACCTATTGAAAGTCTCACCATTTGCAAACAGATTTTACCACAGCATTCAGGAGAAGTAAGTCAATCAATAATGGATAAAATTATTCAACTTTTATATTGTCTAGTATTTAATTATCCTTAAGCTTTTTTATTCGTTGTTATTCAATACATCATACTAAGGCTGTCATCCCTTAAAAGTGCTTTGTGATTGTATAATATAGCTATGCTATACAGCATTTTCCTATCACTAAAATTCTATTATTAGATGTCTAATAATTTAATAATAATTTAGGGCAATGAAATTTTCATTTCATAAACTGCTTTATAAGTTAATTTAATCAAGACTGGTGAAAGTATCTTTTATTTAAAAAACATTATCTAGCTAGTAGAATGTTGTTTAAGTGTATATATACACTTTTATGTGTTATTTTTTTCCTCAAAGTTATAACTATGCCCTGAATTTCCAGGTGGAATGTAGACATTTCTAATTATTGAAATAATTCTTTTAATAAAAAAATGTTTATTTTTTTCTAATTTTACAATTGTTTTCACAGAGTAATTAATAATAACGTGGTGATAAGTGTATGTTTTAGTCTACTGACATCATGTTGTCTTTGTACTTTTATATGCTCACTGTCTCAAGGTGATGGACCATAGGCAAGTCAGACAGTCTAAGGATCTTGTCAGAGCAGGACAAGAAGTGCATTTTAATGTTTGATTGTTCACTTGCTTTTAGAATGTTATTTTAGGCTAGTGGCTAATGTGAAACTTAGAATATCCAAGACAATAAATAATACCTATTTGTTTCACTTCTTTTCTTTTTGGGTCCTAATAATTTAACAGCATTCCACAGGAGAAGTTCAGTGTCCAAGGGAAGAACCATTGGAGACGTATATGGAGGAAAAATCGACTGGACAGAAAGTGTAAGGGGAAAAAATATGGAAATTATTATAATTGGTTTGTTAATTTCAGTGAAGCTTTTAGATTTTGTTATAATTTATAATACATATTTTATGGTGCTATTGTTTTAAACTGAAATTGTTGTAAACTTCATTTTGTAGCATTGGTTCCAATGAATTTTGGTAAATGTTACACTTCTAAGTCTTGACATCTTGAAATAATGATCCTAAAATGCCTTTTGTTCTCCCATCACAATCAGCCTTATTAAAATAAAATATAGCTGTAAATAGACCAAAGTTTATTTAGCTGCTAATTAGGGAACCACCTTTCCATACCAATTCCTTTTTTCTTTCATTAAATAAGGAATAACTATGAATCATAAATGGAAATCTTTCACTTATACCACTGTGGTTTGATTACTGTACACTGTTAGAGATATGATGGAAATGTACTCTCTCAGCTAACTTATTGCTTCAAGGAGAGCCGAAGGCAGTTTTCATTTACTGCAAGTTGAACATGATTTCTTAATTGTTAGAATTTTAGAAGTTTTAGCGTTTTAGATTTATTTTCGGTAAAAGAAGCATCATAATCTGATTCTTTCCCTTCTCTGTGCACAAATATTGTTCATTTCTTCTGTGAATAGTTAACAAAAAGAATATATTTGATGTCATTTGCCCTGACATGTAGTTTAAATATTTCTTTTAGTAAAAACTTGTCTAAAGTTTCAAATGTGACGGTGGACCCTTTACCTGAGCAAAGCATCTGTCTTTTCCATAGGTGAAATTGGAGGTCCCTGCTAAACCCTTATTCCCTCATTTTAGATTCTGTTGTTTTTTGTTGCTGAGCAGTCAACAGTGTTCACTTAGTATGTTATGTCATCCAGACATATTCTTTGTTTTTGTTTAAATCTGTTACTAATTGCTATGGAGACAAATGTAAACAGATTATAATTATGAGCTAAGCATTACAGAGAATTAGAGTCTTAGATCTAAGCTCAGAATTAGATCACTTCTACCTTAAATAATGTGAAGAATATCTTGCTTCCTAATCACTTATTAATATTTATTTATAGTATGATTGAAACCTTTTCAAGTCCTGAACACACCATTCCTCATTCACTCTGTGTAGATACAAGTTCAGAAATTTCTAGGTAAGAATTTTTGCTTACTGTACCATTTGAAATAATTATGTTTTTATAAATAAGAGAATGAAATGATGCCTACTATAACATTTTATAGTAATTACTGAATGTTTTTACTAAAAACCAAGAGAATAAAATAAAAGCAAATAAAGCATTGGAAAAACAATGTAGGTGCACATTTCTAGCACCTTTAAGCTAAACTGGAAGATTTTCCTCTGTTATGTTTTAAAGACACACAGGAACTATTTCAGAATTGTCTTATCTGAAAAAAAAAAGTAATGTATTATTATTGCAAACTATAGTTGTATATTTTTAGCCTCTAACAGATAATGTTTGAAATGCTTTTAATTCTTTCATAGAACAGATTCATCCGGTTCAGTCTTTTAAGTTTCTTTTACCAAGGTTGAACAGAGGTAACAGTCTGAATGTTTAATGTTTAGAAGTCTTGCTGATATAGAAGGATAATAGCAAAACTTAAATTTAGAAAAATTCTACACAATTAGAATTCATTTCCTTACAATTTATTGAAAGCAAAGTTCAGTAAAATTATCTTAAAATAGGTAGATCACTTATAATGCTTGTTTTTCGTGTATTTGCAAATAAAGTTTCATTATTGAGCACATAGTATTTTTTTCTTGGTAGGGTTTGTTATAAAAGTAAACTCTGGTTTATTCAGAAATAAAATGCTCACAATTTTTTTGTTTTACATTTAATGATAATCGGTAGTAGTTTTCCCAATCCTAGAATTAAATATTTTTTTAACCCATTCTTTCTCCAATTTTCCTACCTCCATTCTGTATCATGAATTTTAATAATAAAAACTTATTCCCAAGCCACACTACATAATCTATACAGTTATTCTGAATGATTGCTCAGGGTTCAAACTCAGATGCCTACAGGGTCCAGACAAGTAAAATAAATGTGTGAACTGTTCTGATGGTAACACCCTAGAGGGGGCATCATGACTGATGAGACAGTGCATGCCCCTTAATAAAGACATTCATTATTAGAAAAACTATGAAAAACTATGTTGACTCACAAATATATCTGGTGACTGATGAGGCCCACCCACTAGGTGAAATCAGTTCTAGGGTTTAAATATCTTGAAAACTACCAGAGTAACTTTTAAATTATAAGAAAAAAGTGGGGCCAAAATACCCAGATTATATATATCTAATTTGTTTTTTGTTGTTGTTGTTGATTGATTTGTATTTTTTATTTATATACTTCCATGCAGCATACAGATTTCTGCATTTAAAGATAAATCTTCCTCAGTTCCACCTTTGGTATCAAATGGAGTCAGTGTTGCTTCACAAACTCCAGTTTCAATACCTCGGAAGACCCAGAAAAATGAATCTAGGACTCAATTACCAGACTCTTCAGATTCTGTTAGGCAGATGCTCCAAGATGAAATGTTTAAATTAGTTCAGGTGAGTACATTGCTATATGAATAAGAAAATCTAGACATGGTATATACAAGATTTTTAAATAAGAACAAACTTCCAGAAATGGGCAAATTAAAATTAAATTGCAGTTATTTGTCTTCTTTGGGCAGTCTTCACTTATTCAAAAGTTCCTAACTCCAGGACCTGGAGTCTAGGTTGAGCTACCTACTTCTCACAATGGCTTCATTTTGCTGAGCCCTTTGGGATCCAGAGCTGCTTATAAAAGGGGGTGGGGAGCAATAATCAAACCAAACCAGTGGACTCCTGCTCAAAAGTATCCAGGCTTCCATGCAATATTTCTTATCCTCAAATCATATTTTAAACTTGGTTTGAAACTGTCAGCTGCATTTCAAAATACTGGCCACTTTGACTTCTACCATATTGGTCTTGCTTGGTTAGCCTTTTCTCTGTTGACCAGCAATTCTTATTTCCGTTTCTTTTTAATCCTTTATTAATTTCCCTCAAGTCTAATCCTCTACCAGTTTGCTCTGTGTTCACTTCCATATAATATTTTTGGAGGGGGGTACAGTGTATTTTATTGATGGTACATGACAAGGTAGGACCTCCGAGCCCCTCCCTTTCTTCAGGGGGTCTGGGATCAAAGCTGTGGAGGATGGGCAATGCTTTGACTACCTTTCTCTTACTTTCATGCTGTTGCTGGGCTTGGGTCTGGGGGCTCTTATTCCTTAGAGGCCATATGGATCATAAGGTCGACCACTCTGTTGCTGTAGCCAAATTTATTATTGTACCAGGAAATGAGTTTGGCAATGTGGTCGTTGAGGGCAGTTCCAGTCCCAACATAAAAAGTGGAGGAGTGGGTGTCAACGTTAAAGTCGTAGGAGGCAACCTGATCCTTGGGTCCTTCTGATGCCGGTTTTACCATCTTCTGGATAGCATCGTGTTTGACCACTTTCTCCAGATGGCAGGTCAGATCACTGACGGACACACTGGGGGTGGGGATGCAAAAAGCCATGCCAGTGAGCTTTCCATTCAGCTCTGGGATGACCTTGCCTACTGCCTCGGCAGTGCTGGTAGATGCAGGGATGATGTTTCGGGCAGCCCTGTGGCTGTCACAACACATTTTCCTGGAGGGGCCATCCACAGTCTATTGGGTCATAGTGATGGCATAGACAGTGGTCATAAGTCCCTTTACAATGCTGAAGTTGTCACGGATGACCTTGGCCAGGGGGACCAGACACTTAGTGTGCAGGAAGCATTGCTGACAATCTTCAGGGAGTTGTCATATTTCTCATGAGTCACTCCTTTCACAAACGTGGGGGCATCAGCTGAAGGGGCAGAGGTGATGACTCTTTTGGCACCACCCTTTAAGTGTACTTCAGTCTTCTCCAGGGTCTTGAAGATGTCAGAAGACTCCACAACATATTCAGCACTAGCATCACTCCACTGGATGTCCCATTGATGACAATTCACGTTCTCAATTTTGATGTTCTCAGTCTTTTTGGTGCCTTTGAACTTTCCATGGGTGGAATCTTACTGGAACATGTAGACCATGTAGTTGAGGTCAATGAAATTGTCATTGATAGCAACAGCTTGCACTTTGCTGAAGCTCACAGCGGCTCTGGTGACCAGGTGCCCAATATGCCAAATCCATTTATTCCAACTTCACCATCATGTCTCAGGGATGCAGCTGGCACTGCACAAAAAGCTGCAGCTGTCTGTTGAATGGGGAGAAGTATAGAGCTTCCATATCCTTTTTTTTTTTTTTTTTTTTTTTTAAAGATTTTATTTATTTACTCATCTATCCACCCCCTGCTGCCCGTGCTCGCTGGGTCAGCCAACCACGCCGTGCGGGCGGGCCCGCCCCCACCAGGAGGCCCTGGGAACCGAACCCGGGGCCCCCCACATGGCAAACGGGAGCCCCACTGATTGAGCCACAGCCGCTTCCCTTCCATATCCTTTTATATGTTGACTCTTAGCACTAATTTTCTCTCTGAACTTCTAGGCCCTGATGAGAATACTTCCTTAACATGTCCCATTGTCACATGAAATTTATTAAAATTGATTTTATTCTAAATCTCCTTAATCCCTTATTTCCCTTTCTTGTTCAGTAACACCACCAGTTCTACCAGCTTAATTTTTTTTTTTTAGGAGGTGCCAGGGATTGAGCTCAGGACCTCATACATGGGAAGCAGGTGCTCAAACACTGAGTTACACCCACTCCCTACCAGCTTAACCTTTTAAAAGCATTTCCCAAAGTGTAATCTTTGGATTACCTGAGTATTTGCTAAAATACAGCTTCCTGTATATTTAACAAGTTCTCCAGGTATTTCTTTTTTTTTTTTTACCGGGAGGTCCTGGGGATCGAACCCAGGTCACTCTATATGGGAGATGGACACCCAACCATTTGAGCCACATCCGTCCCCCTCTCCAGGTATTTCTAATGCACACAAAAGATTAAGAATCACTACCTTTGAGAGTCAGCTTTTCCTTCTTTCACTAACCATATCCAGTGATTTACTATGTGCTATTGATTCGTTTGCCCACACTATATCAGTAGACTTGCTATTTCTAAAGCTAAAGCTAACCTAAGATTCTTAGCACTTCATACTTCCATTGTATTTTGTGCCAAAATTTGTTATATATACATTTTCTAGTACATTCTTCTTCAGATAATTGCTTTAATTCATTAAATTCATTTAATTCATTTTCCTATTTAAAAATCAACAGTTACTGGATACCATTGATGGTACACTTTGGATGAATTGTATGCTTTATTAATATATATCAATAAAATTGATTTGTTTAAAAAAAACTTCAGTAAATTTTTAGGTACAAATTAGTATACTATATGGTGTCAAACTTGTTCTAAAAATACAAAGAGAAGTGAAAGGAAATACACCAAAATGTCAATACTAGTTATCTCTGATGATAGGATTATGGATTATTTTTATTTTCTTTTCCCATACTTCTCTTTTTCTGTAATAAGCATGTAATTATTTTATAATTGAAAGAAAACTCTTTTTTTTTTTTTTTAAACCAGCAGCATTTCCCTATTTGTTTGTTGTATCAAGTACAGTTTCTTCTGTTGGCCTTGAATGCCCCACGGTCTGCTTTAGCTTTCTTCCTTTCCTCCCATACTCTCACAAGTCCACTGGTTCGGGAAGTGTGATTCCTGGACCAGTAGCATCAGCATCTCTTAGATATAAGATATACATATTCTCAGGCACCATCTCAGAGCTACTGAATCAAGAACTCTGGTAATGAGGCTCAACAAACAGTGGTTTAACAAATCCTCCAGGTGATTCTGATGCATGCTAAAGTTTGAGAATTGCTGCACTAAGCTATCTTCTCATCTTTGCTATAGATTTCTTGTTCCAGCTAAGCCAGTATGTATGCTAGTAGTTCCCAAGGTGTTCTGCACATTGAAATCACCTGGACATCTTTTAAAAATACTGATCTTGGCTCCCATTCCCAGATATTCTGATTTTATTCGTACAGGGTGTGAACTAACCATTAAAAGCTCCTTGGGTGATAGTAATTGCTGCAAAGTTTGAGAACCACTGGTGCATGCCTTTGCCTGTCATCCAGTCAGTACTTTCAAGGAAAGTCTTCACTCTTTACCTATTTGCTACTCTCTTGTTCTTTTCTTTCCTGAAAACCTGTCCAGAGATGCCCATTCCAAGAATCCTTCTTTGATTGTCTTCACCCTACTCCATCAGATCATTTCTTGTGATCTCTGGAATTTTTGTAAACTGCTTTATAAAAAGTCCCAAATCTTATTCATGAATAGTGTTCATATTCTCATTTGAGAGCTCCCTTGTAAACAGGAAGCTATTCTTTTTTTCCTTTTTTCTTTCACGTCTCTCCTGGCTATGCTTGCTGCTAAGTGAGTCTGACAGGTATTGAAACAAAGGTATGACTATTTTGGAATACTCAGATGATTGTTGTTGCTTCCTTAGATTCTTTTCATTATATTTTAATATATATTATTTTTTAATTTTTATTTTATTCTAGCTGCAACAGATCAACTTCATGAGCCTAATGCAGATAGTAGGGTCATCCTTTGCTAACCTCCCAAATATACATCAACTTGTACAGCAGTCTCAATCTGTGCATTTGGTGGGAAGCCAAGTATCAAACCCCATAAGAGGGAGTGGTGATGTTGAAGACACAAGTGGAAATCTTAAGGACAGATTTTTCATTAAACCACAATCCATGGGAGAGTACACCAAAGAGTCTGGCAAGAACAGCCCACACAGTCCACAATCCGATCAAAACAGTAATGGAAATGTACAGGTAATACATTTAAAAATACCATTAAAATTGTCCTACTAGTTCAACTTGTTAGGTTTTTGTTACTTGAGTAAATAACTTTTTTAGTAGTTATAACTTTCTGCCTTCCAAAACACAGCACTAACAGCATTTACAAAATAAGGAATTTGTAATATATTCTAAACTTACATAATATCTCTTTTTCCTCTTACAGAATGTTCCACATGGGAGTATTCCTTTATGTCAATTAGATGGTCAACCCCAGGATAGAGGACTAACTCCAACATCTCAAAGAGTATCACCCACTTCATTGTCTCCAGCCCCTACTGCAAATACTCACCTTAACCTTTTATCTACATCTTCGGCCATTCAGAAGACACCTAAACTTATTCCAACTGCAAAAACTTTCCGTCCTGGTGATGGTTTTCCTTTGCTTCAGTTTCAGCCTAAGCATGAATTCAAGCCCCTTACTTTGCCTACAGAAAGAGACCCACAAATTCCCTTCAGGCCTCTGCCACCTAGAGTGGCTTGGGGATTATCTGATTCCTTCCATCTTCCTTTGCCACAGAGACCAGTGCACACTACTTCAATATCCTGTTTGAATTTGAGCCAGTATAATACTGAGGCTACAAAAAAATCAGTTGAGCAGGAAAAATGGGCAAAAACTGTAATTACAGAAATCCCTAAGCATCTGAACTTGGATCAGTATGTTGGACAAGAAAACTTGACACCTCAACAGGACTCTTCAATATTTATAAAACCAGAAAAACTCTTTGATGTTAAGGCTGGGCCCCTTGAGATAGCTCCTCAGAATTCCTTTGGACTTCCATTATTGCATCTTCAATTTAAACCTTCTTACATGTTTCCACCTGCCTCAGGAGCATCAATAGCCTCAGTACCTATCAGAACTGTAATAGAAGAAAGAAAGTACCCAAGACTGTCATTACTCCATTCCTGTCTATCCCCAGAAAATATGGTAATGAATTTTTGCAGAGTGTTGCAAAAGCAGAATCCTGCATTTTTTATACCATAAATACTGTATGTTGGGTGAAAAGCTCCTGCTTATTTTCTTTTTAAAATAATGCTTCTGTTATAGGAAATAACGTGTAAAATTAGTCGTAAAATAATTGTTGGATATTTAAAAGTATTATGTCTTTCTTGTACATAAGTACCAAAATTTACTGGACTCTTTTATAGATACATCATCTTTCAGAAAATTAGAAGTAAATTAAATTAGCAGGTATTCTTATTATATGTGCATAAGTGTGAGCACACACACGTGTGTGTAGGCAGAGAGAGAGAGAAAATGAGACGCAGGGGGAGGGAAGGAGAGAGAGAGAATTTAAGGTCCCTGGAAATTGTCATAGGATTGTTTTCAAATCTGTTAAAGCTTACACTTGTTAAATAGACCCAGACCTGTAAGTAGTTGTGTATGTAATAAAATGATAGCTTTTTAAAGTACTTTAAAACACAAAGATTGAATCTCTATAAAGCCACCAAGTCTTCTTTAAAACTATAACCTAAGATTGATAAAATTCAGATTGTTTAGGTTCTGATTTCATAGGTAAATTTATGCTGTTTAGGGAAGTAGTTGACTAATTCTTTTCTCTGATACTGGGAAAAGAAATGGTCATTCATTAAAAGATATTTACCCTGCCTTCTTTTTTTCAAATATATTATGAGTGGAAGAAGAAAGGTTTAAAGATGTAGAAAAGTAGACAGTTTAAGAAAGATTTTTAAATTTTTTATTAGAAAGAATAGTATAATGGACTCCCAAATTCCCATCACCAAGCTTCAGCGATTATCAGCATTTTGCTTATCTGTTCCATCCCTAGTCCTTACCTCTCTGTATTTCCTCATCTCAGATAATTTTAAAGCCAATGCCAAGCATCATTTCTTTTATAATTACAAGAAGGAAGATGTTTAATATGGTAAAGAAATTAAGAAGATGAGGATTTCTGGCTTAATTTCTGAAATAGGATGATTTTGTAGCTTTCTAAAATAATTTATTCTTTAAGATCTAGAGGCCCATATTACCAGTCCAAATTAATTTGTTGTCTTTGATATGTGCTCTTTCTTACACATTTTAGTTTAATTTGAATGAATGTTTTTCTCAATTTTTTAGTTAATATTTCATAATTCAGGTTTGTAATTTTTAATTATTATGGTTTTTTCCTTTCATACAGTACAAAAAAGCACAACTTATCCCACTTGAGAAGCTCATTGCATTTAAACAAAACCAACAGGGACTAACACATAATTTATTTGAACAAGGCAATCCTGGACAAAGTCAGCTTTTGAAGGTTAAAATAGAACCATCTGAAGTAAGACATGGAAAAGACAGTAAAAAAAGGCAAGTGTTAAATGAAATTTTATTTGAGAATATTATATACCAGCAAGTACTTTATTAATCATAAAATCAGAAAGATGGAAGTCATTTGATTCAACCTCTCAGCCTTTACATAATCGCATATCCAATTTCCTTGTCAAGTGTCATGCATCCGAACACATCCTATAATGAGGAAAATTCCTATATTTTGAAGCACATACTATTATTTTTTCCCATTCTTTTAAGGAATTCTTTCCCACCATTTATAGGCTAAATGATTCTTTTACATTTTTCTTGAACAGAATGACCATCCATCTTTTACAACATAAATATTTGGTATCTCATGTAATAACCCATGTACTAATCAATGCATTGACCAATAATTAGTATTTATTCATTTTACCATATCCTCCACATCTTATAATAAGCAGAAAGTAAGTGATATAAATTGTCTCAGGGCAATAAGAAATGTATGTGTAATGGCAAATGGATGTGGCTCAAGCGATCGGGCTCCTGTCTACCTACCATATAGGAGGTCCAGGATTTAATTCCTGGGGCCTCCTGGTGAAAGGCAAGCTGGCCCGCACGGTGAGCTGGCCTGAGTGGAGAGCTGGCCCACGCGAAGTGCTGGCCCATGCGAAGTGCTGGCCCATGTGGAGTGCTGGCCTGCACAGGAGAGCTGGCCTGCACAGAGAGCTGGCGCAGCAAATGACACAACAAAAAGACAGAGGAGAGACAAGAGACGCAGCAGACCAGGGAGTTGAGGTGGTGCAAGATATTGAGTGCCTCTCTCCCACTCCAGAAGGTCCCAGGATTGGTTCTCAGTGCCACCTGTAGAGAAGACAAGCAGACCAGAAGAACACACAGAGAGCAGACAGCGAGCACAAAAACAACATGGGGGCGGTGGGGGAGAGAAATAAAATAAAATTTTAAAAAATCTAAAAAAACAAAAATGTGTGTGTAATAAAAGCAAGTCTCTAACTTCTGATGAAGAGTCCTGATTATAATGGATGTTCAATGACATGCATTGACTGATAGATTATTACTAAGTCTAGAAAATACTTTTAAAATTTCACATTTATAATGTGCATGATTGTTTTATAAGTTCATAACTTCTGTAATAAAAATATATTAAAAATTTTTTTTCACATTTATCAAACCCTGATATGTACTACCAGTGCTCTTTCCAGAAATGGTTTCTTCCTTCCACCTTTTCCAGATATTTCCTCCTCAAAGTAAGTCTTCCCCTAGCTTTCCACGTTGCTCTGGGGTTTGGCTGAGGTGACTAAATATGCTTAAATTCTTCAGATAGGTAAATGGAAGCATTTCTGGGACTAGCTTAGGATCTGCAGAAGAGAGCTTGAAAATTACTTAAAGATACAGCCCTGATCTGACATTTCAGTGACTAACACAGAATAGTCATTTCAGTAGTAGAGAAGCTAGAAATAAATTTTAGGTTCCCTTGACTTTTGGCTTATATATGCTTGTATTATGAAAGATATCTTGCTTATTTAGTTAAATTCTATTGAAAACATTTTATTAACATAATTTTGGTTGATACAGATGAAAACATGTTACTGCAACAGTAAAAAAATTTTTATACTATTGTTTTTATAGGCAAAGAAGACGAGCTGAGAAAGAGCTGCAAGAAAAAAGTTTAGAGAAACTAAGGCGAAAACCAAGAGTATCTTTCCAACCTGAAGACTCCATCATTAATGATAATGATTCGGAAATAGTTATAATACCCAAGGTACAGAAAAACTATAGATTCTCCCGATTTGCATGTTCAGAGAGTTTGGTAGGTATTTGGGAATCATCTAGTCTTCTGATTGCTGGAATCTTCTGAACGTGATCAGAAGAATCTTTTACATCATTAAATACTTATGTCCCTGCTTCTTCCCTCCATGGAACAGTAGACATATAGTTGTGAATGTGAAGCAGCTTTGATGTTGAATCAACAACTGCAGTTTAGAGTGTCTGCCTTTGTGACTTTTGTATTTGAAATCATTCTTTGTTCTTTCTGTCTATAACATCTTAAAGCATATGGTATGTTATTTGGGCTTCTCCAGTTACAGTTTCACTATCTGTTTGAGGTGCTTCCAGAATTTTCCAAAGTTAATTTTGTTTGTGATGTAACATATATTTTATATTTAGGTGTTCTTGCAACAACAGATTAAACAGTGTAGTTTTGTTTAGATGGATTTTTATAATGCACATTTTTTTACTAATTCCTTAAGACCATGTCTGTAGGCACCTAGTAAAAATGTTTGTTGAGCTAATGAAAGATTTTGATATAATGAAGGTATTAATTGAGTATCAAAGTTATTCTCCATGGGAGAATTGCATAGTAAATTAGTAACAGCATTAAATTGATAATGTTCTTTATTATTATTTGACTTGTGAATTTAGTGAACTTTTTTGTCAAGTTACTTGGATAGAGTAAATAAAGAGGTTTAATTCCTCTTATTTCTAGAATTATAGGGATTGAGTCTATGCTTATGAATTTAAATATCTTCATGGCTATTGAATATTTTAATTTAATATTGAATACTTTTTTCCAAAATAATAAGTGTCTTTGAGTTAATCATAAATTGATCATTTGGGGATTCATTTAGGAGCAGCCAGAACATCATGGTTCCCAGCCTTTGGATGGCTTTGATATTCCTTTCGGTATGTATATGCATAATTAATGTAATGTCAGCATTATGGTACTTCCTAGAAATGTGTACAGTATAAAAATCAAACTAAATTATTTTCATGTTATCTTTAACAAAATGGTATATGTATGTGTTTTGATGTGTTATCCAATAGAGCAGTGGTTGGCAAACTTTGACCTGCAGGCCAGATTGTGCTCTCATCTGTTTTTGTAAACCAAGTTTTACTGAAATATAGCCATGCCACTTGTTTATGCATAGTCCATGGCTGCTTTCACATGCAGCAGAGCTGAGTAGTTGCTATTGAGACCATGTGGCCCACAAAACCTAAAATATTTATTACTTTCTGGTCCTTTACAGAAAAAGTTTGCCAACCCTTGCAGTAGAGCATTACAGTCTGTTATAATCTCAAATAAGATAATTGACATATGGTCTAAAGGGAAATTATGAAAGAACATGCCCAAGGTCAAATTCATCATAGAATTTGCATGCACATTAAAAATGGAAGAATCAGTTCAGAAAATAGAACTTGTTTACAGGTAGAAAATTATTTTCTTCCCTGAATTGGTCAGTTTATTTTTTGCACCCTGAATATACGCATTCCTCAAAGCTTTCGTGCATCACAGACACACACATACACACACTCTTGTGCTTGTAGAACTGTTCATTGTCATGACATCAACTCTTGATGACACTCAAAATACATGTCCTGTGTTCTCTCATCTTTCTATTTTTCTTTCACCTTAAATTCAACGTGTCTAAATTTTAAATTGGCATCTTCCTATTACTGATATCACTGTTCTTGTAATTGGACACATTTTTACCTTAAAAGTCATCCTTTATTTGCCCTGTCGTCCATTCTCCCATTTGTTTACTTAGTCCTTGACCTGATCTTTCTTTCCTTTCTCACTGCCATTGCCTTGCATCAGGCCTCTGCATGCCTAAACCAAGCAGTTATCTTTGTTTGGCTTCAATCTCTTAGCTTCCTAACCCATCTGGCATTTTTTCCCCCATTTGTTTGTCTTAAAACACTTTTTCATTTTTATTTTTATTTTATTTATTTATTTATTTATTTTTTAAAAAGATTTATTTATTTATTTATTCATTTATCCCCCCCTTGCTGCTTGTGCTCGCTGGGTCAGCTAACCACGCCGTGCGGGCGGGCTTGCCTTCACCAGGAGGCCTCTGGGAACCGAACCCGGGGCCTCCCATATGGTAAACGGGAGCCCTACTGATTGAGCCACAGCCGCTTCCCTTTTTCATTTTTAATAACATTTCTTCCCTTTATTGGAGAAAATTTAAAAAATACAAATAGGGAAAAAGAAGAAAATTATAATCTCCCATACTGCTTCTGTCTAGAGTTAACTAGTGTTAATATTCCTACAGGCTTCATTTTATGACTATCCCTGCATAGACACACACATACACACGCACGCACGCACATATAGATATACACACAGATACATATATATGTGTATATATATATTTCTGCAAATACATATATGATAAAAATATGTAGGGATTTCATGAAATAGAAAGGATAGCTCCTATACTAGTCAGGAATATGAGGCTAAAACAAGCTGGTGGGGAGTCGAAGAAGAGCATGTGGACCTGGGGACTATGCCTTTTATATTAATAGCATTATAGGGGTGGAGCTTTAGCAGTTGGTCAGTCAGTCCATAGGATTGTGGAGTGTTTATTTTAATTTGACAACTTCTGAAACTGGAAGGGGCTCTGGGCTAGTGGAGGGGAGAGTCTTGGGGTGGATTATCTGACAGGGACAGCTTGGAGATTCACTATCGAAAAAGGACATTAGTAGCCTGTGGATATATGCAAGAGACCTGGGATGGGTAAGGCATCATTGATCTAGTGTGGCCTTTTTAGTTTTGTTTCTCTTATTACACACTTCTTGTCTGTTTTGCCTCCTTTGTAATACTTAAATTTATCCTCTCTTCTATCCTTCACCATTACTAGGTCCTTATTTAAACCGCTGTAGCAATCCCTTATGACTGATTGTCTTATTTCAGTTTTATCCACACAAATCTATTTCCATACACTGACTGGGGTGGTTTTTTAGAACATTGATCTGACCATATATTTATCTGCTTAACAGTTTCCAATTTCTCATCAGCCAGAACAACATCTAGGATTCTAGGCATATGGTCCTCCACAATTTTGGTTTTGATTCTACTGAACTACCTTTGAATTCAATGTGTACACCACCTCCTTCAGGAAGTCCACATTGAGAACACCTTAACACCCCATACTTCACCTCCCTGGAGTTAGATACTCTGCTTTTGGGTTTCAGTATTATGTTGGCTTCTCAATAATCACTTTCATTGTTTCATTGTTATGTTTAAGAAATGCTACAAGATGACATTACCACTTCAGCTGGATTGCATTTTATGGCCTCTGTAAGAAAGAAAGCTGTAAAAAGTCAAGATGCAAGTACAAATACTGACCCAGGTAAAAAATGCTGTTTTTTTCTTTAAAACAATATTTAAGATATTTAGACTTTTTTCTTTATGGCAGTGATTTAAAGGGAATTTTAAGTTTTCTAATATTAGTTACTCATCCCAGATTCTTGTCCTAAACCCTGGTATACACTTTAGAAATTTTACTATAAAATTAAATCATAGGGGAGCAGGTATAGCTCAGTGGTTGAGGCCATGCTTCCCATGTACGAGGTCCCAGGTTCAATCCCTGCTTTCTCCTAAAAAAAAATTAAATCATCATGGACTTTAATTAATTAATAGTACAATTATAAAAATGTGCTATCATCAGTTTTAACAAATGTTCCACACCAATGCAAGATGTTGGTAGTGTGGTGGTATATGGGATTCCTGCATGTTATGCAAGGTTTTCTGTAAACCCACAGTTTCTCTAATAAAGAAAAATATATTTTTAATTAAATTTTATGTTAACTTAAGTAAAACATAATAGACATTTTTGTTCAGAAATGCCTTATAATATATCCTAAGCCAAATAGAAATAATGTATTCAATTTGGAGTCCCTGTTTCATTAATTGTCTTCACTAGAATTCCCATGCTGATTGAGAGGCCTGGGGCTGTAGCTACTGCAGTCGAATTAGGAAGAGGACTAGATCAGGTTTAGTGTGGGAAAGGTGTATGTAAATGTGTCCAAGAGTAGAGGAAATAAGTCTTGGATAATTTATTTGGAATTTTGCCTGAAAAACCTCCTCATTAATGTAATTCCTCATTATGAACATTGAGCAGCATCTTGAATAGTGCTTTGCCCACCATGTCTTAGTAATTTTTTTTATGGCACTGAGTGAACTGTTTCTCTTAATTGTGTACAAACCTTTAATAAGTACTTTTTTAAACTTATCTAACTTTATCTTATTTTAAATAGGATTTATTGATATGATTTTAAAAATAGTATAGGATCATCATAGAACATTTGGATAATATGCAAACTATGAAGAAGAAGATGAAAATTAAACATAATCATACCACTTAGAAATAACACTGATTTTTTTCTTTGTCTTCTTTTTGAATTTTGCATCGATAAGATAAATAGCACAAGTGTCCCTCTCAATTTGAACTCTCAGCATCCAAATATTACTGCTAACTTTATTAACTTTTTTTTCCTGATAGTTTAGCCCTTCATGGGTCCCATCTTTTTTTTTTTCTCGATGCCATGGAATGCTCTCAAATTAAATGTTATCATTAACATATTATTTCATTGTGAACTTACATTATAATACAAGTTTGCTGCAGTGTTGAAGGTATTTCAAATGTGATATGTTCAGTATTGTTGCTTATTGCCCACAAACTTATGAGTTAAATTAAGTTAATTAAGAAGTGATGCTTAAAATTATCTATGTTATGTAGTAATTCTTAGTGCATTGCCATTTAAGTGTTCTGGGGTAGTTTAATGATATTTGGGGAATGGTCTAAGACATCTTTTATTTCCATTTAAAATAATACAAGAAAGTCTCCTGGTATCTGAAAATTCACTGTCTAACATATTTTCAGGATTGGATTAGATTTTGAAAACAAGGGATACCTGCAGTGTGTATCCTTTGCTTTTCACTTTGACATATACTTATGCCAAACATTTGCCTATGTCAACAAAAAGTACTTTGAAACATTCCTTCTTCCATCTGTGCCATAAAATATTTAACTAATTCCTTATTTCTTTATTGTTGAACACAGTAGGTAGGGTTCCGTTTTTTTCCTGTAAATAATGCTTCAGTGAGTATCTTCCTGCATAAGATCCTTTTCTTTTCAACACTATGATTTAGCTAACTTTTTTTTATCTTTGCCAATTCGATAGGTTAAACAAAGGCATCTTGCTGTTATTTTCATTTTCATTTCTTTTTCAGTGAGATTGTCCATGTATAAGATGTTTTTTTTTGTTTTTTTTTTTTAACGTAATTGTTAAGTATGCATTTGAGAAACATTATTAAATGTTATTTATCTGAGCAAGGCTTTGAGAAAGTCTTTGGAGGTCCTTTGCCTTTACTTCTTTGTTTCTAAAGAAGGCAGCCTATTTGCTGGAAGTCTGTTATTCATCCAGATAATCAGGCCCAGAATAAAGTAAAAATAAAATATGAAATTATCATATTATTTAAAAATTAAGTTGCTAAGCTGTCATTCTACTTTTCTTTCACCTTTTATGCACAGTATCTAATTATCAACATTTTTTTTTCCTCGTGTTTGTGAAATTCTTTTTCTTTTTCTGTTCACTCTTTTTGCCTCAATTCTCCTAATTTACTACAAGATAAAGAAGTTGTTTCTCAAGAAGTTCTTTCTGACTGTGATAAAAAACAAGAAATTATTTCTTCCATATCAGGTGTGATTTTTTTTCTTCTTTTCTGAGAATAAGATGACTTATTAAAGATTATGTCTGCATATCTGCATATGCCAAAACAGAAGTCATTGCCTCTCCATTAAAAAAAAAAAAAAAAAAAAGCCCACTTAAACCAATTAGTTGGTTTGATGGAGAGCTAATGATAATTTAAGTATTTTCACTTTCCTTTTTTCTTCCAGCTTTTTTATTAACATACGGTTTAAATTCAAACCTTGTTACCAAATTTCCAGTACTCGACATGACAATGAGTTATATTTTACATGTGAAATTTAAAAGTATTAAAAACAAAGTGCTATGAAGGGCAAAAGACCACAGGGTAGGCTGTCTGCTGACCTCCTGTAACAGGCCTCTTTATTTTTCCTTTGAATAAGAAGCATGACTTCTGTAAAATTTAGATTTTAAAACATTTTAAGTGGTAGAATATGGTCATGGGCTTTGTGAATATACAAACACCACTGAATTGGACCCTTAGCGGTGTGGATTAAATCTCAATAAAATTGTTACTAAAAATAGACAAAACAAAAAAAAGTGTTGAAAGGAAGAAATTTAGTTATGAGTTAACTTCCTAAAATTAGGTAATAAGATTCTTCCAAATAAAATAAGCAAACATGAATTAATATGTTTTAAATGGAAATAGGACATTGTAGCATTTTCTTGGTATAATTTAGATAAAATTTACTGTTCTTGTGAATCATTCATAAGGTAAAATCAACAGTCTTATTCAGTGTGCTTTCAGTTTTTAATTACTTTAGAATAAAGTGCTCTTAGAATGGAAGAGTTTTCTTTAATCTATTTATACCTAAAAAAATTTGCTTAGATTTTCAACAAATACATTATATTTGTTGCTAACTTGTCCTCATAAAGTTCATGACTTAGAGCTATTTACAATTTCTATATTCCTGATTTTTCTTTTCTTAATTTTCAGCACATGAACCTTTGAATGTTCCTCAGCTTTTGGCTCCAGATGTATTTCTAAATCTCAATTTTTCCACTGAAATATCAGAGAAACTTTTGTCATCTTCTACATCTGATATTTTACCAAATTTGGTTTGTATTTTATTTAGAAGTTTTAATAATACAGTTTTGATAAATTTTTTATGGTTATCCAGACTTTGTGCAATTGTATTGATGAAATGAGGCTAAAAATCTAATATATGTATCTTTGTTAGAAAGGTTAAAAGATTATTACAGGGGGCGGATGTGGCTCAAATGGTTGGGCGTCCGTCTGCCATATGGAGGGACCTCCTGGTAAAATTAAAAATATATATATAGAAGGCGCATGGGCTGCCAGGCTCTATGTGCCAGGGAGCCATGCAGCAAGATGATGACGTAACAGGAGAGAGACACAGGGAGAGACAAGACGAGATGCTCTGAAAGCTCTAAAAAAAACCAGGAACCAAGGTGGCGCAGGTGGCAGAACACCTCTCTCCTACATCGGAGGTCTCCAGGATCGAATCCTGGTGAAGAATGGAGGAGGAGGATGAGAAGAGATGGCAGGAAACAGACACAGAGAATTGCCCAGCAAATGGGCACAAAACAGCAAGTGGGGAAGGGGGGGGGGGCTTAAAATGGATAAAGTAAATAAATAAATCTTAAAAAAAAAAAAAAAAGATTATTACACCCAAAAATATTGTAAACTAAGACTATATAACATGAACTTCCTGTAGCTTTCCTTAAGTTAGGCACATAGAAGCTCTTGTTGCCTTGTTATTGATGAGAACTAAACCTTCAGTATTTGGTAGAGTAAAAAGAATGTTAACCCTCTTTGATTTTATGTTTTGACTGAGGTTGGACACACTTACATAAATGTGACTGACATTGAAGCTGATGATCTTCTACAGCAATTACCTGCCAAAACAGAGCCTTCAGATAATATTAGCAAACAGCAAAGTGACCAGGATAATATTACCAAACAGCAAAGTGATCATCTAAAAGTCCCATCTTCTGCAGAATTACATTGTATGGCAGCTTCAGTTACTAATGCTGTTTCCCCATATAATTTTAACAGACAAGGTAATAACTTTTTCCTACTTCTTAAATTAATTAAATACATTTCAAAAATTTCTTTCATATAGCATTTTTATCCTTATTCACATCTCTTAGCTGTCCTCCTACAAACCCCCTGTGCTTTTAGATATTTATATTCACATTTTAAAATGTTCTATTAATCTCCTGATTACTTTGTTTAGAAGTTTATAATCAATCTCTGTATTCCTTTCATATTGTTGATAGAATCTTCCAATTCTGCTATGGATTTATTTTTTAAACCTGCAAAAGTGTCTCCATCATGTTTGGATAGAGCAGGTATTATAGAAGTGAAGGATCTGTCCTCACCTACACCATTAGAAATACAGCAGGATAAAGGTAAATGGCCAACATGTATAGAAACCCCGCTCCCTTGAATTACTGTTATATACAAAATAAGCGTTAAAACTGGATAATTGCAAAAGAAACCAGAATAAGACTTTTTCCTTGCTAAGGAGAGTGGAGGCAAATAGATAAATGATATAGGGCCGTGGTTCCAGAGCTGGGACCAATGGATATTTTGTGAGAGATTAAAGATCCATTTGTGCAAATGTCTTTTCTCAATTAATGGAGGCTAAAAATAAATATCCTGCCAGGAGTTCATGAGTGTTTTGATTTTCAAAAGGAATTCTCATACTATAAAGGTGGGAAATTCCAGAGTAGCACATAAAAAATATACAAACCTAGTAGCCAAGAGTACTTTATTAGTAAAATATTCAGTTTTATAGTCATAAATCAGGTTCCTTTATTGTAAAATATTTGTAAGATTTATAAGATTATTTATTTAAAACCTAGTTATTACATCCTGTGGATGATTAGACTAATCCAATATGCAATTAAACTTCCTGCAGCAGAGACCTAATGTTTCTTCTGGCTTCCATAGTTGTTGGGAAAAGTGAACCCAGCCTTGTGGTTGTCAGATAACTTGGGTACCGAGTACCTTAGTACCTGATCATTGTGTGTCAATGACAGGCACTCAGGAAATATGAGGAGCAAGGAAGGGATGGGTAACAGAGGAGGTCCATCATAGGGTACCTGAGGGCATGTGTACTGCAGCTGTGTATATAAGCAAGTGCTAGCATTTCAGAATTTGAAAACTTTGCCCACTTACTCAGTCCTGTCTTGCGGCTGCTAAGGTGGATATATGAACCTTGCAGTTTTTCAGCTGGAGAAGTGGGGGGGGGGTTGTAAAGAGGCTTTCAGATTCAAATAAAATTGACCTGGGTTTAAATCCCAGCTTTGTCACATAACAGCTTTGAGATTTTTTTGCAAGTAAGTTAACTTTATCTGATCCTCACTTGTATATCTGTGTGGTTTGTTCTCATAGGGTTGTGATGAGAGTTACATATAACCAAGTGTCTTTGACTACTTAGGTACCTTGTTAGTTTCCCTTCATTTTCATACCAATCTATTTTTTTTTTTTTTTTTTAATACCAATCTATTTTTGAAATACTGGAAAACTGGAACCAGACCCATCACCCTGTGACACCTAACTATTTTAGGTCAGCATTTCAAATGAACATAAACTACAGATTAATTTCCTCAATCAATGAGATCAGGTCTATAATCAGCATTATAGGGGATCCCTCTCTGGGGAGACTGCCAAGTCAAGAAGGTTTGTCAGTGGATCCTACTCTTATTAAAGAGAAGAACTTAAAAGTGCCAATTTATTTATTTATTTATTTATATATATATATATTTTTTAAAGATTTTATTTATTTATTCATTTATCCCCCCCCTGCTGCTTGTGCTCGCTGGGTCAGCTAACCACGCCGTGCGGGTGGGCTTGCCTTCACCAGGAGGCCCCGGGAACCGAACCCGGGGCCTCCTATATGGTAAATGGGAGCCCTACTGATTGAGCCACAGCCGCTTCCCAAAAGTGCCAATTTAAAAGGAGAAGTTTTATATCTATCTATATCTATCTATCTATCTATCTATCTATCTATCTATCTATCTATCTATCTATCTATCTATCTTTTTTTCCTTTTAGAGAAATTGTGGGTTTACAGAATAATCATGCATAAAATACAGGATTCCCATATACTACCCCCCACTACCATCACATTGCATTAGTGTGGAACTTTTGTTAAAATTGATGAGAGCATATTTTTATAATTGTGCTATTAATTAAAATCCATGGTTTAACTTAGGGTTCACTGTGTAGTACAGTTCCATGGATTTTTAAAAATTTTTTATTCTGTTACCTTGTATACAATCTAACATTTCCCCTTTCAATCATATTGAGATATATATTTCAGAGCTGTTAATTGCATTCACAAAGTTGTGCTACCATCACCACCATCCATTACCAAAACATTTCCACCATTCCAAATAGGAACCCTGTATTCTAGATTCTGAGTCTGTAAGTTTGCTTATTCTAATTGTTTCAAATCAGTGAGATCATACAATATTTGTCCTTTTATGTCTGGCCTATTTTACTCAACATGATATCGTCAAGGTTCATCTATGTTGTCACATGTATCAGGACTTCGTTCCTTTTTATGGCTGGAAAATATTCCATTGTATGTTGTCGTAGTTTGCCACAGGGCTGCTGATGCAAAGTACCAGAAATGGGTTGGCTTTTATAATGGGGGTTTTATTTGGGGTAAAAGCTTACAGTTCTCTGAGGCTGTAAAATGTCCAAATTAAAGCACCATCAAAGATGCTTTCTCACTAACGTCAGCTACTAGTAATCCTAGCGTCCTGCATGTAGTGAAACAAGATGACGAGCCATCTTTGCCGAAGTCTCTGTCTTCCCCTCTGGATTCACCATCTCCCAGAGCCCAGATCCCAGAGCTCGTCTCTTCAGCCTTGAGCTGCTCTGTGGGCCTAGCCTCTTGGGGGCTTTGTGCCTAAGCTTTGGCTGCTAGCAGTCCTTGGGTCCTCTCTCACATTGCAGGATCAAAAATGACAGAGCTCCCTTTTCTTGTACCTTTCTCTCTCTGTGTGTCTCTGATAATATCAGGCCCAGCAAGAGGGCAGAGACCCAAGTTGGTTCACATCTCACTGACAGTACAATCAAAAGCAATCAATAAAAGTGATCTAAAGTGAATCTAATGCAATCAAAGGGTACCACACCCACAGGAATAGATTAGTTTAAGAACATAATCTTTTTGGCACCAAATTCAAACTGTCACATATGTATATACCACATTGATGGACACTTGGTTTGCGTCCATCTTTTGGCAATTGTGAATATTGCCACTATGAACATCAATGCGCAAATATCTGTTTGAAGCCATGCTTTCAATTCTTTAGGTATATATACCTGGTGGTGGGATTGCTACTACTTGGCTTTCTGAGGAACTGCCAAACTGTTTTCTCATAGCGGCTGCACCATTTTACACTTCCACCAGCAATGAATTATTGTTCCTATTTCTCCACATCTTCTCCAACACTAGTAATTTTCTGTCCTTTTTAATAGTGGCCAGTCTAGTAAGTGTGAAATGATATCTCATTGTGGCTTTGATTTGTATTTTCCCTACTAGCTAGTGATATTGAGCATCTTTTCATATGCTTTTTAGTCATTTACATTTTCTCTTTGGAGAAATGTCTGTTAAAGTCTTTTGTCCATTTTTAATTGGGTTGTTTGGCTTTTATTGTTGAGTTATAGAATTTCTTTAAATTCTAGATATTGATCCTTATCAGATATGTGGTTTACAAATATTTTCTCCTACTGAGTAGGTTGTCTCATTTGTTGGCATACAGTTGTTCATACTATCCTTTAATGTCCCTCCTCACATTTATGATTTCAGTTATTTGCATTTCTCTCCTTTTTTTGTCAGTTTAGCTAAGAGTTTGTCGATTTTATTGATCTTCTCAAAGGATCATTTTCAGTTTTGTTAATTCTCTCTATTATTTTTTATTCTCTATTTCCTTTATTTCTGCTCTAGTCTTTACTATTTCTTTCCTTCTGCTTGCTTTGGGATTAATTTCTTTTCTAGTTTCTCCTGGTATGCAGTTAGGTCTTTGATTTTAGTTCTTTCTTCTTTCTTAATGTAAGCATTGAGGGTTATAAATTTCTCTCTCAGTACTACCTTTGTGGTGTCCCGTAGATTTTGATATGTTGTGTTCCCATTTTCATTTGTCTTAAGATATTTACTGAATTCTCTTGCAGTTTCTTCTTTGACTCTTCAATTATTTAAGAGTGTGTTGTTTAATCTCCATATGTTTATGAATTTTCCCATTTTCTATCCATTATTTATTTCCAACTTCATTCCGTTATGATAAGAGAAAGTGTTTTGTATAATTTAAATCTTTCAAATTTACTGAGACCTGTCCTTAGACCAAACATATAGTCTAACCTGGAGAAGGATCCACTTTTGTTTTGGGGTGTAATGCTCTCTAAATATCTAATTCATTTATTATATTAATCAAGCTCTCTATTTATTTATCCTCTGTCCGGATGTTCTGTCCAATTCTGAGAATGATGTATTGAAGTCTCCAACTATTATTGTAGAGACATCTGTATCTCTTCAGTTTTGCCAATGTGTGCCTTATGTATCTTTAGACATCCAGGTTAGATGCATAAATATTTATTATAGTTATTTCTTCTTGGTGAATTGCCCCTTTTATTAACATATAGTGACCTTCATCATCTCTTATAACCGTTTTTCACTTAAAATCTATTTTGTCCAATACTAGTATCGCTACTCCAGCTCTTTTTTGTTATTATTTGCATGGAATATCTTTTTCTAACCTTTCACTTTCAACCTGGTTGTGTCCTTACATCTGAGGTGAGTCTCCTGTAGACAGCATATAGATTCCTCATATTTTTTTTATCCATTCTGTCAGTCTATGTCTTTTGATTGGGGAATTCAATCCATTAATGTTCAGTGTTATTCCTGTAAAGGCATTACATCCATTTTATCCTTTGGCTTTTCATTTTCATATCATACTGTTGTCTCTCTTTTATCCTTTAAATTATCCTTACTAATTACTTCATTCCTACACTCTTCTCCAAGTCTTTCATGCTTGTTTTTTACTTTCAGGCTGTAGGCTCCCTTTAGTTTCTCTCATTATTCTAGTCTTATGGTAACATACTCTCAGTTTTTGTTTGCCTGTGAACTTTAAACTCACCATCATTTATGAAGGACAGTTTTGCTGGATACAGGATTCATGGCTGGCAGTTTTTCTCTTTCTGTACCTTAAATACATCATACCATTTTCTTCTTGCCTCCATGGTTTCTGATGAGAGGTTGGCACTTAATTTTATTGGGGTTCCCTTGTGTATGATGCTTTGCTTTTCTCTTGCTGCTTTCAGAAGCCTCTCTTTATCACTGATATTTGTCATTCTATATAGTAGGTGTTTCAGAGTAGGTCTACTTATATTTATTCTCTTTCGCATGCATTGTCCTTCTTGGATATTGATATTTATATCATTCATAAGGGTTGGGAAGTTTTTGGTCATTATTTCCTCAAAATATTCTTTCTGCCACTTTTCCATTCTCTTCTCCTTATGGGACACCAATAATGCATATGTTTGTGCATTTTACATTGTCATTCAATTCCCTGTGATCCTGTTCTGTTTTTTCCATTCTTTTCTCTTTCTATTCTCCTTTCTTTTCCAGTTCAGATGTTCTGTCCTCGAATCATGAATTCTGCCTTCGAGCAATTCAAATCTCCTCTTATGTGCCTCTAATGTATTTTTTTTTAAATTAATTTTATTGATACATATTAATAAAGCATACAATTCACCCAAAGTGTACAATCATTGGTATTTGGTATAATCACATAGTTGTGATTATACTTTAGTCATTAGAGCCTTTTCATTATTTCAGTAATAATAATAAATAAAAAACAAACAAGAAAATTGTTTCCATGCTTCCCCTCCTGTACATAGCTACTATTTCTGACTATTCTTGCACAATTATTTATTTATTTATTTATTTATTTATTTATTTATTTATTTATTTATTTAGCAGTTTTACTGAGATATATTCACATACCATATGATATATCCAAACTGTATAATCAATGATTTTTCATTATAATCACAATGTTGTGCAGTCATCACCAAAAAAATTTTAGAACAATTTCATTACTACAAAAAGAAAAACTCCACACCCCTTAGCAGTGCTTCCCTTGCCATACATAACCGCTAATCTAATTCATCTTCATAAATTGATTTATATTTATATTTTATATTACTGGAATCATACAATATGTAGTACTTTGTGTATGGTTTCTGTCACTTAGCATAGTGGGGTTTTTTTGTCTGATATTAACATCTTGTAGTATTAACATACGTTTGTTCAGTTTCAAAGAAAAATGGTCTTATATATGCAACTTTACTCATATTCATATTTCACATGTGGTTTTACTATGCTATACAGTCCCATGTTACATTTTTTAGCTTTCTTTTTAGTAATATACATGACCTTAGACCTTCCCTTTAAGCCACTTTCATACCCACATAATAGAACTGCTATTTACAGACATTATGTTGCTTTTACCTTTTCTGTTCATTTCCAGATATTAACACAAATTCTTTTTTACCACTTCTGCACAAGTTAACCCTCAGCTTTCTATTCTCTAACCTCATTCTATTTTCTAGTGATCCATATTTAAGTTATTAACTCCATGAGATTACACAGTATATTTAGTTCATAACAGTGCAACCGTACAGTATTTGTCCTTTTGTGTCTGGCTTGCTTCACTCAGCATAATGTCCAGGTTTATACATGTTGTCGTATGCTTCATGACCTCATTTCTTCTTTTTTTTCAAAGATTTTATTTATTTATTCCCCCACCCCCGTTGTCTGCTCTCTGTGTCCATTCGCTATGTATTCTTCTGTGTCTGCTTGTCTTCTCTTTAGGCGGCACGGGGAACCAATCCTGGAACCTTCCGGAGTGGGAGAGAGGCACTCAGTCTCTTGTGCCACTTCAGCTCCTTGGTCTGCTGCGTCTCTTATTGTCTCTCCTCTGTGTCTCTTTTTGTTGCGTCGTCTTGCTGTGCCAGCTGTCTGTGCAGGCCAGCACTCCACGTGTGGGCCAGCACTCCGTGTGGGCCAGCTCGCCTCGTTGACCAGCTTGCCTTCACCAGGAGGCCCTGGGAATCGAACCCTGGACCTCCTATATGGTAGACAGGAGCCAATCGCTTGAGCCATATCCGCTTCCCTCATTTCTTCTTATATCTGCATAATATTTCACTGTGTGAATACACCAGTTTGTTTATCCATTCATGGGTTGATGGACATCTGGGTTGTCTCCAACTTTTGGCAATCATGAATAATGCCGCTATGAACATTGTTGTGGAGGTGTCTGTTTGTGTCACTGCTATCAGTTCTTCTGGGTATATAGTCAGTAGTGGTATTGCTGTTTCACATGGCAAATCTATATTCAACTTCTTTACTGTCAAGCAGTCCTCCACAGTGGCAGTACCATTCTACATTCCTACAGTGAATAGAAGTACCTATCTCTCCACATTCTCTCCAACACTGTAGTTCTCTGTGTTTTTAATAGTGGCCATTCTGATAGGTGTGAAATGATATATCATTGTAGCTTTGATTTGCATTTCCCTAATTACTAGTGATGTTGAACATTTTTACATGTAATTTTTTTTTTTGCTCATTTTTATTTCTTCTTCGGACAAATGTGTATTCAAGTCTTTTGCACATTTTTAAATTGGGTTGTTTGTCTTTTTATTGTTGAGTTGTAGCATCTTTTTATATATCATGGATATTAAACCCGTATCAGATATGTAATTTCCAAATATTTTCTCCCATTGGGTCGACTGCCTTTTTACCCTTTTGACAAAGGCCTGTGAGGTACAAAAGTGTTTAATTTTGAGAAGGTCCCATCTATCTATTTTTTTTCCTTTTTTGCTTGTGCTTTGGGAATAAGGTGCAAGAAACCACCACCTACCATAAGGTCTTCAAGATGTTTCCCTACATTTTCTTCTGGTAGTTTTATGGTTGTTGCTTTTATATTTAGGTCTTTGATCCATTTTGAGTTGATTCTTTTATAGGGAATGAGAAATAGGTCTTCTTTTATTCTTTTGGTTATGGATATATAGTTCTCTCAGCACCATTTGTTGAAGAGACTGTTTTGTCACATTAACATGGCTTTGGTAGGTTTGTCGAAAAACAGTTGGCCATAGAAGTGAGGGTTGCTGAACTCTCAGTTCTTTTCTACTGATCTGTGTATCTATCTTTATGACAATACCATACTCTTTTGAGCACTGTAGCTTTGTAATGTATTTCAAGGTCAGGCAGTGAAATTCCTCCCTCAATGCTCTTCTTTTTTAGAATTCTTTTGGGTATTCAGGTGCACTTTCCCTTCCAAATGAATTTGGTAATTGCCTTTTCTATTTCTGTAAAGTAGACTGTTGGAATTTTGATTGGTTATTGCATTGAATCTATAAACCAGTTTGGGTAAAATTAACATCTTCGTTATATAACATCTTTGTGATATTGAGTCTTATTTCTTTAGGTCTTCATTGATTTCTTTTAGTATTGTTTTGTAGTTTTCTGCATATAGGTCCTGTTCCTCTTTGGTTAAATTGTTTCCAAGGTGTTTGAGTCTTTTTGTTATTATTATAAATGGAATTTTTTCCCCTTATTTCCTCCTCACATTGTTCAGTAGTAGTGTAGAGAAAATTACAGATTTTTGCATGTTGATCTTGTATCCTGCCACTTTGCTGAACTTGTTTATTAGCTCAAATAGCTTTATCATAGACATTTCAGAATTTTCTAAATACAGGGTCATGTCATTTGCAAATAGTGTGAGTTTTACTTCCTTCCTCTTTTCCTATTTGGATGCCTTTTTTTTTTTTTTCTTGTCTAATTGCTCTAGCTAGAACTTCTAGCACAATGTTGAATAACAACGGTGACAGTGGGCATCCTTGTCTTGTTCCCAATCTTAGAGGAGCAAGACATCCATTGAGTAGGAGGTTGGTTGTGGGATTTTCATTTATGCCCTTTATTATGTTGAGGAACTTTCCTTCTATATGTATCTTTTGACGTGTACTTATCAAGAAAGAATACTGGATTTTGTGGAATGCCTTTTCTGCATTGATCAAGATGACCATGTGTTTTTTTTCCTTCAGTTTGTTAATGTGGTATATTACATTAATTGATTTTCTTAGGTTGAACCACCCTTGCATACCAGGAGTAAATCCCACTTGGTTATGATATATAAGTCTTTTGATATGCTGCTGGGTTTGATTTGCAAGTATTTTGTTCATTAGAGAGATTGGTCTGTAATTTTCTTTTCTTGTAGTATCTTTATCTGGCTTTGGTATTAGGATGATGTTGGCTTCATATAATGTGTTGGGTAATTTTCTCTCCTCTTCAATTTTTTTGGAAGAGTTTAAACAGGATTGGTGTTAATTCTCTTTGAAATGTTTGGTAGAATTTACCTATGAAGCCATCTGGTCTTGGACTTTTCTTTGCTGGGAGATTTTTGATGACTGATTGAATCTCTTTAAATGTGATTGGTTTGTTAAGTTCTTGTATTTCTTCTAGTATTAGTATAGGTTGTTTGTGCATTTCTAGGAATTTGTCCATTTCATCTAGGTTGTCTAGTTTGTTGGTATACAGTTTCTCATAATATCCTCTTATATCCTTTTTATTTCTACAGGGTGAGTCATAACTTCACCTCTTTCATTCTGATTTTATTTATTTGCATCTTCTCTCTTTTCTTCTTTGATTGTCTAGCTAGAGGTTTGTCAATTTTGTCTTCACACAAAAAAACAGTTTTTGGTTTTGTTGATTTCCTCTATTGTTTTTGTTTTTGTTGTTCTCAATTTCATTTGTTTCTGCTCTAATTGTTATTATTTCTACCTTTTGCTTGCTTTGGGAATGGCTTGCAGTTCTTTTTCTACTTTCTCCAGTTGTTCAGTTAGATCTTTGATTTTAACTCTTTCTTCTTTTTTAATATAGGTATTTAGGACTATAAATTTCCGTCTTAGGACTACCTTCACTATGTCCTATAAGATTTGATCAGTTGTGTTTTCATTTTCATTCATCTTTATATATTTACTAATTTCACTTAAAATGTCTTCTTTGACCCACTGATTATTTGGGAGTATGTTGTTCAACCTCCACACCTTCATGAATTTACCTCTTTCCTGACTTTTACTGATTTCCAGTTTCATTCCATTATAATCTGAGAAGGTGCTTTGTATAATTTCAGTCTTTTTATATTTATTGAGATCTGCATCGTGACATGTGTTCTTTCCTGGAGAAAGACCCTTGAGCAGTTGAGAAGAATGTGTAACCTGCTGAGTTTGGGTGAAATATTCTGTGTATGTCTGTTGTTACATCTAGCTCGTTTGTCATATTGGTCAGGTTCTCTGTTTCCTTGTTGATCTACTATCTAGTTCTACCTAATGATGTGAGTGGTGTTTTTAAGTCTCCAGCTATTATTGGAGAGCAGTCTCTTTCTCCCTTTAGTTTTGCCAGAGTTTGCCTCGTGTATTTTTAGGCACCCTGTTAGGTGCATAGATATTTTTTACTGTTCTTTCTTTCTGGTGGATTGTCCCTTTTATTAACGTATAATGTTCTTTTGTATCTCTTATCACTTCCTTTGCATTTAAAGTCTGTTTTGTCTGATATTAGTGTACCTACTCCTCCTCTTTTAGCTACTGTTTGCATGGAGTATCTTTTTCCAACTCCTCACTTCCTCTAGTTTATTTCCCTGGGTCTAAGGTGAGTCTCTGGTAGGCAGCATATGGATGGTTCGTGTTTTTTAATTCATTCTATTAGTCTATATCTTTTGTTTGGTTTGTTTAATCTATTCACATTCAGTGATATTACTGTAAATGAGTTTTTTACTTCCACCATTTTATTCTTTGGTTTTAATATGTCATACCATATTTTCATCTGTGTTTTTATGGTTTTGGTTAGCCTTTCTGCTTTTCTTTCTTCTATCCTCTCCTCCAAGCATCTTTCTCCTGTCTTTTTCTTTCAGGCTGTAAGGCTTCCTTTAATATTTCCTGCAAACTTGGATTCTTCTTTTCAAAAAACTCTCTTGGTTTCTGTTACTTTGTGACTATTTTAAATTCACCTTTATATTTGAAGGACAGTTTTGCTGGATAAATAATTCTCAGCTGGCAATTTTTGTCTTTCAGTATCCTAATTGTTTCATACCACTGTCTTCTCACCTCCATGGTTTCTGATGAGATATCAGCACTAAGTCTTACTGGGCATCCCTTGTATGTGATGGTTTGCTTCTCCTTACTGCTCTATTTTTTTCTTTGTCTTTGACATTTGATATTCTCAGTAGTATGTGTCTTGGAGAAGGTCTATTTGCATTCATTCTGATTGAGGTACATTGCACTTCTTGGACATGTAAACTCATTTTTTTCATGAGATTTGATAAATTTTCAGCCACTGTTTTCTCAAATACTCTTTCTGCCCCTTTTCCCGTCTCTTCTTCTGGAACTCCCATGACAGCTATGTTGTTGTATTTTGTGTTATCATTGAACTCTCTGAACCCCTGCTCAACTTTTATGTTTTTTTCTCCCTTCAAATTCAGCTGTTCTATCTTCTGTATTATTTATTCTTTCTTCTATCATTTTGAGTTCACTGTTCCATGCCTTTAACATGTTTTTTTTTAAATCTCACATACCGTGTGCTTCATTCCCATGAGTTCTGTTGCTTTTCTATTCATGTCTTCAGATTATTATTTGTGCGTGCTCAGTGTCTTCTTGATGACCTTTATCTCTTTAGCCATATTGTCTTTCAACTCATTTGATTTTGGAAATTTGTGTGCATCTCGTTGATTAGTTGTCTCAAATCCTGTCTCTTCTGGGACCTCGATGTATTTCTTTTTCTTGGGCCATTTCTTCCATTTTCTTAGTAATTCTTGTAATTTGTTGCTGATGTCTAGGCATTTAATTAGTATGATGAGATCACTCACATGCTCAGCTTCTCTTCTTTCATAGAGATTTAGTGGCTGCTCTTTGATTCTTGGTTTAGCCTGTTTGGGTCTTTAGTATTGTCCCTGTTAGTTGCTCAAATCTGGGCCCTGGATCCAGTAAAGCATTGCAGACTCACTTCCTAGGGCCTTGGGGAGGGAGGCTGTAAAGGCCTCTCTTACTTATTTACTAATTTCCTGACATGTACTTCCTTGGTCCACCAGCAAATGGCGCTCTTAGGCAGCTCTCTCAGTCCAATGCCTGGTCCGAGTGTATTTGCTTCAACACAGACCGGATCAGTGTGATAGAGGATCCTGCCTGGAGGCTAAGAGCCTCAGAATTCAAACTTTCCCAGAGGCTGTTCTCCAACCTTTGCTCGCAGGCCCTCCCTTTTCCTGGGTAGGAAATAATTCCACTCCCCTCTGCTTCCTCAACAACCAGTCCCCGTCAGTAGAGAGGGAGATTGAGAGGGTCATATCTCTTGAGTCCCCTTTTGACTCCCAAGGTAAACAGTGGTGCACAACCCCCACCACCACCCCCGGCCCTTAAGAGTTTGTGGGAAACGGCAGACCAAATTTGGGTCAGAAGCAGAGTCAGCCTTAGGTTGTATCCCTCTATCTCCCCTTTCCTGGGGAGGTGGATCCCTGGGGCCCGCTTTTGTCTGTAGTCACCAGCCCCAAGGCTTGAGAATTCAAAAGTGTCTATAGAATCTGGGAGGATGCCAGCAGTTGCGGCTGCAGTTTTTTTTTTTTTTTTTATTGTGGGTAAAAATCAGATTTTTCACAATACAAACCAATATTTGTAAAATGATATATAAATATATATGCGTATATGTGCATTTCCTTACATAAATGTTATTTTTTTTGAGAAGTGAACTTTAAAAAAAAAAAGAAAGAACAAACAATTCTAGCATATTTCCTTTCCAACATCAGTGAGCAGCCTTTCTCTAGATGATAGCAGCAAAAAGGGACAGGTCACAGTTTTCAGGGAAGCAGGAAGGTGAACAGCTGTGTTGGGTATTTTGAAAAGAATCGAGCACATTAAATCTATTAAATTTTAGAAGTTTCTAAAAGAAAAATGGACCCTGACGTCTAGAAGGGCCCCAAGTAAGATTGTTTCCATTAGGAACTCCATCAAACAACAGAAGTGGAAAATTAAAATTTACAGCTCTGGAAATGAGCCCAACTCTTCTGATGTGTTATTTGCTTTGGTCCTGATTCCCCTGTCTGGAATTCACATGTGAGGTGCTTCTGAGACAAGGCGGCTGCAGTTTTTTAACTCACAGTTTTGCCATTGCAGTTCTTTTCCTTTGCTTCTCTCTCTTCTGGGCGGTGTTCAGCCTTTTCTTGGTGTTCTAAACCATAGAAGATTTTTTTCCAGGCCATTTCTGCCTGTCCTGTAGCTATTTTTCTGGGAGAGAAGAGAGTCCCGTGTCTTTCTATTCTTCCATCTTTCCGGAGTCTTTTTTTTTTTTTTTTTTTTTTTTTACCGGGAGGTCCCGGGTATCGAACCCGGGTCCCTCCATATGGGAGACGGACGCCCAACTATTTGAGCCACATCCGTCCCCCCTGGAGTCTTTAATGTATTTTTAATCTCGCCCATTGTGTCTTTCATTCCCAAAAGCTCTGTTACTTTTCTTTGTGGGCTTTCAAATTATTTGTTATGCTCACTCAGTGTCTTCTAATATCCTTTATCTCTTTACTCATATTTTCCTTCAATTCTTTGGATTGACTTAGGAGATTTGTGTGATTATCATTGAAGAATTGTCTTAAATCCTGTATCTTATCAGGATATTTGATTTGTTCCTTTGGCTTGGCCATCTCTTCCTGTTTCCTGGTATGGCTTGCAATTTTTTTGCTGATATCTAGGCATCTGAATATATTAGTGAGTTTACTCTGATCATCAATTTCCCTCTTTTCTCTAGTGGTTTTTTTCTTTAACAGCTCTTCTTTGATTTTTGGCTCAACTTATTCTGTCATTAAATTTTCCCTGCTTAAGTTATCAAAATCGGGCCAGGGATTCATTAATGGGGCACAGATTTCTCCCAGGGATTGGGCTGAAAAGAGACCTAAAAGCAGTTTTTCTCCTTGCAATTTCCTGACTGGCCAGAAGATGGCAATCATCAGTGAACCTTTCCACGGAGGTGTCTCATTCAGTCTCCATTTTCACATGTTTTTGGTGTGGCCAGAGTAGAGATTCAGTATGGGTTCTGCTCGTCTAGTTCACTGAAGTAAAGCCCTCCAACTCACCCTCCCTCTTCCCTTGTAACAGATGACAGGGAAGAAGACATCTGTTCCCCTCTCAGTCAGCTGCAGTGACCCCAGGGTTTTATCCAGGCTTAATGTCTTGAGGGTATGGAATGGGAGTTCTTCTTGGCTTCTACGGGGTTTAGTAACCAACATTTGTTGTTTCATGTTCTTCATCTCTCTGTCTTTCACCATCTTGAGAGTTTCTCAGTACTGTCCTGGTCTGGGCCCCAAAACAAGTCCCAAAATAACTCACTGTTCTCTAATGTGGTTCATCAGTCTCTTCTTCCTGATCTTCCCTGAATGTTGCACTGTGTTCTTCTGGCCTCCAGAGTTTCAGAATAGTTATTTCATATAGTTCATCCCTGTTTAATAGTTACCTTGGTAGAAGGACTGAGTCCTGGAGCTCCCTACTCTGCACTCTTCCCACAATCTGCCCTTGGTAAGGATTTTAAGTACGTGTTTCTTTGAAGAGAAATGTGCTTTTGGCACTAGGCCGATTTGTTTCTCAGTGACTTGGCCTCTCTCCACTGTTCACCTCCTCTTGTCTCTTTCTTCTTTTTTAATGTAAGCATTCAGAGCTATAAATTTCCCTCTCAGCACTGCTTTATGTACATCCCATAAGTATTGGTATGTTGTATTTTCACTTTGATTTGCCTCAAGATATTTTCTCCTGATTTCCTCTTTAACCCATTGGTTGCTTGAGCATATGTTGTTTAATTTCCACATATTTATGAATTTTCCTTTTTCTCCCTCTGTTATTGATTTCTAGTTTCATTCTCTTGTGGTCAGAGAATATACGTTGTATGATTTCGATATTTTTAAATTTATTGAGACTTGTTTTGTGACCCAACATATGGTCTATTCTGGAGATTGATCCATGCACACTCAAGAATATTGTGCTTTCTGTTTTCATTGGGTGCAGTGTTCAATATATGTCTGTTACATCTAGCTGGTTTAGTGTATCATTCAAGTCCTGTACTTCCTTATGGGTCTTCTGCCCAGATGTTCTATCCATTATTGAGAGTGCTTTGTTAAAGTCTCCCATGATTAATGTGAAACCATTAATTTCTCCCTTAAAATCTGTAACTATTTTCTTCATATATTTTGGGGCTCTGCCTTTAAGTGCATATATATTTACAATTGTTACATCTTCCTGTTGAATTGTCCCCTTTATCAGTATGTAATGACCATCTTTGTCTCTCATAACTGTTTTTGATTTAAAGTCTATTTTATCTGATACTAGTATAGCCACTCCAGTTCTTTTTTTGGTTACTACTTGTATGGTATATATTTTTTCCATCCTTTCACCCTCAGCCTACTTCTATCTTTTATTTTAATGTGAGTCACTTACAGAGAACATATAGTTAGGTCATGTTTTTTTATTCCTTTTGTCAATCTCTGCCTTTTGACTGGGGAGTTTAATCCATTTACAGTTAAAGCCATTACTGATACTACAGGTTTTTCTTCTCCCATTTTGTTATTTAGCCTTTGTAAGACTTATACCTTTTTTTGGTCCCTCACTTCTGTTAAAGCCTACTTTTATATTTATTTGCTTTCTTGTGTTGTATCATATTAAGTGCCTTTTCATTTCTGTGTGGATATATTTTTCATCTGTTTTCTTTGTGGTTATTGTGGTGTTAAAATTTAACATTCTAAATATGTCACAGTTATGTTTGGTTTGATGCCAACTTAACTTCAATAGCACGCACATATACTTTTTTTGTACTCCTCTGTTCCTCCTCTATTTTTTGTACTTGTTATCACTTACATTTTTGTACATTGTATGTCCAAAAACCTAGAATTATCATTACTTTTCATGCATTTACCTTTTAGCACCTTAAAGAAGTGAGAAGTGGAGTTACATTTGAAAAAAACCATAATACAATAGTATAGGCATTTATAATTACCTAAATGGTTACCTTTACTGCAGGTCTTTAATTCATTATGCTTCTTTGAACCACTGTTTAGTGTCTTTCATTTCGGCCTGAAGATCACCCCTTTAGCATTGCTTGTAGGGCAAATCTAGTGGTGATGAACTCCCTCAGCATTTGTTTCTCCGAGAATGTCTTAATCTTTCTCTCATTTTTGCAGTAGAGTCTTGCTGGATATAAAATTCTTGGCTGGCAGTTGTTTTCCTTCAGCACTTTATGTATTTTAACCTACTGCCTTCTTGCATCCATAGTTTCTGATGAGAAATCGGGACTCCCTTGCTCATAACATGTTACTTTTCTTTTGTAGCTTTAAGAACTCGCTGCTTGGGAAGCGGCTGTGGCTCAATCAGTGGGGCTTCCGTTTGCCATGTGGGAGGCCCCGGGTTTGGTTCCCGGGGCCTCCTGGTGGGGGCGGGCCCGCCCGCGCGGCGTGGTTGGCTGACCCGGCGAGCGCGGGCAGCAAGGGGGGGATAAATGAATAAATAAATAAAATCTTTAAAAAAAAAAAAAAAAAGAACTCGCTGCTTGTCCTTTTCATTGGATAGTATAAGTAGTATTTGACAGGGCTTATTTTTCTTCATTTTATCCTGTTTAGTGTTCTCTGAGCTTCTTAGATGTGCATATTTACATCTTTTGCTACGTTTGGGAAGTTCTCTGTAATTATTCCTTCTGCCCCTTTCTCTCTTTCTCTTCCTTTTGGCACCTCCATATTGGTGTGCTTGATGGTGTCCCATAGCTGTTTTAGGCTATTTTTGCTTTTAATATTTCTTTTTTCTTTCTGCTCCTCAGCCTGACTCATTTCAAATGTCTTGTCTTCAAGTTCACTGATTCTTTCTTTTGCCAATTCCGTTCTGTCCTTTAAAGCCTTCTGGCCATTTTTCATTTCAGTTATTGTGATCTTCAGTAGTTCTGTTTGGTTTCTTTTTAAAATTTCTGTCTCTTTACTTAGACTCTCATATTGTTCATTCATTGTTTTCCTGATATCATTTAAGCCTTTCTCTGTATTTTCCTCCATCTCCTTGAGCATTTTGAAGATCACTTTTTTAAAGTCTTTGTTCTTATATCCGTATTCTCATCTTCATTGATATTTTCTGTATTTGTATCCTCTTCCTTTGGATGGGCCACCATTTCCTGTTTATTTGTTTATCTTGTACTCTTTTGTTGCACACCATACATTTTAATAATACTTTAAAATATTAACTCTGGAATTTACTCCCTGGGATGACTGTTTCTTGGTTTTTGAACTAGATGTTGATAAGACAGAGATTTTCTTGAGCTTTAGCCTTCCTATCAGTAAGGTCTGCCCAAGGGGAATGCAGGGGTCAGAGTTTTCTTTCTCTTTCTGGACCTTTGTCTTGTCCTGGGCTTTTCCTTGTTAGTTGTCCTGGGCTTTTGCTTGTTAGTTGTTTTGGAGTTCTCTTTTTTACAGAAGTTTGGTTGTCCCCTCTGTTTTCCAGGGGAGTAACCTCCCAGGTGTTTGAAGCTAACAGGTCTTTGTCCCATAATGTTGCCTCTATACTTTTTTACACTCCTTTCATTGCCTCATACTGCTTTTGCCTAGAGGGCAAATTCTGGGAGGAGAATCACCCCGGGGAAGACATTCCAAAATTTGGTCTCTCCCAGCTGAAACAGGGACAGGGATTCATGAAAGGGGTGCAGACTGACTCCAAAGTGCCCTGTAGAGGGGGTCAGGAAGGGTTCCAAAAAGGTCTTTGATGGCTCCACAAAGCTGAGCTTTCCTGGCCTGCCCAGCAAATGCAGCCCTTCTGCTGTCTCCTATAGCACCGAGGAAGCACTGTGTCTTTAAATCTCTACCATCTCTGTCTCTGTCCCTAGAGGGTTGAAACAATGGCTGCCTCCACCTTTGTCTGGGGCAGGTTGAAACAATAGCTGTCCTTAGAGCCAGAATCCAAGTAACCAAATTTACTAATCTCAAGCTGTGATCAGTGATCAGCTGTGCCCACCCCTGTTCTTGGGGAGGAGGATTTTATGTCCCTTTCTGTTGCAGCAGCTAGCCAGTGACTGGATCCCATGGTGGCCTGCTGCAATGTGTGGGGATGGGCACCAGTAGCCGCTGTGTAGAGAGAGCAATTTACAGTTCTTTATCATAATTTATCAGCCTCTTCCCTGGATGCTTTACAGTGTTCTTCTGGCCTCTGGAATTTTAAAATAGTTGTTCCAGACAGTTCCTGTCTGTTTGATAGTTGCTTTGGTGGAAGGACTGAGTATTGGAGCTCCCTACTCTGCCATCTTCCCCAGAAGTCCCCCCAAACTTTTATATTTTGAAATGAAATTCTGTCATGATACTTACATAATATATATTAAAGACTCAAAATTTAATTAGATATTAGAGTTAAATGGAATCTATATGTAGGAGAAGACTGGGAGAAGGAAGGGACAGATTCTTAGATATTTAAAACAAAAACTTCTTTTTTTATTGAGATCTGCTCACTATTTTGAATGAAATTAGCTTCCTATTTTAGAAACCATCTCCCAATAGGAAGAGCATCAGTAATACCAAGCATAGCTTCCCTGGGCCTATAGAAAGCACTGCAGAGTTAATGCAACTCCGTATTTAAACCTCCTAGATGATTTTCTCTGTTAATTAGTAGGAGTGGGGCAGGTTCTCTGAGAAAGGGGAGCAGTTTTATTATGTATCTAGGCTGTTCTAGAGTTTGAAGATGTCCATCTCATTTACTGTATTTTCTACTTGAAACTTGTATGTACGAAATTCTACTTCTTTCCTGAGAATAATCAAAGGAGGAAGAATAGATGGTAAAGTACTGTGAGATTCAAGCTAAAAAATATATGGCCAAATACAGGTAGGGAAAGATTATAACTGCCATTTCTAACCTTGGGATTTACCATTGTCGTCTTATGGGAAGGTTCATCTTACCTCAGACTGGGACTAAAATATAATAAGCACTACTTAAATTTGTTTAACAGTTCACATCTTTCATAGCACTTTCGTCATATAATTTGATCTTCACAGAACCTCTGTTAGCTGGGTAGGGCAGGTATCATAATCCTCATTTGACTGGCTGTTCAATCAGTAAACACTAAGTTAGGGATGAGATTCTGGGCTAAAGAAGAGCATAACACCAGGCTCTACCTATGGGCATGTCTCTTGGGAGAAAGGAAAACAAAGAGATTATTATGATACAGTAAGTACTGTAATGGTGGTATTGATAAGATTATTGGGTTATACAGGGAGACCATCTTGGGCAGGACTGGGGCCATTTAGGGGAGGGACACCTAACCAGAATCTCAAATGAAAGTTGGATTTAGCCAGAGAAAGGTATTCAGACTGAGAGAATATACATGCAAAGACTCAGAGCTTTGATGGAATCTGCTGAGTTTGAGAAAATTAAAGTTCATTATGCTTGGAGCAAATGGACTGGGGTTTTTTTGTTTGTTTGTTTGTTTTTATTTGTTTTGTTTTTTAAGGAAGAGATGAAGCTGTAGAGGTGGACAGAGCAAAGATTATGTATGTCATTGTCTGTCATACTGAGGCATTTGGGTTTTTAAGGCGAAGGCACTGAGAAACTGAAAGATTTGAGGTACAAAAGGAACAAGATTAGATTTGTGTTTTTAAAAGCTCTCTCTAGGGCCTGTGTGTAAAATGGACTAGATATAAGTGAAATAAATTAGACATAGGGATACCATTTGAACGCTATCTATTGTGAAGACTTTAGCTAAGCAGTTGTAGTAGAAATGAAGAAGATATTTAGGAAGTAGTACCATCAATATTGGGTGTCACTTTGGATGTGAAGAAAAGAGAGGAACCTTGGTGAATGATAATGCTGTTCACTCAGATGAGAAATAAGGAAGAGGGAGCAAGTTGGAAGAGGCAGAAATGATGGGTTCAGTTTGATAGGCTTATAGGACAAACTAAATAGGGTGTCCAGGACACACTGATGGATAGAAGGCATGGAGCTTAAAAAGAATGCTCTATAGATAGGGAGTCATCTGTGAATCAGTGACATAACTCAGGGAAAATGAGTCAGTCAAGAAGTGAGCAGAGGCTGGCACCTTTGGAAATGCTGATGGATAAGAGGAGTGGATGGAGGAAAAAGAGGCCAAGAAGACTAAGAAGGAAGAGCCATACAGGGAAGAGGCAACCCAGAAGCCAAAAGAGGAGCAAATTTAACTAAAAAGGGTATTTGAAAGGTGGGATAAGAATCAGCTGAGTGATGGGAAAGTTTTGGTAATGGATGGTGATGATGGTAGTACAGCATTGTAAATATAATTAGCCCAACTGAATTGTATACTTGAAAGTGATTAAAATGGGAAACTGAGATTAAGAGTACAGAGAGACATTGGCTTTGATATTGGTGACAAAATTTGTCTTGGGATATTTAATGTTTGCCTGAGATCCCACATAAAGGCAATAAAAACCAACTTTCACTAGCTTTTACTGTGGACATTGTTGTTGGTTTTCAAGTTAGAGTTTTAAAATGTTATAAAAATATTAAGGTTGCTTTCTGATGAAGTATGCTTTGGTATTATGTGGAAAATTGCCTTATATGTGGTAATAATAACATTGTTATATATTCTTATCTCACAAAAAAAAACAAATCCCAGAAGTCAAGACTGAAATGTAATTTCCAAGTATATTAAATAAAAACTGATGTGGAAGCAATGCTATGTCGCCTTAAAATGAAATCATCCAAAAAATGATTTCATCAGTCTCTACCTCTTCCTTAATTATAATCAATTCCAGTTTTGCTTTTATTAATAACATTTAGATCTGCCAAAGCCAGAGTTCCAATTCACAGAACAGAACACAAAATCAGAACCTGCAGAAGATTATCTGTCATGGAAACTACTGCAGGATGTCTCTGCTGCTTCTCCTGCACCAAACCCTGCAGCTCACCGACTAGAGCATCTTACCTCTAAGTTTCAGAAAATTGATCAACAGCTGTTAGCAATACAGAACATTGCTGAAAACATAGAGCAGGATTTCCCCCAGTGTGAAATGGTAGGTCTGAATTTTGCTCATTTTCCTGAGCCATTTAAAAGGTTAAATTAATTAAGTTATATACAAATAAGTAAAAATTTCTTCCTTCTTTTTAGATCCTAATGTTTAGCTCATGTTTGATTTAATCCTATTCTTTCTTTCACTCTTTAATTAATGCAGATGTTTAAAAGCTACATAAAATTGTTCACTATATTTTGAAAATATCAAAGTATAAAATTTGTCATGATTAATTTATGTGATTTTTTTCAATAGGTTAAACCAGTGGATCACATTGAATTGTCTCCTGGCCCTGAATTTGATAAAGCATTGGCTTCAAAAACCATTAGCATTTCTGAAGAAGGTTTGTGGGGGTCAGTAAGGGGGCACTTTTTTAAAATTCTTTCTTGACCTGAAAGAATAAGCAAGGCCATTTGTTTTCTGAGAAGCCAATGCCATGTATAACCTCTGACTTTTATACAAGAATGGGGCAGTGTGGGTTATGTCTTAATTTCTGTGGTCCTAGGCCAATGGCCACATACTACTAGAATTGCACAAAGCTTTGTGCTGAGGTGCTGAGCAGATGCATGGTTATCAGCTGAGCCAGAATTTGCAATTCTAATTAAATGGTCAGGCAGTGGTGAAATATTACATTGTTCATTTCTTATTGAAAAAATGAAAATAGGATAGTTAATGTTTTAAATTTCTCTTGTACCTACACTTTGTATCTATGTCCTCTTACTTAGTCTTGCCCGCAATTTAATTATTCTTTTCCAAAAAACATGCTTTACTAATGGGTATAGGGTTTCTGTTTGGGGAGATGGGAAAAGTTTAGTAATGGAATGTGGTGAGGGTACTGCAACATAGTGAATGTGATTAATCCCACTGAATGGTATTCTTTGGAGTGGTTGAAATATATGTTCCTACAATTTAAAGAACAGAATGAAAAAGAACTAATAAATAGTTATTAGTTGATGGGATCTAGTAAGAGGAGAAAAGGCTCAAAAAGACATTGGGACATTTGAAAAAGTCAGAATATAGACTGTAAGCGTTATAGAACTGGATAAATACACTTAAGGTGTTTACAAAATTGAACATGCTTGTTCTCAGAAAGTGTACATGACAGTATTATGTTTTCAAGGAGCATGATGTGTGTAGCCTATACTCAAGTGTTCAGAAAATGGATAGATAAAATGATATGGCAAATATGGTAAAATGTTAAAATTGGTAGATCTTGGTATCTGGGCATGGGGGTTGGGGTATGCTGAAGTTCTCCGTATGAGGTTTGTATTATTTTTGTAACTGTCCTGTAAGTTTGAAAGTATTTCAAAATAAAAAGGTTTTTTTTTTTTCAAATGAAGTAGTAGTAGTAATAGTAGTAGTCATACTACTATTACTACTACTAAAAGGGATATATGGAAAATACTGAGCACCACCTCCTCCAGCAAATGAATCAAGAAAGAAGACAGAATGACATGATTCACAAACTTCCTGGGTCATGGACCAAGAAGGATGAGACTCCAAGGTGCGGGAGGGGGGCGCAATGGAGGCGTTGCTGCAGTAGAAGGGAAAGGACAGCAGCCAGGCATGGATTGAGGGAGGAGAATCTGTGGCATGTGGTCCCAGGGTCCCATCCCCTATTTCTTTTAACCTCCTTCATAATTTCCAACTTTATCTCTCAATGATATACTCAGAATAATTTCCTTAGATCTATCTTTTAGTTTACTAATTATGTCTTCAGCGCTATCTTCTTTGCTGTTTACCTATTCATTAGGATTTTAGTTTCAGTGACTACATTTTTAATTTCTAGAAGTTCTATTTATTTTCTTTTCAAACCTGTACTGTCCTATTATTTTATTATGGCTTCTCTTCCTTCTTTTGTCTCTTTATTAATTTTAGTCACATTTTTTACCCTTTCAGATTGTTTTATTTCTTTGTGCTCATAATTCTCAGTTGTTGAATCTTCAGACTGAATTTCTTTCATGATTGTTGTTTCCTGTGTTTGTAATTTTTTATCATGGGCTTATCTTTAGTGGAATTTGTGCTGGTTTGCGTATGTTTGTCTTTGGAGTGGTTTCGCATTTATTTCCTGCAGAAAATAAAAGGCTTTGGACAGGTTTTTATATAAATGTCTTGACTTAGAGTTGCTGTACTTTAGATAGAATAAATTCAGTGCCCACACCTACTTGTGGCAAGATGGGGATTTTACTTTCTCAGGGTTGATTTATGAACTTACCACCCACTATCCAGGCAGATGAAAAATTTCTTTGCCCTGTCTCCAAGGAATAATTTTTCTTGTCCCCATTTTATGGACAGAGCTCTTCTTTAAAGCTGTAGGCTGTATGCAGTTAGCTTAGTTCCCATCACTGCAATCTGCAAAACTTATATCTCTTGTTCCTCTGTGGGCTATCCCAACATCATTGTCCAATTATTGCTCCAGCTTTGAGTTTTGTTTTTTTTCCTAGCACCATAGTATTTGTATTAGTCAGCCAAAGGGGTGCTGATGCAAAATATCAGAAATCTTTTGGTCTTTATAAAGGCTATTTATTTGGAGTAGAAGTTTCCAGGCCATAAGCATAAGTTTCTTCCTTCACCAAAGTCTGTTGCCATGTGTTAGAGCAAGACAGCTGCTGACATTTGCCAGGGCTCAGGCTTCTTGGGTTCTTCTCTTCCTGGGGCTCCATTTCTCTCTGGGCTCAGCTCCTCTGTTTCCTCCACAAGGTCAGCTGTAGACTATGAGGCTCTCTAGGCTTTGCCTCTCTCCACAAGGCCAGCTGTGAACTGTCAGGTGAACGTCTCCTCTCTTTTCCCAGGGCCTTCTCTCCTTCCTCATCAGAACCCCAACATCAAAACTGCTCCAACTCTGTCCTTTGCCATGCCTTTTATATTTGATTCCCCCACCCACCAAGGGGTAGGGCTCAACACCCTACTGACATGGCCCAGGCAATGCCCTAATCATAACTTAATCATGCCCAGATTTACAGACCAGTTTACAAGCATAATCCAATATCTATTTTTGGAATTCATAACTGCATCAAACTGCTACAGTATTTATCTATTTAGAGGGCTTGGTTGTGTATTTTTTTTTTTTTTTTTTTTTTGGTCTTTATAAAGGGTATTTATTTGGGGTATAAGTCCACAGATACCAGGCCATAGAGTATTAAGTTTCTTCTCTCACCACAGTCCATTGCCATGTGTTAGAGCAAGACAGCTGCCGGCATTTGCCAGGGTTCAGGCTTCTGGGGTTCCTCTCTTCCCGGGGCTGCGTTTCTCTCCGGGCTTAGCTCCTGTTTCCTCCACGAGGTCAGCTGCAGACGATCAGGCGAACGGCTTGCTTCTCTTCCCCTGGGGCCTTCTTTCCAACATCAAACTGCTTTGCAAAAGACTCGCTTGGTTGTGTATTAAACTCTTTTTAATTTAGCATTTTTCTGTTTTTATAGCAGAGTGTAAGCGTGCCCTCTTTAACTCGGTGAAATTTTACTGTGAATTTTTAATTGTTTTTTAAATTATTGGAGAGTTTTAATTTTAAATTTCTTAATAAATTAATTCATTATACAGTAGAAAGCTATCAAAGTAGGTTGCAAACTTCTAATATATGTGTTGCTATGTAGAACTGTTAGCTAATTGACATTTTTCCACATGATTTTTTCTCTCTACTATTTTCTTGTAACATAATCCCTGGATCAGTGCCTTTCTTGACTCATATGGATAAGGAGGAGCAAAGTGACAAAGAGGAGACTTCAGAAACTGAATTTTCTGTAACAGACAATCATTCTGGTCAGAAAGCCTGTGTGTTTCCTTCTGCTGATTCAATTGTCAGCTTTTCCAGTGACCAGAATGCTACTTCTCCTGGTATTGTTCTTCATTTATTTCATTTATATTTGTATTTTCAATTATAGTGTTACTAAGGATATTTACTGGGAATATATTTATGAATGGTTTGTGAAGCCTTTTTGCAATATTTATTAATTTCAAGGGAAGGGAATTTAGAAATTGTACCATTCACACAAAGAATTGTATCATCTGTTATCTTCCTAAAATATACTATAACAATGCATCATATTTCTCTATAACATGAAATGTTAAATATAAGCAACTGCAATTACTGTAATAGTAGATTTTTACTAAAATTGAAAAATCTAATTTTTCAAAATTTGAGCTTTAATTTGAAAATACAATAATGGCTATCATTTATTGAGCCTCTTCCATGTGTCAGGCATTGCCATGTTTTACATATATTAACCATTGCTTAAGGCCAGCCTGGGAGGTATCTACCATTATTATCTTCATTTTACATTTGAGGCAGTTTAGACTTAAGTTTAATGCCTCTTTTAGATTCCATTTCATTTAGAGCTGGCAATTAAGAATGCAATTCTTTAGGCCCAATGAATATATTTTGTCATATGAATAATAGGGTATAATAAAACATTTGAACCACTGACAGTGGCTTGGAAGTATTTTTTTGTCCTCCGATATTGATAGTAATGATGATTTTACTTTGTGTTTTATTATTACTCCTAAAGAAATACAAGCAGTAAAATATGCTATTTTTTTTTTAAGATTTTATTTATTTATTCATTTATCCCCCCCTTGCTGCTTGTGCTCGCTGGGTCAGCTAACCACGCCGCGCGGGCGAGCTTGCCTTCACCAGGAGGCCCCAGAAACCGAACCCGGGGCCTCCCATATGGTAAATGGGAGCCCTACTGATTGAGCCACAGCCGCTTCCCAAAATATGCTATTTTTAAATGGCATTACTGTTACTTAAATAAAAGCCATTAAGAAGCTGGCTCTAAATCTTGTAATTTTTTTCTACATTCTTCCTAGATTCTAAGTCATTAGCATATTAAGATAATTTCCACTCCACAGAGTTGTGAAATTTGAATATCGTATATAAAGCATCTGAAAACCTGTTTGATTCTTGTAGGTTCTTGGTCACTTGAAGGTTTCTTCTCTTCAATGGGGAGAAATTGGCAAATGAGGTTGAACATGAGGATTCTAATTGTATCTGAGAAGTTTATACTCTGTTTTACACCTGGGAATCATTGGAGAATTCTGAGCAGAGAATAAAAATGAGGAGGTTTTGAGGAAAACGAGAATGGAGGCATGGGGCCATTAGTTAAGCTATTAAATTAATTTTACCTGTGAAATAATGAGGTCCTGGGCATTGTTGTGGGAAAGAAAAAGGAACAGATGGATACATGAGACATTATGAATAAGTAATTGACAGCACTCAGTGACTAAGTAGATAAAAGAGGGAGCCATTGTGGCTCAGTGGTTGAGCACTGGCTTCCCACATACAAGGTCCAGGGTTTAATACTTGGTCCTGGTACTTTAAAAAAAAAAAAAAAAAAAAGTCAATCTAAGAAGTAGATAAAAGAGGGAGAAAATGAATGACTTTTTAGCATTGCCAGACTCTAGGAGCTAGGCATATGACTTGGTCCAGTGTCGAACTCTAGAGTACTTTGAGACCAAATTTAACAGATTAAAATGTTGGCATATATAGGTAGCCATATCGAGCACAGATTTTTAGAAATTGCAATTGTGGAAATTGAAAAACAGATATAAGAGCTTTTCACTAAATTGTATACTTAAGTTTGTTGTCTGCAAGAAAAAATGAAGGGAAAAAGGCCAAGGATCAGTCTTGTGAAATGTCACTGCCCAGAATTAGCCAAACTGCAAAGGTTGAAGACATAGTTTTCCACAAAAGGCCACCCTCACTTCTATTACTCTTTTTTTTTTTTTTAATTTTTATTGTGGTAACATGTATACCACCACTCTCACTTGTGATACCAACTTCAAGTTTGGGGAGTTTCCAAAACCACCCTCAGTTTCAATAATTTGTTAGAAGGACTCACAGAACTCACTGATAGATATCTATTATACTCACAGCTACAGTTTATTACAGAGAGAGGATACGTATTAAAATAAGCTCAAAGAAAGAGTCACATAGGCAGAGTCTGGGAGGATTTCAAATGTGAAGCTTCTGTTGTCCTCTCTTGTGGATTTAGGACACATTATCCTCCCAGCATCACTGTGTGATGATACACACAGAGTGTTGGAAACAGGAAAGCATGCCTGAGCTTTGGTGTCCAGAATTTTTTATGGGGCTTTATTATGTAGGCATGATTGAGTGATTGGTTGCCCAGGTGGCTGAACTCATAACCTAAAGCCCCCAACCTAAATCACATGGTTGATAGAGTGGCCAGCCCTCTATCATTGCAAGGCCCCACCTTATGATCAATGTGGCCAGCCCCCACCCTAAAAAATATACTCCTATCAGGTATGACATAGATTACCTCCAGAAGCTGAGAGCAAAGGCCAGACCTCTCTGTGGACAGGGCCAAATTCTTTATTACACAGTCACCCATTAGCAAGTAAGGGATGTTCTGTGAGGGAAACAAGTGAACAGAACCTGGAGAAGAGATTTTCAAGAAGTGGCTAACAGTTCCATGTGCCACCAGAAAGTCAGCAATGAAGACTGAATTCCAAGGATTTGGGGGACTTACACTGTAGCAACAAGAGTAAATAAGGCAGACTGGGGATAAAGGCATGCTCGAGAAGCTCTAAGTATAGGCTACTTAATCAGGATTTCTGAAGTAAAAAGAAGAAGAGAAATGAGATAATAGAAGAGAAGTAAAGGCAAAGATTATTTAATGATGGGGAGACATACAAACTCTCCAATGTGTAAAGTCAGAAAGAAAGAAGATAGAGGAAAAAGAGAACTTGAAGGTACCACGTTAAGGAGGAGGTTCATTCGTAATTGTAATAGTTTCTCATATTAGGTTGCAAGAGAATAGAAGAAAAAACATTAATAAATGACATAACACAAATAAAGATGGATAAATTAAAATGTTTTTCACTAAGTAATTGATGTATGATTGTAAGTTAAAAAAAGAAACAATTATTATTTTTTAGCAAAGCACAGAATTTAGATGCCCTAATGGATTTTTTCTTCTCCAAAGTTGGCATTTTGGGAAGCTGAATGCTCATTCTTTTCCTTCTAATGCTCAAAATTAGTTTACATTTTCTCTTTTGAAATTTACTTCCATTTCTTAGCACATTCTTCTGAGTATTCTTCATAGTGGCAAATATTTATCCACAGAGGATGGATTTAATTTTGATAACAGCCAAAATTTAGAGGCACTTCTGGCAAATGAAGTAGATGATCAGACTGAGAGTCACTGTTAGAATTTAAAATTCTGGATAATTGCGGTTATCCAGTAAAGAAGCTGATCTATTGTGTTTAGTAAATTGACTATGAAGGGAGTCCCAAAGGAAGAGTTCCAAAAATGGCTTTAAAATGGAGTAGGGATAGAATCTCCCTAATTAACTACTTTTAAAGATATTTATTTGGATATAAATCCATTTCATTTCTTAGTAGTAACACCTTTTCTATCTGATTAATCTTTGCTTTCACCATTTTTTTTTCAGTAGTTGAGGCTTTTTTTAATAATAACTAAACTGAGGACCAAAGGTATTAAATTCTGCCATGTGAGACAATTTTTCTCTAAACATGAAGCTGTTTAGGAAGGAAGTTAATAAATCGATTTGTTATCAAAGTGCTCTGGAGTTCTGCAAAAGAGCATTCTCTTTATCCATAGTGAATGGGAAGTATTATAGTTGGCCAGGTTTGTTGGTATCATGGTCATGGTCAGACTACACTAACAGCAGAAGGAAGGGCAACTTGTTCATCCATGTTTGATGACTGTCACTTCAGCCTTGAACCTAAGAGGTCACTATTTTTGACAAATCTCACCTACTTCCTATTATGCAGTTTGAGTAAGTCTTGCTGCTCAGTCAGCAAGACTTTTTTCAGAATAAGCCAGTAGGGGTCACTCAAGCACTGATAGGAAGTGACTCTTTAATGTACCTTCTCTTTTCCAAGTTCCCTTTACCTCATGAACAAAAGGATATAAGAGGCAGAATTATTACTATTGCTATAATTTTAGATTTCTATAAAGTATTTTCCCCTTAGTTAAATTTAGTTAATTGCTATTAAGAACTCACAAATGTCAAACTGAGAAAAAAGATAAATGTAAAATACTAGATTTGGGGATTAATAAATTAAAAGAAAAACATAAGAGAGCAAATTTATTTAATATTAAACAAATGTGAATGTGTCAGTCTTAGAGGCAGGTTGGTTTTATCTTAGGCTAAAAAATGTTAACAAGGAAAAAAATTTTTTATAAGAACTGTCAGAGTACTTTTCCCTGTATTAACTCAATTTTCTTGAGAGTTAAACATATAGAAAATTGAATATAGTGTTTTGCTCTAAAAATATGTATTTAAAATTGGACAAAGCTTATTAATTATTGTTTGTGTCAACTTCTTCCAAGTAAATGCTTCTTGGATTTAAATGAGATATTTTCCCAAATGTGTTACTTTCAGATCACCACAGCCTTGTTTTGTTTTTTTTTTCTTTCATTTGTTTGCTTTTATTGTTGTAGGAAATTGCATTCCAGTGCTCTAAACTGTGAACTAAACAAAGAATGGTTGTACTTCCTGAAGTGTATTAATCCAGAGTACTTTGGAGTAATGTTAAAATATATACAATACTCACTACCAAATAGCATATTCAAGAGGAGGATAAATATGTTATACATATACATTTTAAAACCAATTTGGAGGTTTAAAAATATTTTAATTTCTGAATTTCTGGTTATACAATTCCTAAATGAGGTTAATAATTAAAAATATTAAAAACTGCCTTGAAATTTGTATTAATATTTTTCCTTTTTTTTTTTTTTCAGGTATGAATAACAGTGATGGATTATTTGAGAGGTAAATATCCTAAAAGTTAATTCACAGTTTTACTTAAAGATGGATATAAATGATGTATTCTAGAAATTTTCTTATTTATATGTATGTGAAATTCTACACTACACATCTTTTAGTGTTTTAAAGGAATATAATAAATCCCTTTGGGAATGGGGTATTTTACAAAACTGAGAATTATTGTGTCCCTTACTGTTTTGCCATAGGTGATTAGAGTACAATGGCCTACATTTATTATATTTGCTTTTACTAAATATGCATTAAATTTCTGTAGGCAAAACCTGAAGAGGTTTTCACCTGGACCCTATGTTTGATTTTTTTTTAGCACACCTACCAAGTCATCAGTTATTGATGGTTAGACTTTTCCACTGGGAGATGCTGGAATTACAGAAATAGAAGGAGCAATTGATATGTTTATCTCTTTGTGTTCATTTATGCCCTTAGAGGGCATAGTTTTAAACATGCATTTGTCCTTATGTAATGAAGTTGTAGATGCTGACTTATTTTTCTAAAATTGCATTTGCAAATGAAGTGTCTCAGTAGATCCACTCCAGATGACTGGATTGACTGATATTGCAGATATTATTGATGATCTTATAACAAAAGGTGGAGTTTCCAGTGAAGAGCTTGGCTTAACCAAACAACAAGCTAAGACTATCTCGAGGTAACCATTGAATACTTGGTTTTTAATCCATTTTAAATGTTTATGGTTTGAGAACATCCAAAATTGGCCTTTATTTTAATGTGATTTTTATGAAACATATTCTAAGCTCAGAAGAGATTTTTTTCTTCATAAATACATTTTGTGATGTTTATGTGTCATTCCTTCCTCTCCTCCAACAGTTTATAGACTAATTCATTTGACTAATACAGTATTCTTATGAGTTTTCCCAAGGTCTCAATCACTCTAAGTACAATATAAACTTAATTCTATTTCATCTTAGAAGTAATTAATGATTTAAAGTCATAGTATTGTACCCTGAATATTAATCTTGGAATAAATTTAAAATAGCTTTTTCTTGAAACATTAGTTTAAAATGTTTTTCCTTGCTTTCTTTCTTGGGCCAGAATCTGGTTCCTGATTAGAATGAAGGCTGACTCTGCTACTCATGCTTCCCTGAAACATATATATAAATCTTAGCTTATATAAAATAGTCAAACCTAAAGAAGCTGTACTTCTTTATTTCCTAGTTCAAGTCTACTTAATACCTCAATGAAAATGTGGTATATTATAATTGAACTTATAAGGCTGCTGCATGGAAATTGTACAAAAGAAAAAAGACAATTTCTGTTTAATTAGTGGAATTATCTGCTGTGTGATGACCTTATATCAAGACCATATAGAACCTAACTCCCTTGTAAAATACACTTAATTTCCTTCAGTCACATATATTGGAATTGTTATTTTTCTTGTTTATGATCATTTTATGGATATTTAATCAATATTCTATTAAATGTCAAGAATTTGAATAAAAATAAAATGTGGTTCATACTCTTGAATGCAGCTGAATTTATGGTATGACTTAAGACCAAGTTGTATCAGTGTGCTGTGGAAGCTTAGGGGAAGAGAGCCAGGCAAAGAGGATTGCCTTCACCAGCTATGGTATTTGAGCTGTATCTCAAAGGATTCATAGAAATTCATGTGGCTGGTAACTGGAAGAAAGAATATTCTAGACAGGGAGATTTTAATATGCAAATGTGTGATAGACAATGAAGAGCAAGGAGTTAAATGTGACTAGTGTTTATGGATTGCAAGGGGAGAGTGGGGCTAGCTGGAAATGTTGGCTGAGGATTGGGGACCAGAGGCACTCACCGAGTTCACCTTATTGGCAAGCAGAGGAGAGAGAGTCAGCAAAGAGCTTGAAGACTAGAAACGGGAGCTAGTTAGAGGTAGAGATGAGGTGGGCTGGAATGGAAAGTGTAGGGTAACAGGAGTGAGTAAACACAGGAGACTATTAGGAGGAGTTGAGAATGTTAGCTTTTTGCCTTGGATGACTGAATTCATAATTTTTTTACCAAGATAAAGAATGCAGTTTTAGATACGTTGTAAACTGCCGGGAGAACATTCACTTGGTAATGTTCATTGGTGGGTTGGTTTTAGGGCTTTCACGTAGAAGTTGCCAAGAGAGGATTTAGATGCATAATAGATTTATTTGGAGAAATGCCAGTGAGGGAAAACGGGGAGGGAGCAAGAGGAGGTGGAGACAGCTACCAGACTGCAGTGCCAGTGTAATCTGACGCAGTGTTGAAGGGCCCCAAGACTCAGCATAGAGCAGTACTCATGACTATAATTTATAATGGCAAAATTGTTCAAAGCAAAATCTGCAAAGGGAAAGGGGGCTTGATGTGATATCAAGGGAAGCCCAGGAACAAGCTTCTAAGAATCCTCTTGCAGTGGAGCTATGCAGGACACACTTAATTCTTCCAGTAATGAGTTGTGACAACATGTATGAAATGTTGTCTACCAGGGAAGCTCATTAGACTACTCATTGCCCAGGGATTTTATCAAGGGTTTGTGAAGTAGGCATCCTCTACTTAACATGTGCCAAGATTCCAGATTCCCAGAAGGAAAGCAGATGTTCAACCTGCTTTGTTTGTCCAAACACTTTAAGCCCAGTGAGCCACTCTTAAAAGTTTTGGGAATGGTGGGAACCCTCCTGAAATCCAAGTTCCAGTATTGGCCAAGGGCCAACCTTGTAAGCAGGCCTTTCTCAGGATAGTAGTCTCAGGCCTGCGATTTTTATTCTTTTCTACATACACACCAGTGAAGGAGAGAGAGGGGGAAGGAGGGGTGTAGAAAGAATCTCAGACTACAGTGCAGTTCTCAGAAAGTTTTGGCCATGGTGATGGGAGAGTCCTCAAGCTAAAATTGCCAAACAGAGGAGTCCTGCTTCTCACAGGAATGTTGTGCCTGTTTTATCTCCCTGCTGTGTTCAGCCATTGGCTGGGAGCAGCCATTTTGCTGCGTGGCCTCAGTATAGACACAGGGATGGATCCGGAAAGGCAGCAGCTGGAGCCTTTGGTAAATTATGCTTCCTGCAGTAGCAGATCTGAGTGGCATATTTTCATGGCTGCTACCCCTTAACCATACAGATGACAGCTCCTCCATGGCTCCCATGGCCTCTCTTCCTGAGACAAAATTTAGAAGATGTTGGTTAGTGAGAGGAACTATAGCTGCTGTCACTGTAGTTGATCTCAGGCCTGCAACTGGCACTTAGGTTCTCCCTCCTCCACTATCCATTCTAAATTTCCTTATCATCACCTTGGCAGGTCTTGGTGTCTGACATACTGGTATGACCTAAACCTTCCTTCCTTGGGGGTTAAACCCTTGATAATCATACCCTTCCCATTCTCTGCTACAAATGGCATGACCTTTCTTTAGGATCCCATGTGGTCTTGCCATAAGCTCCATAATGCATTTTTTCTTAACACTAGCATGTCTGATACCACAGAGTCTTCCAAAACATATAACCCAAGTGGCAAAGTTGTTTACACCACAGCCTGGACTTGCTGCAGAACTTGTTCTTGCTCTGGATCCCACTCAGAGTGGCAGTCTTCTGTGTCATCCAGCGTATGGGCTGGAGCAGCATTTCTAGGTACGGAATATTTGGCTTCCAGAACCCAAAGAGGCCTACCATGTGCTGTGCTTCCTTCCTTTTGATAAAGGATGCAAAATGAAGCAGTTCCTTTTTATTTGGGAGGCAATATTTTGACATTTCCCAGACCACTGAACTTCTAAAAAAATTCACTGAAGTCCCTGATCCCTGAATCATCATGGGGTTAGTTCCTCCTGTGAAGCAGCCGCCCCTTGTTCATTCTCCAATGACATCATCAATGTAATAGATCATTATGACGGTCTGTGACATGTCCAGCCTGTCCAGACCACTTCAGACTATGTTGTGACAGAGAGAAGGAGATTTAACATAGCCCTGAGGCAAAACTGTAAATGTATAGTGTTGACTGTCCCACATCAACACAAACTATTTTTTGATCCTCTTTTTAAATCAGAATGGAAAAAGACACATTCACCAAATCAGTGGCCACATACCAGAAACCTGAGGCTTTATTAATCTGACCTAGGAAATATACCACATCCAGCTCAGCAGCTGCAATCAAGGCTACTACTTGGTTAAGCCTAAGGTATTCTGCAGTCCTCTGGTTGGTTTCTTCTGCAGAGGCCAAACTGGAAACTGAAATGGAGATAATGATAGGGACTAATATCAAAAGTCCACAAAATTTCTAGTAGCCCCATTTTTATAGTCTATGGCTATATGAGTACTGTAGGCCCCTTGCAAGGAGTATTAGAGGAATCATAACAGTATCTACTTGCTGCAATATTGCAGAGTCCTTTTTCCTAGAGACCTGGCCACTTCTGTGGTCAATGGAACCGAGGTCTGAAAATTGGCTCAGGTATGGAAATTGAGCAAGAGATTGTTGTCCCTTTTTATTGGGACAGTCACCTTCAGCCTCCTGCACCTCCATTCTTCCTTATTTGTGCTTGTAGATGTTAAGCAGATCCCTTGTTGGCTGCCCATCTATTCTGTCACTAGGATTGCTCATCTCTCTTAACCATCAACACTCCTCTGACCGTGCTGGTAATTACAGTAATTGTAGCCTCCATTATCCTCACGGGTATGAAAGACTCAGCTGTTAGATTGCCTATCCTACCATCAGCCCTGGCCTGAAGAGGAGGCCACCACTGAATGTCTTGGTGATGCTGAAGCCCTCTTTCCAGCACATTCTTAATGGCTTTGGAGAATAGTGTGACCTCTGCACTTCCATGGTCCTTATCCTTTTTTGGGTCTTCTGGCCTCACATAATATATCCAATTCAGTCTGCCTACTTCCCCCAGCTACCTCATTTCTATCTTTTAACATTGGACAAGACAGCTCAGGATTTCCACTTTGCTCAGTGTTGGCCATTTCTTTTTCCAAGCTTCTAAGAGCTCTCCTAGCAGTTTGCTTGCCTCATTCCTGGGGTCCTTCCTTGCCCCAGTATGCTTAATCCTGTATCCTGAGAAAGTGCCTCCAAGTCAATGAATTCCTATTTATCTGGTCCTCTATTTCAGTTCCCTTTATCAGTCCAATCCTGGGGTATCTCCCTGGCTCCTAGTGGTACATGCTAGCTAATTTTTACAACACCTTTGGTATATAGCCCAGCACATCCCCAGTTGGGTAATGCTTAGATTTAACCTTAGTTATGGGCCTTGAAGCCAAGAGACAGTTTGGAACAGCTCCTGAAAGATATGTCTTTTGTTATGTGTAGGAAAAGCCTCTGGAGCTAGTTCTTACTAAGAAAATGTAGGGCATTTCTGAAAGCTATGAAGGCTCAGGGGGATATGCAGAGCCATCATGCACAGGGCCATCCATCCAGATGTCACCTTCCTTTGTAAGGTCCCAGGTTTTCCTGCCAAGGCTCTGACCTTAGCATAACGGACCTCCTTGGCTAACCTTCAGGCTTTTCCTAAACTCAGCAACTCTATCAGATCTTCATTGCTACTTTTCCACTGAAGAGAAGAAGGGTCTTATTTGTAACTTCCAAAGAGGCCTTTTGACTCTCACACTTAGCCTTTAGCTGTGCTTGTTAATGCTCTCAGTTTCTCATTATCCCTCTGTTGGTATCAATAAAACTTAGCAGTACCTAGCCACTCCCACATTTTTTGTAGGCATTGCAAGCCCTAGGCTCACAATATCTTTCAAATACTAGAAACATCACATATATGCTGTGTCATTTCCTTCCATCTAGATGTTTTCTGAGATCACCACCAGTGAGATCTTTAGTAATTGGGCTGCCACCTTGTGCCAGGAACTATCCATGATTCAGCTACCATTTAGGATGCTGTCCTCTTTGTACACTGGGTAGTGGGTGAGTCTGTCCCAAATCTCTTTCTAACACTGCCTGTTTTCTCAGACCATGCTCAGTACAACTTACATTAGTTGGGATCTCCTGAGAAACGGAAGTTGAGGTGGAATTAGATGTACAAGAGATTTACTGAGGGAAATACCTGTGAGGGAAAAAGGAAAAAAAAAAATGAGGAAGTAAGGAGAGGCGTCAGATCACAATGCAGGTCTTTCTCTCTCCTGTGAAGGAGAGAGGGTGTATTACTTTGCCAAAGGTTGCTGATACAAAATACCAGAAATGGGTTGGTTTTTATAATGGAAACTTTACTAGAGGTAAAAGCTTACAGTTCCAAGTCTGCAAAAATGTTCTAATCAAGGCACTCATCAGAGATGCTTTCTCACCAAAGTTAGCTACTGGTGATCCCGGCATCATGCCACATGGTGAGACAGGATGGCAACTATCTCTGCTGAGGTCCCTGCTTCCTGTCAAGGTTCACCATCTCCAGGAGCTCAGCTGTGGGTGGTCAGGCATATGGCTTGTCTCTTTTTGGATGTCCTCTCTCAGCCTCAGCTGCTCCTCTTTCTCCCTGAACCCAGCTGTCAGTGATCAGGTATATGGCTTGTCTCTTCTGCCTGAAGCTGCTCCATGGGCTTCATGCCTCAGCTTCACCTGCTAGTGACCCTTGAGTCCTGTATCACACATGCTTGGATCAGAATGTCAGAGCTCTCTTTCTGTGTGTCTTCTTCCTCTCTGTGTCTCCGTTTATATTAGGCTTCAGTAAGAGGGCAGAGACCCAACCTGAGTTATGCCTCACTGACATAGTCTAATCAAAAGGGATGTAATCAAATGATCTAATCAAGGTCCCTGAACCTAATCTAATGCAATCAAAGTGTCTCACACCCACAGCAATGGATTAGTTTAAAAACATAATCTTTTGGGGGGCTCACTAAATTCAAACTGTCAAAGAGGGAAGCCGGGTTGGATAGATAGTGTCTAAGAATGCAGTATTAGTTCTAAGGACATCTCAGACAGGTCAGTGGTGAGACCTTCAGCCAAAGTCACCCATCAGAGGAGTCCTGTGTCTTGCAGAAACGGACCTGCCATATTGCCATTGTTGGTCATTGCTAGAATTAGCCATGGGAAATATTGTGTGGGAGTAAATCCAAAAGGGCAGTGCTTGGAAGTCATCTCTGTATTCCAGGTTTTGAAAGTGATAGAGATAGTCCAGGGAACAGATGATAGAGAAATGAGTCCAAAACAGAACTTTGAAAGACATCAAGATTGAAGTGGTGAGCAGAGAAGAAAGGAGCCAGTGTTTCAAGAGTTAGGAAAAGATGCAGGTAAGAGTGAGTTTAAAGGTGAAGGGAAAAGCTGATTGTTTCAAATGTTAGAGAAGTCCAGTGGGATGAAGACTGAAGAGGCCATTTGGGTATCTTTCTGAAATAGTTTTCAGTGGATTTCAGGGGGACAAGTCGGAGTGAGTTGCCTAGAGATCATAAGTGTATACTACTTTTCAGGATGGAGCAAATCTTTCTAAATAAACAATGTTTAGTTGTGATACTTCTTATCTGCATAACAAATTTTAAAACAAATGGTGCCTTGCCTGTGAAATTTCCTAGGATTCAGCATATATCTGGCAGACGTCCACAGAGACCTGAGAAGGAGAGAAGAGAGATTCAAGTCTGGATGAAAAGAAAACGAAAAGAAAGAATGGCAGAGTACCTAAGTCAGCTGGCAGAAAAGAGAGGGCAAGAACATGATCCTTTCTGCCCCAGGAGCAATCCAGTAAGTCTGCAGTACAAAGGGTAATGGAATTATCATAGAATTATGTGTAGCTTTTTCCTGGCTAATAATCAGAAAAAGAAGTAACAATTTGGTTGTATTTTTAATTTGGCATAGAGAAAAGTCAACATTTTACTTAAGTCAGGAAAAGTTAAGAAGTGACCTTAATAAAATACAGCAGGGTGTTCTGCAGACTATGTTCTACTGGTTCTACTGAACTATCTTAAATATTTTTTTCTCACCTAGGCTAATTATGGCTGTAGCATTAACCAAGTGAGGAGATTGAGTGATTGGGTGATCAATTAGAGTTATTCCTTTAACTTTCAGTGAGATACAATGGCAGTTGAACAACTGCCTGTGTGTGTATTAAAATCATTTCCTACCATTTACAAAAATCGCTTTTCTTTCTATAAGTTATCTATAAAGAATACAAAAAAACCTTTATGGTCCAGCCATCTACCAACAGAACAGTGGCACTTCTGTATATATGATTTTCGTTTGTTTTTGACCAATTTTCTTTTAAACTGTCAGCATTGATTTGTGAGCCCTGGCTATAGACATCATCCTGGCTATGCCAGGAGTGTTATTTATTTATTTTATTTTTTCAAAAATAGAAACAAAGCAGTTTTACTTTGATAATCACATTATGAAAATCACATTTATATTGTACTTAGATTAATCTTTAATTTTGTCATCTGAAATAATTTTCATTTTTTCAGCAAGTTCTATAAGATAAGTGAATTTTCCAGATAAGGTTATCCTATATAAGCATCAAATAGTACAAAAGTATATCATTTACTGACCTGTCTCTGGGGAGAGCGTATTGGTGGTCATATAACCTTCTCTTAATAGCTCTGGAGACATGGTTGAGACCTTCAGGGCAACTGAAGTACCTAACCAGAATCTTAAAAAGGTGTTTTTTTTTTGTGTGTGTGTGTGTGTATGTGTGTGTGTGTTCTCCCATCCCGTGAAGGAGAGGGTGATTCTGATATTACCCTCCTGGTGAGCAAAGCAAATACCCAACCAAGATGATTAGAATTTTGTGCAAATTTAGAATAAGTTAATTCTGAGAGCATCGGGACTGTTTCATTCATGGACTTTGTGACATCTGCCCCAAGATCACAGACACTTGTTTATTTTCAATTTCTATTTGAGTGAATGTATGTGATTATTGTGGGTTTAATGTAATTAAAATTTTCATTGTAATTTCTATCAGAAGTCAATAAGACCATTAGTTTATTACTGATTACTTCTCTATAGGACCTTGAGAAAGTGAATTCACTTCTGTATGCCTGTTTTTATATATGTGATAGTATCTGAAAAGACTTAACCTCATTAGTAACTTATAACAGTAATATGAAATATACATATCTGACATTTGTCAGTCTGCCTGATGGTACCTAAATTTTGTAGAGTTTACAAGTCACTTGCTATAGTAAGTTTCTGTTAAACTTTAAAAAACATCAAAATTATTATTTTAAATGTGACACATTTCTGCTTTATCAACCAAGCTCTTGGTGAGATTAATCACAAAATTGAGTTCTGGGTGTAGGTGTGTCCATCCCTAAAATGTTCCTACTTTTCATTTTCAATGCAGCTGATAAGGTTCTCCTCTTTTGAGAAAATAGATTACATTAACTAGTAAAACAGATTTTATATTCCATTTATTAAATTGGATTTTTACTTTAATTATATGATGCTTCAACTTAACATTTTCATGTTTTGTGCTGGGGTAGGAAGCTTCAGCAAACACGACAGAGTTTCACACTCATTCCTAAATAGCAAAATTATGTTTTAACCTCCTATTAAAATTGACTAGTAGAATTTCATGTTTTCCATGGATCGTAATGGCTTGATTATTTAAACTACACAATAATGAATTAACTGGATATTTCTTGTATAGTTTTGCATGACTTCAAGGGAAATTAGACTGAGACAGAAGATGAAGCATGAAAAAGACAGGTGAGTTTGGTAGCTCTGCCCTGAGCACTTCTCTAGCTTGCTCACCCTTGGTGTAGGAATTAGGAATTCCATTTTTCACACTTGTTCCCTTTTTTATTGATAAACAGAAAATGATGGGAGAAGTTGCTGCAAAGAAAAAAATAGACTCACTAGACTTTTTAAGTATTTGTTTTCAAATAATTATGTGTTCCATTCAATTTTTATGACTTTTATTTCTGCTCTTTCCCTCCTCTCCCAGCCTAGACATGTTACATGCATTTGGGAAATGCCAAATGGCCTAAAAGCAAATACCTTTTAATAATAGTCCTGCCTAATGATTTTCAGAATTCTGATGAACAGAAGCATTTTAAAAGCATTGAAAAAAGCAAATGCCAGACAGTCTTCAAATACTATGTTCCCTCTAGAAATACAAATTGAAAGCAACTCTTAGTAAATGATGTTTAACTCTTTGTCTTAAGATTGGTACTTTCTGACAACTATAGTCGTCGAATCTCACAAGCATATAATCTCATGAATGAGCTGTTATCTGACTCAGTGCATCCACCAGCAACTGCACAGAACCATTTTCCTAACAAACCCAGAACTGCTCAAGTTTCTAGATGGCAACGCTCCCCTTCTCCAAGAGGGTAAGAACAAGGTTTGGAATGTAATTTGGCAAGATATCTTCAGGCCTGATTAGAAGAAACGAAATGCTTTTGAGACCCCAGTTCATTGTATCTGTATCTACCCTGCTCAGAGTTATGATAAAATGAAATAGTCCCATAATGAGGTTTCTATAAATTTGTAGAATCACCAAGAATAAAGGCAAAAATGATGTTAAGCCTCTACCTAAGATATAACAAGGTACTTCAATATGCCTAATATGGTTTTGATACCTGTTCAATACTGTTCTCTTCTTTCCTGTAGTTTTTGTTATTATATGCATCTGTAATTTGCCTCTTAACAGCTCTCCCTATTTCTCCACGTCTCCACTCCTGCAGAAACAGCCATTCCCTATCTGCTCACAGCTTTTCCCTCTGTTATCCCTCTTCACCCAACCCAGTTATGCTGTTTAGATTGTAGATCTGTTATATATTTTAATTTTAAGTCCAAACTACTTTTACCTTCACAGTAATGAACTGCAGTGGGTTTGTACAAGAGTCCATTAGGCAGGAATTAATTTAACATAGAATTTTTAAGAAGAGTACCCAAGTGTAAAGTTTCTTGTATATGGCAAACAAACACACAAAGTTACATCCATTGGTGATCCATAAGGTGAGCATGAATTGACACTACACTTGTGTTAAAATTACTGCTTTTCACAAAATCAAGTATTAGGGTTATAAACATAATCACATAACCTAAGAGCCTAGAGAAAATGCTACCAAAAAACCCAAACATAATCAGATCACTTCTGTGCATAATTTGGGGTTTATGCAAAAATACCAGAGACTCTCCTTGAATCCTTTCTAGAATAAAGCAGAGTATAAATGCATAAATAAAAGACTACTATCAATGACATGGGGAACTTGAAATGGGTAGAGAGAGAACCAGAACAACTTTTTGAAAAATGAAGTTCATGGTACTAGAAATAAGAATAATTTGTTGAGGATTATTCTACATTAATTATATCACTAATGTACAGAATCTAAGCAGTTTCAGATGAATTCCTTAATCTCAGCTGTAATTTGCGCATTTGAAATATTAAAATTTATCTTTGATAAGAGATTCTAGGAATGTAATAATTATTTATTTCTACTTTAGAGAGAATCAGCATGGACACAATTTTCCAGTAAATCAACCCGGAAAAGTCAGATATATTTGCAAATCAATTTATACCCAAAAGGGGAAACCTTTTGGGCACCCTCTAGGTTCACCTTGGACAGGTGGTAAGACTTCAAACTTTTTTGCATTATGTGATTTGGATCTATTCCTTCTTGTCCCCATTTATCTGTTTTTCTTTTGTTGCTCATACTTTTCGTATCAAGTCTAAGAATCCATTGCCTAATACAAAGTCCAAAAATGTTCCATTATTTTTTCTTCTAGAAGTTTTATATTTTTAGTTCTTATATTTGGGTCTTTGACCCATTTAGAGTTACTTTTTGTATATGGTGTGAGGTAGGGGTCTGCTTTCATTCTTCTGCATGTGAATAATTTGTTTTCCCAATACCATTTGTTGAAGAGACCATTCTTTCCCCTTTGAGTGGGTTTGGCACCCTTGTCAAAAACCAGTTGGCCATAGAGCTGAAGGTTTATTTCTTTTTTTTTTTTATCCCCCCCTCCTTTCATTGTTTGTGCTCACTGTCTTGCTCTCTGTGTCCATTTGCTATGTGCTCTCTGGGTTTGCTCGTCCTCTCTTTAGGAGACACTGGGACCCAAACCTGGGACCTTCCATGTGAGAGAGTGACACTCAATCGCTTGAGCCACCTCGGCTCCCTGCTTTGTTGTCTCTTTCATTGTGTTTCCTCTTTGTGTCTCCTTGTTGCATCATCTTGTTCTGTCAGCTCGCTGTGCCAGCCTGTCACACCAGCTTGCTGTCTTGCTCATTTTCTCCAGGAGGCAGTGGGACCTGAACCCGAGACCTCCCATGTAGTAGGTGGGAGCTTAATCACTTGAGCTACGTCTGCTTCTCTGAAGGTTTATTTCTGAACTCTCAGTTTAATTCCATTGGTCTATATGTCTGTCCTTATGTCAGTAACACACTAGTTTGATAAATGTAGTTTTGTAATAAGTTTTAAAATCAGGAAGTATGGGTCCTCTAGCTTTGTTCTTCTTTTACAAGACATTCTTTTGCTATTCAAGGCCTCTTACCCTTCTATATGAATTTGATAATTGGCTTTTCCATTTCTGCAAAGAAGTCTGTTGGAATTATCATTGGTATTGCATTGAACCTCTAAATCATTTTGGGTAGAATTGACATCTTAACAATATTTAGTCATGTTCAGTCCATGAACATAGAATGTCCTTCCATTTATTTAGATCTTCTTTAATTTCTTTCAGCAATATTTTATAGTATTCCAAGTATAAGTTCTTTATATCCTTGGTTAAGTTTATTCATAGATATATGATTTTCTTAGTTGCTATTATAAATGGATTTTTTTCTTGATTTCCTTTTCAGATTGTTTAATACTAGTGTATATAAATTTTGCTGATTTTTTTGGCTTGGTCTTGTACCCTGTCACTTTGCTGATTCATTTATTAGAACTAGTAGCTTTGTTTTAGATTTTTTGGGATTTTCTCTATATAGGACCAAGTCATCTGTAAATAGAGAAAGTTTTACTTCTTCTTTTCCCAACATAGATACCTTTTATTTCTTTTTCTAGCATAATTTCTCTGGCCAGAACTTTTAGTACAGTGTTGAATAGTTGTGGTAGAAGTGTGCATCCTTGCGCTCTTCCTAATTTTAGGGGGAATGATAACAGTCTTTCATCATTGAGTATGATGTTAACTTTGGGTTTTTCATATATGCTCTTTATCATGTTGTTATGTTGAGAAAGTTTCCTAGTTTTCTGTGTGTTTTTAATCACAAACAGGTACTAAACTTTGTCAACTGCCTTTTCCACATCAATTGAGATGATCATATGGGCTTTTTAAAAAAAATGGTTCTGCAAATTTTTTTGTTTTGTTTTTGTTTTTTTAATTTAACATTGTATCATAAACATTTTTTCTGTGCAATGGCTGAAGTTCCCCTGCTAGAACACAGAGCACTGCAGTTGGGTCAAAAGGCCACTAGTAGTGGGAGGGGCACCTAAAGCATAGTACAGCATCTGGCAAATGCTTGCCAGGGAAATGCAAGGAAGGTATCAGAAAGTAGAGTTGGGAAAACATAAGTGCAGCCCAAAGGCACTACACATGTGGAATCTTCCAAGTCCCCTTGTGGGGCTCTATAATCACCCTTGGGCTCCCTTTGGGCTCCTTGGGTAAAAGGGGCTCTGTAAACTTTTTGCACCTACACTAACCCCTCCAATTTCTGGTTTTTGTTTTTTTTTTTTCCACCTCATCCTTCACCCTAGCCATCTCATCAAATTCTCTTATCATCTTCTTACATATGATTAAGATGTCCTTATGTTCCTTAAGGCTACCTTAGCTGGTTTATATTGATTTTCTTCATCCTGAGCTGGGCACTTTCTTGCAGTCCTTATTTTGGTCTCAGGAGTTCCTGCTTCTTTTAGCTTTCCTTTGCTCTTGGACTTTCCCTCCTTCTCTGGTTTTTCCATATCCTTTAGCATTTCTTCATCTTCTGTCTATCCCGTTTTCCATCTTTCCCTCATTTTCTAACTTTGTCTTGCAGAGTAAAAATCTACTTTTAGCTTTCCTTCATCTGGCAGCTGTCTTCGTTTTCTGTCTTTACTTAGTTTTCAGGCTTTCTTTCCCTTTCATTGTAGAGGTTTTCTATGTTAAGTTTTTCCCTCCTTTTTCTGTCCTGCAAGGATTCTGCACAAGTTCCTCTTTTTCTTCTCTTCTCACCGAGTAGAGTGCTGGGAAAAACAGATAGATACACATACCTGATAGAACCTGGAGTATCAACAAGGATCCCAGGGACCTAAACAGATGATACCAGAACACAATCACAGGGAGGGCAGGCAAGTCGGGGGAACAAGTATGTATGTGTTTTTTTTTTTTTTCATTCTATTAATGTGGTATATTATATTAATTTATTTTCTTATGTTGAACCACCTTTGCATTATTGGGATAAATCTCACTTGACTGTGAAACATAATCTTTTTTTTTTTTTTAACTTTATTTTGTACATTTAATAATTGAAAACATAAGCAATTAACTAAAAAGTAAACACAGATGAATAAATATATACATTTCTCAATTAAATGTAATGGATACATGTAAATTTTTTTGTTGTTTTGTTTTTTGTTTTTTCGTGTTTTTTTTTGTGACTCAAACAATATATTACACAATATATTTGGTTCATAGTAATGCATTCATACAATATTTGTCCTTTTGTGTCTGGCTTGCTTCACTCAACATAATGTCCTCCAGGTTCATCCATGTTGCCATATGCTTTATGACTTCATTTCTTCTTACATCTGCATAATATTCCATCGTGTGAATAGACCACAGTTTGTTTATCCATTCATCTGTTGATGGACAACTGGGTTGTTTCCAGCTTTTGGCAATGGTGAATAATGTGGCTGTGTACATCGGTGTGCAGATGTCTGTTCGTGTCACTGCTCTCAGTTCTTCTGGTATATACCCTGTAGTGGTATTGCAGGGTCACGTGGCAAGTCTATATTCAACTTCTTTAGGAACTGCCAAACAGTCCTCCATAGTGGTTGTACCATCCTGCATTCCCACCAACAGTGAAGAAGTGTTCCTATCTCTCCACATCCTCTCCAACACTTGTAGTTCTCTGTCTTTTTAATAGTGGCCATTCTGATAGGTGTGAAATGATATCTCATTGTAGTTTTGATTTGCATTTCCCGAATCATGAGTGATGTTGAGCATTTCTTCATGTGTTTTTTTGCCATTTGTATTTCTTCTTCGGAGAAATGTCTTTTCAAGTCTTTGGCCCATTTTTTAATTGGGTCATTTGTCTTTTTATTGTTGAGCTGTAACATCTCTTTATATATCCTGGATATTAAACCCTTATCAGATATGTGATTTCCAAATATTTTTTCCCATTGAGTTGGCTGCCTTTTCACCCTCTGACAAATTCCTGTGAGGTGCAAAAGTGTTTAATTTTGAGGAGGTCCATTTATCTACTTTTTCTTTTGTTGCACGTGCTTTGGGTGTGGGGTCCAAGAAACCACCACCTACTACAAGGTCTTGAAGATGTTTCCCTACATTTTTTTCCAGTAGTTTTATGGTCCTGGCTTTTATATTTAGATCTTTGATCCATTTTGAGTTGATTCTTGTATAGGGGGTGAGATAGGGGTCCTCTTTCATTCTTTTGGTTATAGATATCCAGTTCTCCCAACACCATTTGTTGAAGAGACTGTTTTTTCCCATCAGCATGGGCTTGGTAGGTTTGTCAAAAACCAGTTGACTATATAGGTGAGGGTTTGTTTCTGGATTCTCAATTCTATTCCACTGATCGATATGTCTATCTTTATGCCAGTACCATGCTGTTTTGACCACTGTAGCTTTGTAATATGTTTCAAGGTCAGGCAGCAAAATTCCTCCCACATTGCTCTTTTTTAGAATGCTTTTGGCTATTCGGGTGCACTTACCCTTCCAGATGAATTTGGTAATTGCCCTCTCTAATTCTGTAAAGTAAGCTGTTGGGATTTTGATTGGTATTACATTGAATCTATAAATCAGTTTGGGCAAGATTGACATCTTCATGATATTTATTCTTCTAATCCATGAACACGGAATGTTTTTCCATTTGTTTAGGTCTTTTTAAATTTCTTTTAGCATTGTTTTGTAGTTTTCTGCATATGGGTCCTGTACTTCCTTGGTTAAATTAACTCCTAGGTATTTGAGTCTTTTTGTTGCTATTGAAAATGGAATTTTCTTCCTAATTTCCTCCTCAGATTGTTCAGTACTAGTGTACAAAAACATTACTGATTTTTACGTGTTGATCTTATATCCTGCCACTTTGCTGAACTCATTTATTAGTTCAAGTAGCTTTGTTGTGGATATTTCAGGATTTTCTAAATACATGATCATGTCATCCGCAAACAGTGAGAGTTTTACTTCCTCTTTTCCTATTTGGACGCCTTTAGTTTTTTTGTCTTGTCTAATTGCCCTCGCTAGAACTTCTAGTACAATGTTGAATAACAGTGGTGACAGTGGGCATCCTTGTCTTGTTCCTGATCTTAGGGGGAAAGCTTTCAACCTTTCCCCATTGAGTATGATGTTGGCTGTGGGTTTTTCATATATGCCTTTTATCATATTGAGGAATTTTCCTTTTATTCCTATCTTTTGCAGTATTTTTATCAAAAAAGGATGTTGGATTTTGTTGAATGTCTTTTCTGCATCAATTGAGATGATCATGTGGTTTTTTTTCCCTTCAATTTGTTAACGTGGTGTATTACATTGATTGATTTTCTTATGTTGAACGAGCCTTGCATGCCAGGAATAAATCCCACTTGGTCGTGATGTATAAGTCTTTTGATAAGCTGTTGGATTCGATTTACAAGTATTTTGTTGAGAATTTTTACATCTACATTCATTAGAGAGATTGGTCTGTAATTTTCTTTTCTTATGGAATCTTTATCTGGCTTTGGTATTAGGGTGATTTTGGCTTCATAAAATGTGTTGGTTAATTTTCCCTCCTCTTCGCATTTTTGGAAGAGTTTAAACAGGATTGGTGTTAATTCTTTTAGAAATGCTTGGTAGAACTCACCTGTGAAGCCATCTGGTCCTGGACTTTTCTTTGCTGGGAGATTTTTTTTTTTTTTAAGATTTTATTTATTTATTCATTTATCCCCCCCTTGCTGCTTGTGCTCGCTGGGTCAGCTAACCACGCCGTGCAGGCGGGCTTGCCTTCACCAGGAGGCCCCGGGAACCGAACCCGGGGCCTCCCATATGGTAAATGGGAGCCCTACTGATTGAGCCACAGCCGCTTCCCTGCTTGGAGATTTTTGATGACGGATTCATTCTCCTTAATTGTGATTGGTTTGTTAAGTTCTTGTATTTCTTGTTGTGTCAGTGTAGGTTGGTTATGAGTTTCTAGAAATTTGTCCATTTCATCCAGGTTGTCTAGTTTGTTGGCATATAGTTTCTCATAATATCCTCTTATGATTCTTTTTATTTCTGTGAGGTCATTTGTAATTTCCCCCCTTTCATTTCTGATTGTATTTATTTGCATCTTCTCTCTTTTTTTCTTTGTTAGTCTAACGAGGGGTTTGTCAATTTTATTGATCTTCTCAAAGAACCAGCTTTTGGTTTTGTTGATTTTCTCTATTGCTTTTCTATTCTCATTTTCATTTATTTCCGCTCTAATCTTTATTATTTCTTTCCTTCTTTTTGCTTTGTGACTGGTTTGCTGTTCTTTTTCTAGTTTCTCAAGTTGTTCAGTTAAATCTTTGAGTTTAGCTCTTTCTTGTTTCTTAATATAGGCATTTAGGGCTATAAATTTCCCTCTCAAGACTGCCTTTGCGGTGTCCCATAAGTTTTGATATGTTGTGTTCTCATTTTCATTTGTCTCAATATATTTACTGATTTCACTTGCAATTTCTTCTTTGACCCACTGAATATTTAGGAGTGTGTTGTTCAGTCTCCACACATTCGCAAATTTACTTTTCTCCTGCCTGTTATTGATTTCTAGTTTCATTCCATTATGATCTGAGAAGGTGCTTTGTATAATTTCAATCTTTTTATATTTATTGAGAGCTGTATTGTGACCTAACATGTGGTCTATCCTGGAGAAAGATCCATGGGCACTTGAGAAGAATGTATAACCCTGTGAGTTTGGATGCAGTGTTCTGTATATGTCTGTTAGGTCTAACTTGTTTATCATATTGTTCAAGTTCTCTGTTTCCTTGTTGATCTTCTGTCTAGTTGCTCTATCTAATGATGTGAGAGGGGTGTTGAAGTCTCCGACGATTATTGTAGAAATGTCTATTTCTCCCTTCAGTTTTGCCACAGTTTGTCTCATATTTTGGGGCACCCTGGTTAGGTGCGTAGATATTTATGACTGTTATATCTTCCTGGAGGATCGTCCCTTTTATTAATATATAATGGCCTTCCACATCTCTTATCACTTTTTTTTGTTTGAAGTCTGTTTTGTCTGATATTAGTATAGCTACCCCTGCTCTTTTCTATTTACTATTCGCATGGAGTATCTTTTTCCAACCTTTTACTTTCAGCCGGCTTGTATCCTTGTGTCTGAAGTGAGTTTCTTGTAAGCATCATATGGATGGCTCATGTTTTTTTATCCATTCTGTCAGCCTGTATCTTTTGATTGGGGAATTTAATCCATTCACATTCAGTGATATTACTGAAAATGCACTATTTATTTCCTCCATTTTATTCTTTGGTTTTCATATGTCATCTTATTTTTGTCTTTCTTTTTACTCTTTTGGTTATCCTTTCTGCTTTTCTTTCTTCTATACTCTCCTCCAAGCCTCTCTCTCCTGTCTTTTTCTTTCAGCTTCTAAGGCTTCCTTTAAATATTTCCTGCAAAGGTGGATTCTTTTTTGCAAACTCTCTTAGTTTCTGTTTGTTTGTGAATACTTTATATTCACCTTCATATTTGAAAGACAGTTTTGCTGGAAAAAGAATTCTTGGCTGGCAGTTTTTCTCTTTCAGTTTCCTAATTGTATCATACCACTGTCTTCTCGCCTCCATGGTTTCTGAAGAGAAATCTGCACAAAGTCTTACTGGACGTCCTTTGTATGTGATCGTTTGCTTCTCTCTTGCTGCTCTGAGAATTTTCTCGTTACCTTTTACATTTGACATTCTGAATAATATGTGTCTTGGTGTAGGTCTATTTGGATTTATTCTTATTGGGGTACGGTGTGCTTCTTGGACATGTAAGTTCATTTCTTTGTGAGAGTTGGGAAATTTTCAGCTATTATTTCCTCAAATACTCTTTCTGCCCCTTTTCCTTTCTCTTCTCCTTCTGGAACTCCCATGACACGTATGTTCTTGCGTTTAGTGTTGTCATTCAACTCTCTGAGCCCCTGCTCAATTTTTTCCATTCTTTTCTCTCTTCAGTTTTAGCTGCTCTGTCTTCAGTATCACTTATTCTTTCTTCTATCATTTCGAGTCGGCTGTTGTATGCTTCAAAAGTATTTTTTACTTCACCTATTGTGTCTTTCATTCCCATGAACTCCGTTACTTTTCTGTTCATGATTTCAAATTCTTCTTTATGTTGGCGCAATGACTTCTTCTTTTTTTTTTTTTTTTTTAAGGATTTATTTATTTATTTACTTTTATCCATTTTTACACCCCTTCCCCCCCCCCCCCGTTTTTGCTGTTTCTGTGTCCAATCGCTGGGCAACTCTGTGTCCATTTTCTCCCCTCTCTTCTCATCCTTCTCCTCCTGTCTTCACTGGGATTCAATCCTTGGAATCTCTGATGTAGGAGAGAGGCATCCTGCCCATGCCACCTTAGTTGCTGGTTTTTCGGTGCGTCTCATCTTGCCTCTCCCTTGTGTCACTCTCCTATTATGTCATCATCTTGCTGTGTGGCTTGCAGGAACTGGTGGTGCACCCGCGCACCGGGCCTGGCGGCCCACGCACCTTCTATATATTTTTAAAATTTTTACCAGGAGGTCCCGGGGATTGAACCCAGGTCCCTCCATATGGGAGATGGACGCCAACCAGATATAGTCCCCTGCTATATCTCTTAAGGTTGACCAGACATACCTAGAGTTACAGTCTTTTCCCATACAGGATGGTCATATAATAAATCAGGCTTAGTTTATCACCAGCATTCTAAAAACCAGACCTAGGGAGGAAAACGAGGTCTGGGGACACATGCATGGTTTCTAATATAGCGAATGTTTAGCCCACCCTGATTATCACAGAATCAGGACAGTGAGAATATTCGCAGCGCAATGACTTCTTGATGTCATTGATCTCTTTAACTATATTCTCTTTCATCTCATTAATTTGATTTTAGAAATGTGTGCTCATCTCACTGATTAGTTCTCTCAAATTCTGCATCTCTTCTGGGACTTTGCTGTATTCCTTTTCTTGGGCCATGTCTTCTATTTTCTTAGTATGGCCCGTAATTTTTTGCTGGTGCTTAGGCATCTGGTTAGTTTGTATTTTACTTAGATGCTCTATCTCTTTCTCTTTTATGGGGTTTTAGTGGCAGGAGGCTGTGAGTTACCACCGCTCTTTGATTTTTGGCTCAACCTTGATTGTTAGGATTGTTTTGCTAGTTGCTCAAAACTGGGCACTGGACCCAGTAATTGGTTGTAGAGTCGTTTCCTAGGGCCTTGGGCAGGGAGGCTATAGAGGCCAGGAAAAGCCTCTCTTACTTATTAATTTTATTATGTGCACTTCCTTGGTCTGCCAGGAGATGGCGCTTGTTGGCAGCTCTCAATTCAATGCCTGGTTGGAACATATTTGTTGTGACACCGACCAGATCAATGTGATAGAGCTCCCTGTCTGGGGGCTAGGAGCCCTGTGATTCAAACTTTCTGAGACAGTTCTCCAGACTTCTCTCATAGCGCCCCTCTTTTCCCAGCTAGCAAATATTTCCGCGCCCTTCTGAATCCTCAACAATCAGTTCCTGTTAGTAGAGGAGGAGATTGGGAGGTTTGTATATCTTTAGCCCCTTGCAGGCTCCAAGGCAAAGAATGGCGCAGCCCCACCCAGCCTGGAATGGCTCTCGGGACAGGGCAGACCAAACCTGGGAGTCCAAAGCAGGGTCAGCCCCAGGCTCTCACTCCCCTCTCCCGTGGTGTCCTCAACAATTAGTCCAGGCTAGAAGAGAGGGAGGTTGCGAGGGTTGGATTTCTCCAGTCCTTTCTAGGCTCTCAGGGTAAACCGCGGTGTGGAAGGGTCTGTGGGGCTCTGCAGCCCAAATTTCAGGTCAGAACCTGAGTCAGCCTAAGGCTGTGTCCCTCTCTCTCCCCTTCCCGGGAGTGGCAGATCCCTGAAGCCCCCTTTGTCTGTGGTCGCAGGCCTAGGGGCCCGAGAATTCTGAAGAGTGTGGGGGAGGGTGCCGGCAACAGCAGAAGCTGCTACTTACAACTCACAGTTCTGTAGTCGCGATTTCCCTCTTCTGTCCCTCTCTCCTCTGAGTGGTGTGCAGCCTTCACCTGCTGTCCTAAACCCTAGAAGATCCTTTTCGGGGCTGTTTCAGCTTGTCCTCTAGCTATTTTTCTGGAGAAGAGATTCCCGTGTCTTACTAGTCCGCCATCTTCCCGGAAGTCTCATCCATAATCTTTTTAATGTGCTGTCGGATTCAGTTTGCTTGTATTTAGTTGAGTATTTTTACATCTACATTCATAAGGGATATTGTTCTGTAATTTTCTTTTCTTTTGATCTTTGTCTGTCTTTTGTATTATGGTGATCCTGGCCTCAAAGAATAAGTTGGGAAATGTTTTGTCTTCAATTTTTTGGAGGAGTTTGAGTGTGATTGGTGTTAATTCTTTGATAAAATTAATTAGTGAAGCCATCTGATTCAGTCTCTTTAATTTTTAGTGGTCTTTTGAGATCTTCTATTTCTTCTTGAGTTGGTCTAGGTAATTTGTTTATAAGAATTTGTCCATTTCATCTAGGTAATTTAATTTGTTGGCATACAGTTGTTCAGAGTATCCTCTTATCCTTTTTATTTCTGTGGAGCCAGTAGTAATGTCCCCTTTTTCATTTCTAGTTTCAGTTATTTGCATCTTCACTCTTTTTTTTCTTTTTTTTTGGTTTCTTTTGGTTTCCATCAACTTTTGGTTTCATTGATTCTATTTATTTTCTTGGGTTTAGTTTGCTTTTCTTTTTCTCGTTCCTCCGGGTGTAAGGTTAGGTTACTGATTTAAGATCTTCTTTTTTAATGGAAGCATTTAGAGGTATAAATTACCCTGTCAGCCCTGCCTCTGCTGCATCCCTTAAGTTTTGGTATGTTGTGTTTTTGTTTTCATTTGTCTCAGCATATTTCATAATTTCCTCTATGGTTTCTTTGCTGACTCATTGGTTGTTTGAATGTATTTTTCAATTTCCACATACTTGTAAATTTTCATTTCTCCCTCTGTTACTGACTTCTAGCTTCATTGCTGACAGTGAGGACACATTGTTTAATTTCAGTTCTTTTAAAATTTATTGAGACTTGATTTTTGACCTAACATATGGTCTATCTTAGAGAGTGAGCCATGTACTCTAGAGAAGAATTTGTATTCTGCTTTTCTGGTTGAAATGTTTTTTTATATGTCTGTTAGATCTAGTAGATTTATAGTATTTTTCAAGTCTTCTATTTCCTTATTGATCTTCTGTGAATATGTTCTATGTATTATTGAGAGTAGTGTATTAAAGTCTCCTATTAATGATATAGAACCGTCTATTTTTTCTTCCTTCAATCTGATATTTGCTTCAAATAGTCTGAGGCTCTGCTTTTAGGTACATATATATTTATGTCTTCTTGGTGAATTGTCTCTTTTATCAGTATATAGTGTCCTTCTTTGCTCCTTTTAAGAGTTTTTTGCTTAGTTTCTATTTTATCAGATATTAGTATAGCCATTCCAGCTCTCTTTTGCTTACTATTTGCATGGAATTTTTTTTTTCCATCCTTTCATTGTCACCCTACTTGTGTCTTTGAATTTAAGGTGAGTCTTTTGTAAACAGCATAAAGTTGGGTCATGATTTTTTATCCTACCCTTTGACTGGAGAATTTAATCCTTTTACATTTAAAGTATCTACTGATAATGCAGGACTTTCTTCTGCCATTTTGCTATTTGGATTTTGCAAGTCTTATACTTTTCTTTGTCTCTCAATTCTTCCATTACTGCCTTTTATATTTAGTTGATTTTTTTGCAGTGAACCATTTCCCTTGTCTTTTCCTCTTTTGTTTATTTTTCAGATATTCTTTGTAGTTACCATGGGGCTTAAATTTTACATCCTAAATCTATAATATTTAATAATCTCAATTAATTTGATACCAATTTAACTTCTCTAGCTTACACAAACTGTTCTTTTTTTTTTTTTTTTTTTAAGATTTTATTTATTTATTCATTTATCCCCCCCCTTGCTGCTTGTGCTCGCTGGGTCAGCTCTAACCACGTTGTGCGGGCGGGCTTTGCCTTCATCAGGAGGCCCCGGGAACCGAACCCGGGGCCTCCCATATGGTAAACGGGAGCCCTACTGATTGAGCCACAGCCGCTTCCCAACACACACAAACTGTTCTATCCCTCTTCCTCCTCCTACCTTTATGTTGTTCTTGTCATAAATTATGTCTTTATACATTGTATGTTCAAGACCATAGATTTATCATCACTCTTTATGCATAAACATATTAGATTCTGTAAGAAGTAAAAAGTGGAGTTACAAACCAAAAATACAATACTACTGGTGTTTATATTTACTTATTGCATTACCTGTACCAGAGATCTTTATTTCTTTATGCCACTTTGATCTACTGTCTAATGTCTTTTCCTTTCAATCAAGTCAGGAGTGGGTGGGAGCGAGTAAAGCAAGAGCACCTCAAAGTTTTCCTACCATTTTTTTTTCTTTATTTTTTAATACTCTCTTTTTTCCTACCATTTTTAAGTTGGCTTTCTTTGTTTGACACTCACCCAGTTACTACAACCCTTTAACTGTTTTCCAGAGCTCTGAGAAAGGGGGCTCTGCCAGTTTTTGCTAGTTGTTCAAAAATTCTGTGGGGGAATGGAACCCTGGGGCATCTCACTCTGCCATTTTGGGCAACCAGAATGAACCATAGTTTCTTAATATTAAATGAAAAAAGCTTGGATTACATGAAAATGTCTTCCTCTTGTATCTACCTATCCCTTGGGCCATCTCATCTGCCTTTGTTGGATTATTCCTGCTGAGATGCCACTGCTGCTTCTGGGCTCAGAAGCCCTCAGGGACCCTCACACCTACTGAGCTAGGTGCAGACCCTCTACCTGCCCTTCCAGGGGTCCTCCATGTGTTCCCCTTCTGCCTCCTTAGCTTCATTTCCCCATATCATCTTGCTTTATGACAGATCATTTTCAACCATATGCCATGCTCTTGTGCTCCATTCCTTAGTTGAAGTTCTTCCTTATACCCTGAATGCCTCACCTCTATGTCTTTGATGAATCCCTAATCTTAATTCTTTATTTCTTCCAATCTGATATAATCAGTTTTAACTTCTATATTCTCATTTTAGAATCAAGAATAATACTAAACTTACATGGTTGTTATGAAGGTTAGAGATAGCTAGAATAGTTATTTTTATTTTTGTTTTCTGTACCTTCAGTCATGTTTCTATGCTCTTGTCAAAGCCTATACCACAACAAGTCTTACATTGTAGTTATTTGTAAACTTGTTATACCCTATTTCAGACTAAATTCTTTGATGGTAGCAACTGTCTCTTCCTCATATTTCTATTACCCTTCAATAGAATAAATGAAATTATTGAATAATTGGATAAATTAAAAATTGCTGTTTAGCTCTTTTAGCCTAAAGGTAAACAAATTGTTATCCTAGGATATGAATGGTAGGAATTGTAGTATTTATACTATGTCAGAGAATAGAACTATATGCCTTAGTGTTTGCCCAGCCAACCTGTCACTTAATTGCCCCAGACCATTAAGGCAAATAAATTAAAGACAGCCAACTTGAAGTATTTGTCAACACTGACTTCTCTGCCTCGATTGTGCAGTCCTTAACTTCTCTTGTTCCTGTGGCCTCTATCACATCCAGAACCCAGCCATTTCACCTGGCTAATTCAAGGCTTTAGGTCTCCCAGAATTATGGGGTAATGGGAGAGAAATGTGGCATGACTGATCTCAGGCCCATCTCTGGCCAGTGACACAGATAACCTGAGCCCACATGGGAGAAGTTAAGTCATTACACAGCTGTGGAGGTGAGGATCCACCAAGATTTTTAAATTCACTGCAGTTCATCTATGAAAGGAAAATTTGTCTGAACATATTTGTGGACCTGACAGTATGTTGTTACTGTCTTGTAAAGTAGTGTGCAGTTTCTGGCTATTTTCTTGAGCCCTGCTTGAAACTGTTATATCCACACTTTGCTTATTTTGTGTTTAGTTCTACAAAAAACAATATAAAGGTTATATGAAAATAACTGAGAGGCATCATAGGCATAAAAAAAAAAAGTTCCAGCTTTGGAATCATCCAGACCTATGTTAAAATCCCAGTTCTGTTGCTTACCTGTGCACTCAGATATGTTACTGAAACTCTCCGAATGCCAGTTAAACCTACCTCATAGGGTTTTTGAGGATTATAAGTATAATATTTTTTCATAAAATAGACAGTGAAGGGTTGCTATTAATCTTTGAGCTTAAGAAACCTTAATCATTCTCTTGATAAAATTTAACTTGGCACTTTGTCTAAGCATTTACAGCCTCACGTCCCTGGCTTCTTGGGTTGCCAGAGATGTTGACAAGGCACATTTGTCATTAAAAAAGGACCACAGTTGTGTTATAATGAGAGGATACCAAGTGTCAAAGTAGAGTTTTCCCTTCCTTCATCTGCAGTTTTGTTGTGCTTTCTTAGTTCAAATCAGCCACCATTTATAGGGTCCCTACTCTGAGCAGGGCTTGGTGAGTGTATTCCAAGTTTGATCAGGAGAACGTTTTTACCCTCAAAGAATTTACAGTATGATATGTGAAAATCCATGCGTGCATACTGAAGAGTAAAAAAGATTTTCTGTGTTTGTAGGAACTGCCACTTTTACCATACCAAAAAAAGCTGGTAGAGCCAAAGCATCAATGAAAAAGACTGTGCAGTCTTCAGTTACCTTTCAAAAGGGTAAGTTATAAAGAACAGAAAGTTCTTGGACTTAATAATAAATTTTAAAAAAATCATAAATCACTCTTAGAAATTTCAAACATAGAATTCAGAATGAAGGGTATGGCCATGTGGTGCAGTAGTTGAGCAAAGAGGCTTTGGAACTAGCTTGTTTGGAAAACTAATTCACCACTTAATCTGTAGCCAGGGGCAAATTCCTAACCTGTTTATGTAAGCCTCAGTTTTCTCATCTGCAAAATGCAGATTATTGTAGGGGCCGAGCATAAAAGCAAGTACTCAATAAGCTGCTGTGATCACATAGTCATGGAACACAGAGACTATAAGTTTGGGGGTTTTAGGCCTGATTTTGCCCCATTTTTTATTACTTTCCTGAATTCACTAGAGAGAGGGAAATTATACCTACTATATTAATCCTTGATGTCTCCCTTCATCCTACTCCTTATCCCATGTTCCTCTTCACAATTTAAAAAGTACTATCACCATCATTCTATTAGTCCTCTATAACAACTATAGTAAATAGGGAGGGCAACAGTTAACCCTACATCTTACAACTGAAACTAAGGATTAGAGAATTTAAGTGACCTGCCTAGTCTCCTTAGAGTAATGAAAATAAGAGCTAACAGAGAACACATAATGCCAAGCACTGTATTAACACCTTATGTGCATTATCTCACTTAATCCTCATATTAATTCAGTGAGGTTTGTGCAGTTATCCTCATTTACAGAAAAGAACTAAGTTTAGGAGGGATGATGATGAAGAGAAAACAATGACTTATATGCCCTATAAAAATGATGAGAAATATGAAGTAACGTAGTTTTGCTATAATGCTGTCTTCACTCCTACCTCCTTTATTTGCAGATTCATCTTCCAATTCACCACATCTCTCTTCAGATGTATCTAATCTGCTATTCAACTTGCCTATCAAGTTTTTAATGTTCATGGCTGTATTTTCTAGCAGTTTTATTTGGTTCTTTTCCCCTTCTTTTCTTTTTCCCATGTGTGCATTAAAACCCAAGCCCCTGAAAAAAAACAAAAATAAAAAACAAACAGAAAAACAAGCCCCTAGTTATTAGGATCAGTTTCCAAGTTTAGCAGCATCAGTTCCTGTACCTCCAATTTTATAAGTCTCTCATTTTAGTCTTTTTGTGAAATGATTTTTAGTTTTTAGAATACCCAATATTTTTATTTTTCTCTAAGCAAATATCTAGTAATATCTAGTTCAACAGATAAAATGCCCCAAACACAATGTTGCCCCCTAAAAACAACTGAATATATATACATGCAATTTACATAATATTGTTTATGAAAGCTCCAGAGATCCAGTGTTGAATGTTATTGAAGTGAGTTGTGATCTAGTATGAGGCCTTGACCATAGAAAGTCCTAAGTATATGTTTCATTGTCCAGTGCTAGCCCTGCCTCTGAGAGGGAAAAATTGAGTATGAATCCAGTTCTAGCATGCATGATTGTCTACACTGTGGCCACCAGATGACACAGATAGGGCAAGAGGAAGAACAAAGCTTTTTTGGGGGGTGGCGGAGGTAAAGGGTTAGGTTTTGTAGTTGTTTCAGATTCTTTTGGCTGGACTCCATAAACACTATTTGTCATTATGTTGTAAAGGAACTCAGTGTCAGCATCTACTGTTTGACCAGAGAAAAACTGCTTTCTCTCTGAAGGAAGTCTGTGAACTTGCCAGCCTGGTTTCCACTGTGTGGTTTCTTCTTGATACATCACTTACCATTTGCCTTAGAAAGCATTCACTACCCACTCCTGGGGAATCTTTGTAGGCAGCCAGGAACATCCTAATTTGAAGAGCTTTGCACATTTTGAGTTTCACAGAAATTTTTCATACTGTGTCTTTATCACAAGATTAGATATCACAAATCCTAGAGAAATGCACTCTGATCTGAAGAGAAGGAAATTACAAAGCCCTCTCTGGTCAAAGCAGGGTGAGAGAAAGTTAATGATAGTCTCTGAAGGTATGTAGATGCCTGATAGGAGATTTATCCCAAAATGTGGAACTGTTACCCGTGTGTTAACCGTGATTTCAACAGACTTGATGATGGTTTGATTTTGTCTTTCATTTTGATTGTCGATAATTACGTTTACTTGACAAAACAAGAGGCTTGAAGTCTAGATGTGAAATTAATTGTAGCAGAGATGGGGGTGCAGTTAATTGATATTTACAGCCATTGTTAATGCCTTGTCATATGCTGAATTCTAGAAGGGACAACTTCAGCCTCCATTTGTTTGCATCTACTTTGGGGAGAGAACCTACTCTTGTGGTTACAGTGTTGCTTTAACACCTGCTGGTTTCTCTCTTTTATCATTCAGTCTCACTTTTCCTGTTTTAACGGTTGTTTTCTTTTTTAACAATGTTTGTTCACATCTGCATTTCCGTTTTCTGCTTATAGATTTTTTTCTTCCATATTTTTGTTCGAAATTTGTTCCTCAGTAAAATTTACTGAAATTATTATTATTTTACCAGGAAACTTTTCAGTGGCATCCCATCGTACTCAGTGGTGCCTTTATACAGCAGAAAACAGTCAATCCTTTAAGATCTCACATGGGATGCTTAAATGGCAACCACAGGTGCTACTAAAACGTTAATCTGGTTTCTCTTTCAGACTTTGGAGCTAGTCAATAGAACTCCAAAGACCTCTTGTCCCATCTCCTCCCCTTTCCTCTTTGGCACTAATTCAGGAAGTAAGGTTTTGGAAAGCTTGTGTTTCAGGGAACCAAATAAATAGATCCATTTCTCACTTATACAGATAGGAAGATTATTCTAGGGGGCCCCTCTGAGTACTGTTTTCTTATCACCCCAAAGAATAGAAAGTTAATATGTTTGTTCAGGTTCTGAGGGTAGACCATCTACATCATCTTGGGCAAACCTCTCTAAGCCTCCCTTTCCTCATTTGCAAAATGAGGATAATAACACTTTCCCCATAGGATTATTATGAAGAGTATTCACTCAACAACCATCCATTGAGTTGCTTCTACATACCAGGCACTGTTAGTAATGAACAATGCAGAAAATGGCATGTAAAGAAGACAGAGAGTGGCTGGATTAGGGGAAGCTTCTTTTTAACTAGGGTGGTTAAAGAAAGTCTCCTTGAGAAGTGAAGATCCTGAATGATGAAAAGTGTTGTCATGTAAACATAAGCAGGGTAGTTCCCGGCAGAGGGAACAGTAAGTTCAAAGCCTTAATACAAAAACAAACTTGGTGTGACAGAAAATGTCAATATGGGAAAGTGGTCAGAGATATGGTTGGTGAGAGAGTGTAGGTACTGTGGGCTGAGGTAAGGAGTTTGGATTTTATTCTGGATCCAATGGAACTCCATTAGGGGGAATTAAGCAGGGAGGTAATATAATTTGTTTATGTTTTAGAATATGTGGGAGGGAAAGAGAAGAAAGTGGCAGAAAAGGAGAGAGAGATTGCTTGGATTAGGGTTATAACAATGGAAATGAGAAGTGGTTAGCTTCAGGGTATATTTGAAAAATAGACCAAATAGAACTTGCTGATAGATTGGATGTGAGATATGTGAAAAAGGGGAGGATGAAGGATGGACTCTTCTGGGATGGGGAAGACTGTTGGAGTTTAGAGGTAGACATTAACTGGTTTTGGACATGTTAAGTTTGAGTTGTTTATTGTACATCCAAGTGAAGATGTCAAGAAGGCAGTTAGCTCTATGAAGGTAGAAGTACAAGTTTGAGAGATGGCAGCATGTAGATGACATTTATAGCCATGGAACTGGATGAGGTCAACTAGGGAGAGTGTAGAGGTATAGGAGAACCAGGGACCCTGGGCATTCTGGTAAGTTCATGGAACTGAATAATTTTTTTTTTTTTTTTTTTTTTTTTTAAGATTTATTTATTTATTTACTTTTATCCATTTGTACCCCCCTCCCCCACCCCATTTTTACTGTTTTGTGTCCATTCGCTGGGCAATTCTCTGTGTCTGTTTCCTGCCCTCTCTTCTCATCCTTCTCCTCCTGTCTTCACCGGAATTCGATCCTGGGAACTTCCAAAGTGGGAGAGAGGCGTTCTGCCACCTGCGCCGCTTCAATTCCTGGTTTTTCGGCGCGTCTCGTCTTGGCTCTCCCTTGTGTTACTCTCCTGTTAACGTCATCATCTTGCTGCATGGCTCGGTGGGGCCTGGCACACCCGTGCATGGGGCCTAGCAGCCCGCATGCCTTCTATATATTTTTCTTTATTTTACCGGATGTCCCAGGGATCGAACCCAGGTCCTTCCATATGGGAGACAGACGCCCAACCATTTGAACCACATCCGCCCCCCTATAGGTAAAGCTTTTAGCACAGTGCTTAATCAGCCCATATTAAATGCCAAAATGTTTGCTATTATTATGGGTTTGGGGTACTTGTTTCTTGGAGGTATCTTCAGCTTGATATGAGGTTGGTAAAACTATAAAAGGTCAGATGAACCCAAACCTCACCATTCTGCTACCTCTTCCCCTCTTCAGGGAGCCATATGTCTCCTTGTCAGGAATCTGTGTTTACTTCCCACATTACCCCATGTCTTGGGTGTTTCTTCAGGAGGCACCTTGGTGAATGGTAGAAAGTGCTATAACATTGCCTTTGGAAACAAATTTTATTAGGTGGGGCAGGCTTCTCTAGGGCATCTAAGTGCATCTAAGCACTGTTGGTTGATGTTTGCTAAAGCTGCCTCTGAACACTAGCTGGGGTGAAATTTTCTTTTCAACCAATACTAATATATAGCCAAGAGGAAGAAGTTCATAACATGTTGTCATTGCCCTTACCCTGATGCCTGTGCCCAAAGTCAGACTGTAGGAATGAAGCCTGGATGAAGGTGCCTAAAACATTGTTCCTAAGAAGCTTCCACAAGACTTTCCATAAGAGGCAAGGAAGGCCCAGCTCTTTGCACTCACCCAACTTTGAAGTCAGGATTCTACATAGTTCCCTTTTATCTGTGGCCTCTCCTCCCTCAACTGTCTTGTCCTAGAGGTTACCATTCCTTTTCAAATCGAAAGAAGTGGCCAGAATTTTTATTTTTCTCTCTCACACTGATATAAATTGCTAGAACTCTAAAGTGAATCACACCCAGACCTTGTTGATGCAAATATTAGGTAAAATGTGACTGCCTTGACTTTGATAATAAAAGTCACAATAAACAAACAAACAAATGAATCAATCTCAGTGAATGCTTTGTTCTTTTCCCTTGAAAGGCACTGATGCACCATGTCATAGTCCACTGCACACAAGAAGACATGCAAATGCTGTGCTTGCACCTCAAACCAAGCAGGTGTGTAGAGAGTATGAGAGAGAGGAGACTCTGGCGAGTCCCTGGATGTTACCTTCAGAAATCTGTAAAATTCTTCATGCGAGTCACGATTCCCTTCTACAAGTAAGCATTGTTCTAGACTTCAGTTTGCCTTGTGATTCCTCTGTGTTCTTCAGTTTTATGTAAGTGTTTTCTGGGAGGAGACGTAAGATTGTTAGGTCAGTTTGAAATAGTGATACAAGGCATCTCTACTTCTGGCTTAGTACTCCACAGTTTTCCTTTATGAATTCTCAACTTTGTATTTTCTTTGTAACTAAAAATCAACCAGAGCATAAGAACAATTAATTGTAGTACAGGGTATCCATTCTGCCCTCTCTTCAGATATAGATGCCTAGGATCTAGTTGAGTCAAATATGTTTAGCTCATTGCCAATCCAGATGTGCTGGGGAATCACATACCTGGGGCCCCTCATGTTTCCTTCAACTCTTTGATGAATGAGCAACTCTAGAAATTTTGGAAAGCTTAGTTCAAATTCCAAGTGTTTTTTCTCATGGGTTACAACCACAACTTACTGTCTTTCTTAATTTGATAGAACTCATCATCAACTGAAAAGGAAGAGTCAGAGCCTCCTTTTGGGATGGGTAACATGGACAGCATGTCTGAGAGCACTGGCAGCATCCTCAGCAAGCTTGATTGGAATGCCATTGAGAACATGGTGGCTAGTGTGGAGGACAAGAGTTTGTCTGTCCACTAGGCCTTGGGCCTGAAAGCCCTGGATATTCTGTTTCGAAGAAAAGGCCACCACCTCAGTGATATGATTATGAAAGATTTGTGGCTTTAAGGGAGAGGAACAATGAAGGAAGCAATGTGAATTTGCCACCTTGTACCATGTTATTACCTGGATTAACCTTTTCAAGAGGAAAAATAAACATTTCTCAATAATTTTGCCTCCATGGGGAAAGGTTTAAATATAGATGTAATATATGTTTTTGTATTTGACTCGTTTTTTGGCATAATAAAAAAGAAATAAATACTTTTCAAAACAAGTTTCATAATATTTAAACAATGTTCAATTAAAAAATCTTATTTCTTGACTCCTCCTTTACTGCCCTTCAGTTTTGAGGAACAACTTCATATTGGTGAACCTGATGGCAAAAATCTCTTTTCACAATCTCACCTGAGAAACTTAATAATAAATCCTATTTTAAAACATTCTAAAATCCACCTTAGCAGGGAAAAGGAACCATCCACCTTCCACCAATCCCAAACTTTTACATACATCAAGTTTCAGATAGGCCAGGAGATCTTTTACCCTCTGTGCTGTAGCTTGTCATCCCTGGAGAAAGAAACAGGGATGGATGCTTTGGGTGGGAAAGAAAGAGGGGGTGACTCTTAGTTCTCAAAGGCTCATCTTAACTTTGTAAAATCCATGGTGGAGAAACCTGTGTAGATTCTGATATTGCATCCAAAAAAATGTTATAATTCAGGAGATAATTTTTATGAAGAGAGACTAAAGACCAAGATCCTTCAACCACTCAAGTTTTGGTGAAGTATAATGAATACTATTATCTGAAAAGGCTTCGACCAAAACAACATATTGTAAACAGTTGAATGCCGAAGCAGGTAATATAAGAATTCAGGGGAAGCGGCTGTGGCTCAATCAGTGGGGCTCCCGTTTACCATATGGGAGGCCCCGGGTTCGGTTCCTGGGGCCTCCTGGTGGGGGCAGGCCCGCCCGCACGGCATGGTTGGCTGACCCGGTGAGCACAAGCAGCAAGGGGGGATAAATGAATGAATAAATAAATAAAATCTTTAAAAAAAAAAAAAAAAAAACAGTTGTCTTCTATTATGCCCGATGTTAAAGAGATTTGCAAAAATGTTAAAATAATGCAACTCTTCTTTACTAAATTTTGCTTTGGAAAATAGTTACTTTTTATAAATATGTGTTATATGTTAACTTCAAATGGGTTTATTATTTTTAAAAATATTTTTTTAATTGTCTCAATTTTTAATTTCTAACATAAATTTTGATAGCTGTTTGTGGTTCCTCGATAATTTTTCTAAGTATAAAGAGAACAAGAAGTTTGAGAATTGCTGGTTAACAATAGGGCTAATTATGGATCCCTAATATATCAGTCTGTTTAAAGTCAATATTATACAACTTTATACTTGACATTTCACATTTCTTCACATTTTATACTCCCCTTTTCACAAATATACTAATTTTACAACAATGAATAATTACTTTTACATGTCCACTCCTGTTCTGATGTAAACATGCACTTTTAAGAATATTATTTATCATTATCAATTATTTTTTATTTCTCCCTGTAGATCCAAATTTCTGTTTCCCTTCAACCTGTAGAACATAAGCATTTCTTGTAGTGCATATCTTCTGGCCCTTAATTCTCTCAGTATATATCCAATCATAGACTTTATTTCACCCTTTTAAAAAAATTATTTTTTAAAGATATTTAGATTACATAAATGTAATATAAAAAATATAGGAGACTCCCATATGCCCCCACTCCCCACACTGCCCATGTTATCCCCATTAACAACATCCTTCATTAGTGTGGTACATTCATTGCAATTGATGAACATATTTTGGAGCATTGCCACTAAGCATGAATTATAGTTTACATTGTAGTTTATGGTCTCTCCCACACAATTCTGTAGGTTATGGCAAGATATTTAATGACCTGTATTTGTTGTAATGTCATTCAGGATGATTACCAAGTCCCAAAAAGGATGGGACCAAGTCCCAGATAACACCTGTTTTCTCTCTCCCTGACTTCAGAACCTCCAGTGGCCACTGCCTCCACATCAATGATATAAGTTTATCCATTGCTAGAATCACAATAAGTCCATAGTAGAATACCAGTAAGTCTACTCTAGTCCATAGTTCATTCCCCAATCCTGAGGATTCTGGGATGGTGATGCCCACTCCTCCTCTAATTTGAGAGTCACCCTTGTTTTTGAAGGATATTTTTACTAGATGTAGAATTTGGCATTGGCCAGGTCCCCCCAACCCCACCCTGGCATAAAAGATCTAATGAGAAGTCAGCCTTCATTTCTATCACTTCTCTATGTATTATGTCATTTCCTCTGGAAACTTTCAATGTTTGTCTTTGATTTTCAGCAATTTGACTATGATATGCCTAGGTTGGGTTTTCTTTGAATGCATTCTTTTAGAGAGTTGCTGAATTTCTTACATCTGGAAGTCAATGTTTTTCACAAAATGTGGGACATTTTTAGGCAGTATTTAATTTTTTTTTTCTGCCCCATTATCATTCTCCTTCTGAATCTCCATATGGTGGACAACTTGATATTATCTCTCAAATCCCTGAAGCTCTGCTCATTTTACTTTTCTTTTTTTCTCTGTTATTTAGCTTGTATGGTTTTTGTTACTCTGCCTTAAACCTTACTGACTTTTTCTTTGACCACTTTCAGTCTGCTAAGCCCATTGAGCAAATTTTAAAATTTCAGTTATTGTACTTTTTTTTTTTTTTAAGATTTTATTTATTTATTCATTTATCCCCCCCCGCTGCCTGCGCTCGCCAGGTCAGCCAACCACGCTGTGCAGGCGGGCCCGGGCCTGCCCCCACCAGGAGGCCCCGGGAACCGAACCCGGGGCCTCCCATATGGTAAACGGGAGCCTTACTGATTGAGCCACAGCCGCTTCCCTGTACTTTTCAGTTCTAGAATTTCCACCATTTGGGAAAAAAAAATTATATATATATACACACACACACACACACACATTTCTTTGCTTGGATTCTATGTTCACTCATTAAAACCATGTTTTCCTTTAATTCTTTTTTTTTTCTCTTACATTTCTGAGCCTCTCGAATTAAGTAACTTTTTTTTCTAAGGCATGGGTATGCTATTGTAGGAGTGTAGGTGTTATATTTATTCTCTCTAAAGAACCATGTTCAGGACTTATGTGATGGTTCTAATTATAGTCTAAAAGCATTCTGCAGAGTCTGACAAGCCTTCTCCCAATACTGGATTCCATACTGGATGTCAAGCTGGTTAATTGTCTCCCCATCTAGTTAACCTCATAAACATGGGTTGCTGAGAGGCATGGCAGTGGTCTGACATGACATGGAGCTGACTCGGACATCGTGGCTAGGCCTTTCCCATCCTTTGTCTCATTTCACAATCTGGGTGTCCAAAGATTCATGAGGCACACACTGGCAAAACTGAAGGGAAAAATAGACATCTCTACAATAATATTTGGAGACTTTAATACACCACCGTCAGCATTGGATAGAACATAGTTCAAGGATCATGAAATGTCCAAATTGAGGCATCATGGGGGACGGATGTGGCTCAAATGGTTGGGCGTCTGTCTCCCATATGGAGGGACCCAGGTTCGATCCCCGGGACCTCCCGGTAAAAAAAAAAAAAAAAAATTGAGGCATCAGTGGCGGATGCTTTCTCACCAAAGTCAGCTACTGCTGATCCTGGCATTGTTGCCATGTGATGAATCACATTGCTATTGATCTCTGCAGAGGTTTCTGCCTTCCCCTCCAAATCTGTCATCTCTTGGGGCTCAGCTGTGATCAACCAGACATAGGGTTTGTCACTTACTGGGCCGTTTCCCTCTCTGGACCATCTCCCTCTCAGGGCCTCCGCTCCTTGAGCCTTTCAGGGGTTTCCTTCCTTGCAGCTCAGATGTGGGCAAAACCCCTTTCACATGGCAGCATAACATGGTGGCTCCTTTTTTTTTTTTCTATCTATCTGAGTCTCCTTTTATATCAGACCCAGAAAGAGGGCAGAGACTCAACATGAATCACACTCCACTGATGAAATCCAGTCACAACCACTGAAATGGGTTAGTTTAAAACCTCTTTTTGGGATTCATAAAATAATTCCAAACTGCCATACTCCATCCTCTGAAACCCAAAAAGACATTACAATATTCCAAAAGACCTTAAATCATTTCAGTAGCAATACTAAGTGCAAAATCACATCAAAATCAGTTATAGGAATACAGTTTGTCTTGGATCAAAAGTTCCCTCTTGCAGTAGACCTGTGAAACTTACAAAACATGTTATGTGCTTCCAATATACAAATGAATGACAGACATAGGATAAACATTTGTCATGGGTCCCCAACAGTTCTGAAAACCCATAGGGCAAACTCCATTGGATTTCAAATTCTGAGAATTGGCCTTAGAATGATGGTTTCTTCTCCTTGGAGCCTCATGAGGGTTCACCCTTTTCACAGGCTTGCCCAATGGCCATTTTCTCAGTTCCACCCTCATCAAGCTTCTGGTGATGACCGAGCTTTAGAACTCACCCTCCAAGAATACGTGTGGTGATGGCCACACTTTCCCTAATCTCTGGCGGACAGTCTCAACCCCCTTAGTACATTGAGATGGTGGCAACATTCTCCCTAATCTCTGACATACAGGCCCCACCCCCTCCGAGCAGTGGAGTGGTGAACTGACTCTCTCATGTATGGAGACTAGGCCCACACCTCTCAGAGCAGTGGGGTGGTGGCCTAATTCTTCCTAACCGCCAGGGAATGTGCTCCAACCTCTCAGTAGCCTGGGGAGGCCAAACTTGTCCTGAACAATGGACTGGAACATCCACCCTCTTCAAATGCTGGGGAAAACTCACCCTCTCTCTACAAATGAGTGGGGTCCTTCTCTTGGCTTGAAGAGATGTCTTAATTCCAGACCGCTGTTTCCATGGTTTTCCTCTTACAGCCATTTTCCCTTCAATCTCACCCCTCCCTGTCTCTTAATCCAGGCTAACAGTGGTTTCATTCATAAAGATCTGGCAAAAAGCTTGTTGGTTTAGCATGTAGGAAACAGAGGTTCAAGACATCAGACAATAAGACTTTCCACAAGTCCTTCCTGGATAACTGTATTTCCAATCCTGACTTATAAGTTCCAAGTTTAGTTAAGTCTTCACATGGGCCACTATCCTCTTGTGGTTTATTTACTGAAAGTTGGAATTTCCAAAATCAGTTTCTGGTTTCTTTGTGCCTAACAATTCAGTTCTCAATTTATCTCTTTCCTCTCCCATTTTGCTGTAAGCTCTAAGGAGAAGTCAGGCTGCATTTTCCACATTTATTTTGGAAATCTCCTCAGCTAAGTGTCCAAGCTTGTTATTTTTCCATTCCTGGCTTCCACCTAACATTGAGTCAATTTTGCTATGCTTCTTGCAACTTTAAAACATGAATCACCTTTCCTCCAGTTTCTAATAATAGTTTCATCATTTCCATCTAAGGCCTTATCAGAAGTCTTGTTAGCATCCATATTTCCACCAAAAGTCTCTTCAAAGCAATCTAGGCCTTTTCTATGGAACATCTCACAATTCCTAAAAAAAGAAAAAACAAAAACAAAAAAACCCCCCACACCCTACCCATTTAATAAAACCAACCAAAATGTTTAGTACTTGCAGGCAGCAGGACCCTACTTTTCTGATACCAAGTTCTGTTTCAGTTTGTCAAAAGGCTGCTGATGCAAAGTACCAGAAATATGCTGGCTTTTATAATGGGGATTTATTTGGGGTAAAAGCTTACTGTTCCAAGGCCATGAAATATCCAAATTAAGGCAATAGCAGAGACACTTTCTCACTAGTCACCTGTTGATCCTGGCATTGTTGTCATATGATGAAGCAAGATTGCCACTGGTCTCTGAGGAGGTCTCTGCCTTCCCCTCCAGAATCTACCATCTCGGGCTCAGCTGCGAGGAACCAGCCATAGGGCTTGCCTGTTACTGGGCCTTCTCTCTCTCTCTGGGCCTCAGCTCCTTGAGGCTCTTGGGGGTTTCCTTCTTTGCGGCTCAGATGTTGGCAAAACCTCTCACATGGTAGCACAACATGGCAGCTCCTTTTATTTTTCTCCCTGTAATTCTTTTAACATATTTATTATAGCTGCTTTAAAGTCTGTGTCTAGGCCATCTTGAGGTTGGTTTCCACTGACTGCTTTTTTTCCCCTGGACTTTGCATTACATTTTCCTTTCTTTGCATGTCTGGCAGTTTTTTATTGTATTCTGGAAATGGTGGGTGGTATGTAAATAGATTCTGGATTTGTCTCCTCTGATGTGATTAGGCTAAACTTTTAAGCTTTGTAAGCCTTACTCTAGAGCATGGTTCTAACTTCTAAGGTGGGCCTTTTTGGTGTCTCAGCTGGATGTCTGAGGTGTTAGTGAGGTGTTTATTCCCTCCACTCTGGCTGGGCTGGAATGCCAGTATCTGCCAGGGATTGCTCAAACTTTATAATCTCTGTTCTCACTCAACTTTGTAGCAGCTGCTTTCTGACAAGCCTCATATATTCTCGTGCTGAGCATGTGCAGAGCAGCCCTTGCCCAAGGACTTAGAAGGAACCTACACAGAGATTTTTAGGTTCCCCGCTGCACAGCTTCCTCTTCTATGTTGCCCTACCCTGCAGATTTCAGCCACTGTGGCTGCTTCAACCCTGATCTTGTCCTCAGCTGGATCACTGTGTTCTGTTTGGACTCCAGTTCACTGTGCTATAGTCAGGATAATACCCTCAAATAGAGAGCTAGGTATTCATGGGATTTAGCTCATGAACCTCTCCTGGGGATTACTGTCTTGTACTGCCTGTTTTCCAATACCTAAAAACAGTTGCCTCCCATATATTTTGTGATGGAGTTTCAATTAAAGGCCATGACTACTGATAGAAAAGAAGGTCACCTTGGAATGTAATAAAGAAGTTCTGGAGTTTCATGCTAACAGGAGCTGGGTGGGGAAATATCCTGAGCTTTCCTGTGAATTGCAGAAATGTAAAAGAGCCGAGTCATTGACCTTTAAGACTTGTTAATTTCAGTAAAATGTAACTGTCAAGTATCTATTGCCCTTGCACATGCTCACACATATTTTCTTTGTTCTAAAGCCAAATAAAAGCCACACTTTATGAGGTGGCTGGGCTCTTCTCTCCAGATCGGACGGAGAGTCCCCTGATCCCAGTTCTTCTTCTCTTTGTCTTATTCTTTCTTTCTCATCCGCGGCACCGTTTTCACCCACCCAGTTCCTGAACACCAACAATTTTGTCCAATTTTATGGTCAAGGTAGGAAGGATAGTAAGGTACTAGTTTTCTGTTATAGCTGGAGGCAGAAGTCTTGTCTTAGTCTCAGTGAATTTTAAACTGATACAACAAACCTGAAAATGAGGCAAGATGGAGGGCAAAGAATATCAGCAGAGGTCTAACAAAACTAGAAGTGTCTAGCCTCTAGCTTGACTCTCACAGAGTTAAAAAACTGAAATATGACAACTTTGTTCAGTGTGTCTGAACACAGCGGAAACATCCAAATAAGTGTGTTTCAGACTCTTCTGCTTATAAGGTCTAGAGATCATGCTCTCCATTCATGAAATTTAAAAAGCAGTTTCCATGTTTAGATTGTAAGCATTTACCCTACTCAAGGATATATCCAATTATCAAGATGATTCCTCAAATTATGAAAACTGAATTTTATTTTCCTCACAATTTTATTAGAAAAACATGTTACACAGCGTTTAGTATAGGGTATGTCTGAGTCTAAACCAAACCCTCATCTGTCTTATTCTATTCTGTCTGAGTTTGGAATCTGTCAGCAAAGAAAGCTCAAACACAAAGCTTCTGCCAAGAAGTTAAGTCCATGGACTGGGCTTAAAAATCACTGACTTATGCCTTACTTACTTTCTCACTTCAGCACCCTTTATTTCTAGTCTACATTGTACAGTCAATCAATGTTTGATGAACTAATGACAAGCCATTATAGTTTATAGCATTTTCCATTTCTCAACAACTCAAATAACAATTATTGTGTACCATATTTTATGTCTTGCTTAGTTTTTCTGTAATAAATAAAACCTTGGTCCCTGTTGAGGAAATATTAAAAAAAGTAGGGAAAATGCACTTAATAGATAATTGGGCAGAAGAAGTCACATTGGTGACTCTCCAGAACTTCACTTCCTTGAGAGTATTGCTACACACTGACCAATCGTGTGTCCAGCATCTGAACTGTGGCCTTATACCTTAAGGAAACCCTGATGGAAGTCAATACTGCATTCTAATGAAAATATTGTATCTAAGAAACATCTCGGGAAGCGGCTGTGGCTCAATCAGTAGGGCTCCTGTTTACCATATGGGAGGCCCTGAGTTCGGTTCCCGGGGCCTCCTGGTGATGGCAGGCCCGCCTGCACGGCATGGTTGGCTGACCCAGTGAGCACAAGCAGCAAGGGGGGGATAAATGAATAAATAAATAAAAATCTTAAAAAAAAATAATAATAATAAGAAACATCTCAGTGGAAAAAAGCCTTGGTAGGTAAGGTTTGTTTGTAAGTTGAGGATAAATGGCCCAGCTTATTCCATATGTGTGGGTCTAGAGCCAATTTCTGGGGCAGGAGTTGCCTAGCTAAAGGGAAAATTAAAAACCAATGATGCTTTAAAAAAGACTAATTTAAAAACAAGTATTTTAAATATGTTTAAACCAATAAATGTAAAAACAAACTAATTAAATTAACCTCAATATTAAGAATTTTAAAATGGTTTCTAGATAAATATAGTGGATGGATAAATATGTTTTTATTCCTTGTTTCTCCTTAGACCCAAGTGAAATGATAATAATTTTAAAAATATAAAAACCAACACAAAAAGTATTGTAGAGGAAATATCACTGGATGAGAGATTTCAACAAATTTTTGGAAGACAGAAATTAAATGGAGGAGTAGCAACAGGTATACCAGGGTGGAAGAAGCCATTATATAATTTATGAAAAAAGAGGATAGTCATGAACAGTGAACAGGGACTCGGAGGAGCTAATACAAAAAGGGGCATGGTGAGACATACAGCCAGAACCAGAGGGATTGGTTCTAAGTTTATATTTAGAACAGTTGCAACTCCTCATTTCTTCAACCCTTGTACAAAGAACTCCAAGCAGCTATGCCCAAGGGAGGAGTTGGCTTTCCATCTGATGACTTTAGAGCAGAGATCAGCAAACTAGGGTGGTTAGGTAAATCTGGCCCACTGCCTGTTTTTGTAAACAAGGTTTTATTGGAGCACAACTGTGCCTATTTATTTACATATTATCTATGACTGCTTTTGTGCTTCAATGGCAGAATTGCATAGTTGAAACAGAGAAATTATTTAATTTCTGGACCTTTACAGAAAAAAAAATTGCCAACTGCTCTTCTAGAGCGAAGCCCACCATAGGTACTGTAGTATATTAGTCAGCCAAAGGGTGCTAATGCAAAGTACCAGAAATCTGTTAGCTTTTATAAAGGGTATTTATTTGGGGTAAAAGCTTACACTTAACAAGGCCATAAAGAGTCCAATTCAAGGTTGCTTTATCACCAAAGTCAGTTGCCACATGTTGAAGCAAGATGGTCACTGATTGCTGCCTGGTCTCTTTCCTCGGCTTCCTATTCCTCTTGAGGGTCCGTGGGCCCAGCTTCTTCCACATCTCAGTTGTAGGCTGGCACAGGGATTCTTTCAGGGCTTCCTATATCAGTCTCGACACTCATTCCAATCTTAGCTGTAAACTATCAGGTGAATGGCTCAACTCTTCCTGGGGCCCCAGGATAAAAAATGACAGACTTATTCTTCTGGTGTGTCTTCTTGAGGGAATGTCCATTTATATCAGCCCACCAAGGGGGTGGGGACTCAACCTGAGTCATGCCTTACTGATATGGCCAAATCAAAAGCCCTAAATTGATTTTATCAAGTAAACTTAAATCTTTCGAATTTAATACAATCAAAGGGTATCATACCCAGAGGAATAGACTAGTTTACAAACGTAATCTTTCTCTTTTTGGGATTCACAAAAATAACCTCAAACTGTCACACTCAGAGCTTAGATAAGTTTTTTTTGTACCTTGCTTTAAAATCTGACAGACATCACTAGACACATGGGGAAAGTGCTCATCATGAGAGGGAGAATCCAAATTAAATGGGCAAAATACTAGAGACAGATCATGCAGGAAAGAGAAGAAATGGTTAAAAAATTTTTTTTATATGATGTTACAAGTTACTAATTTAACACAAAATAATAACTACAATAACAGTAACTCTGCTTTAGTCAGCAGTTACATTCTCCCCTTATTTGTTCATTCCTCAGTCACGAGGGATTTAGAACAATGTATATACTGACTGCTTCAGGTTGAAAAGGGATGTAGTTATGGGGCAGAGGAATGGAATTGTTTTGCTTGCAGTTGAAGACTCTCTTCGCTTTGGGGATGGGACTGGTCCATTTCCATTGTTTTGTTAGTTGTCCAGGGCATGTCTAAAGAACGGGAGAGTAGGAGTTGGCCATATATCTGCTGGGTTTCAGGGTTTAACAAGTATGGGAGGAATCCAAGGGCTTTAAGTGCCTGAGAAGTATACTTAACAAATATATTAAAAAATTATAAGTTCAAAGTAGAAATATCATGATTAGGACCTACAAATGAGTGCAACTATGTTAATATTGGGTAAATAATGTTTCATATAGTACCAGATAGGGCCCTCCAAGGAGGTTTTGATTTCGTGTGACTGTGTAGTTTGCCTATGGTGTATGGACATCCCTTGGGCACTCAGTAGCACTTTTTTTGGTGGCTTTGTTTACTGTGGCATTTTGTGAAGTCTCGCTGAGACTTGCATAAATGTTACCTCTGGAATGACCTCCCGACTCACTTTGAAATCTCTTAGCCATAAAAACTATATTTTATTTAATATTTACCCCTTTTGATCAAGGTCTTTCTTTAAATGCATCATTGATTAACGCTTGGTAATAATCCCTCAGCGCCAGGAAGGCTCATTCCTGGGGTCATGTCCCATGTCGGGGGAAGGTAGTGAGTTTATTTGTGGAGTTTGGCTTAGACTCTAAGCCTTAGAGAGGCCACATTTGAGTAATATGGAGGTTTTCAGGAGGCCACTCTTAGGCATTAATTATAATTAGGCTTAGTTTCATTATTACAGGAATAAGGTTCAAAAGTACAATCATTGGGAAGTGGCTCAATTGGTTAGGCTCCCGTTTACCATATAGGGGGCCCGGGTTCGATTCCTGGGGCCTCCTGGTGAAGGCAAGCTGGCCCATGTGTGGTGCGGTGGCACGGTGAACTGACGGCCTATGCAGCGCGGTGAGCTGGCGCAGCAAGATGATGCAACAAAGGGAGACAAGCAGACACAGAAAAAAACACACAGCAAATGGACACAGCAAGAACAAGCAGCAAGCAGGGGATAAATAAATAAATAAATAAATAGGGGGAAAAAAGTACAATCATTAAGATCAAGGGCTTGGCTTTTTAGCCTGTTTTCCTTAATTAGGCAAGGTTTATATATTCCAGAGCTTTTGACCATCTTATTTAAGAAAGTAAGAGGACTTCCTCAGGAGAGAAGTTTAATATTTTGTTAGCTTCTCTGGGGGCATCTATCCATAAAATATACCTCTGGTAACAAGGATACATTTATATCCCATAGAAATATGCAGCTATATAATGTTCAAGCTGTTTAAAAGGCCCTGTCTAGACACCTGTCCATGCAAAACAGTATAAATTACAGGGAAATTTGGTTGTTTCTGTGACATAAAATATTTTTCTAAGAATAAAATATGCAACATTCCCATAACCCCCCTATTGTTGACACTTAACAATGGTGTGGTACCTTTGTTACAATTGATGCAAGAATATGAAAATGTTACTGTTAACTGTAGTCCATATTTTGCTTTAGGTGCATTTCCCCCCATGTACCACCCAATTATTAACACCATGTACTAGTGACATACTTTTGATTTAGATCCTGAAAGAACATTCTTAAATTTGTATTATTAACCAAAATCCTCTTCCACTACAGGGTTCATTGTGTTATACAATCCATGTTTTGTCCTCTAGCTTTCCTTCTAGTAACATATATGAGACAAAACCTCCCCCTTCAACCATACACTGCCAACTGTACTCACACTATCACACTACCATCATCTCTGTCCACCCCCAAACCACTACAATCAATCTAATTATAAAATTCTTCACAAATGAAGCATCAGCTACCCCATTCTCTACCCCCATTATATCTCCTTGTAATCTTTCTTTTGATTCTACCTTTATGAGTTTGTGTATTATAATTAGTTCATATTAGTGAGATTATACAATATTTGTCCTTTTGTGCCTGGCTTATTTCATTCAACATAAGGTCCTTGAGGTTCATCCATGTTGTTGCATCAGTACTTCATTCCTTTTTTATAGCTGAATAATATTCCATCATGTATATATACCACATTTTGTTTATCCATTCATCTGTTGATGGACATTTGGGTTGCTTCTATCTTTTGGCAATTGTGAATAATGCTGCTATGAATATTGGTGTGCATATATCTGTTCGTGTCCCTGCTTTCAGTTCTTCTGGGTATAAACCTGGTAGCTGACTTGCCAGAGCAAATGGCAATTCTATATTTAGCTTCCTGAGGAACCACCACACTCTCTTCCACAGTGGCTACACCATTCTACATTCCCACCAGCAGTGAATGAGTGTTATTTCTCCACATCCCCTACAAACTTGTAGTTTTCTGTTTTTTAATAGTGACTAGTCTAGTAGTTGTGAAATTATATTTCATTGTGACTTTGATTTGCATTTCCCTAATTGCTAGTGATGTTGAGCATCTTTGCATGTGCTTTTTAGTCATTTTCATATCCTCTTTGGAAAAGCGTCTGTTCAAGTCTTTCACCCATTTTTAAAATTGGGTTGTCTTTTAATTGTTGAGTTGTAGGATCTCTTTATATATTCTGTTTTTGTTTTTTTTTTGTAAGATTTTATTTATTTATTCATTTATCCCCCCCTTGCTGCCTGCGCTCGCTGGGTCAGCTAACCACGCCGTGCGGGCGGGCTTGCCTTCACCAGGAGGCCCCGGGAACCGAACCCGGGGCCTCCCATATGGTAAATGGGAGCCCCACTGATTGAGCCACAGCCGCTTCCCTATATATTCTGGATTAGACCCTTATCTGATATGTGGTTTCCAAATAGTTTCTCCCATTGGTAGGCTGGCTTTTCGCTTTCTTGACAAACTCCTTGAAGCACAAAAGTTTTTAATTGGAGGAGGCCCCATTTTTCTTTCATTGCTCATGCTTTGGGTGTAAAGTTTATGAAACCGTTGTCTACCACAAGATCTCGCAGATGCTTCCCTACATTTTCTTCTAGGAGTTTTATGGTTCTGGTTCTTATATTTAGGTCTTTGATCCATCTTGAGTTGATTTTTGTATAGTGTGTGAGATAGGGATACACTTTTATTCTTTTGGATATGGATATCCAGTTCTCCCTGCATCATTTGTTGGAGAGACTATTCTGTTCCAGTTGAGTGGATTTGGCAGTCTTGTCAAATATTAGTTGGCTATAGATGTGTGGGTCTATTCCTGAACTCTTAATTCAATTCCATTTGTAAATACGTCTATCCTTATGCCAGTACCATGCTATTTTGACCACTGTAGCTTTGTAATATGCTTTGAAGTCAGGTAGTGTGAGTCTTCCAACTTTCTCTCTTTCAAGGTTTTTTTGGCTACTTGGGGCCCCTTACTGTTCCAAAAAAATTGATAATTGGCTTTTCCACTGAAGCAAATGATGTTTAAAATGAAAACAAATTGGTATGCTCAGACAATGACAGAGGAACCCTATTCTCATTTTCACAAGGCTACTTCTGCTAGAGTAGAATGGATTTATATTTGATTGTTGAGTGGTCAAGTGTCCAATATTAATTCATTCCCAGTTTCTAAAGGAGTGGAATACATGTATTAAATGCTCAGTATATGTATGACTTCATTTTCTCTGTCTCCATTCTTAGGACTTGATGAGTGAGGGTCAACAATTTCTAAATAAGGAGATAATCTACTTTACAGAATCCTGTAGCCAGCAGATAGATCTCAAGAATTAGATTTGAGGCAGATGGCATCAAGCTTATTTGTGGTTGCAGGTCCAGGCTACAATATGTTCTCTACTCTGACTTTACTAACAGTAATGCTGTAACTCTATCCATCTGATTCCTGTTATAATTCTAATCATAACTCAAAGGAGTAAGTAATGCAAATTACTGGCCTCTTTAAACCTGAACACGATTCATTGGCTGTGACTTGAGCTTAGGCCTCCAAATGGCAAGTGAGAATTCTTTCTAATCCTACACAGAGATATGAGAAGGTGATGCATTCATAAAATAAGGACAAGTTCTGTCTGAGAGGAACAATCAAGGAACAAGAAAAAGCTCTTTGAGTTTAAAATATGGCTGAAATAAATTTTATTGAAGAGGTAAAAGATAATATTGAAAACCTGTCAAAGAACTTATAGCCAAATGACAGAGAAAGAATAAAAATGAGCAAAACACAACTGAGAAGATCAATCCAGAGGGGATGATATCTGACAGAAATTTCAGAAAGAGAGAAAAGAGAAACCAAAGAGGAAGAATTTATCAAAGAAAATTCCCTAGAACTAAGGACACAGATTAAATTAAGACTATACAACATGTCCTATACAATGGATTAAAAAAAAGATTCACATTAAGGCACATTATTGTGAAATTTTAAAAAACCAGAAATACAGAAAATATCCTAAAAGCGTTTTGAGAGGGAAAACATGGGTCATAAACAAAGGAATAACAATAAACATAGCATTAAAAATTATTTATTTATTTATTTATTTATTTATCCACCCCCCCCCACTGCTTGGGGTCACTGTCAATTTTGCTTTGCCTTTTTTTTTTTTCTTTCTGTGTCTACTTGTTTCCCTTTGTTGCTTCCTGCGCCAGCTCAACATGCTGTGTGGGCCATCAGCTCACCATGCCGCACCGGCTGGCTTGCTTTCATCAGGAGGCCCCAGGAATCGAACCCAGGGCCTCCCATACGGTAAATGGGAGCCCAACCAATTGACCCACAGCCACTTCCCTCAGTATGGTATTAACTCACTTAACAGCAACAGCACAGGCTAGAAGATAATGGTGAAATGCTTTCAAAGGAAAAATCTCAACTTAGCATTTTAGATCCAGTTATCGATCAGTTATGAGAGGAGAATAAAGACATTCTCAGATATCCAATGATTCAAACATTTTGTCCCTATACACCCATTCTTAGGAAGCTACTGCAGGACATGATTAAGCAAAAATGATCATTTTTAAACAAAAAAGGAGGAAGGCAAAAAGTATCTTAGTCTCCTATCTACTTAAACAAATACCATACAATGGTTTAGCTTAACAACAGGAATTTATTGGCTCACATTTTTAGAGGCTAGAAGGTTTGCTTCCTCCCAGTGTCAGTATCTTCTGCCTGGCTGAAAGTCTTGGGGGTTCCTTAGCTTTTGCATTACATGGCAATGCACGTGATGGTGTCTTCTCCTTTCTTTTCTGGGTTCTATGCTTTCATTTTCTGGCTGCTCCCTACAGCTTCTCCTTCCATGCCCAATTTCCTTTGCTTATAAGGACTTTGGCCTTACTGGGTTAAGACCCACCCTCATTTAGTTAGGGCACACCTTAACTAATAACATCTTCAACGGTTCTAATTACAAATGGGCTCAAACTCACAGGGCAAGGGGTTGGACCTGAACATGCCTTTTGTGGGGTACATGATTCAATCCCCAACACATGGGTTCCAGACTTGGGTTCTGGATCCAACCAGAAAAGGCACAAGAACAGTTTGATTCAACAGCTATGCAGTAACTCGGGAAATAACTAGTTCAGTTTGGTGCAAAAACAGTAACAGACCCAAGAAGGGTTTCCTGATAGGGGGTTGGGGGAAGGAGAGAGGAGGAAAGAAGACTCAAAAGAATGAATGATATAAAAGATCACTCTAAAAGAAGTAGAGATTTCTATGTGGAAATTAAGTGAGTAAAAATCTGGGGAGTGGATGTAGCTCAAGCAGTTGCGCACCCGCCTCCCACATAGGAGGTTCCACTGCCTCCTAGAGAAGACAAACAATGAGCAGACGCGTAAAAACAATGAGCACACATCAAACAAAAACAACGAGCAAGATTACCGGCAAACAATGAGCAGAAAGAAACGAGCAAAAACGTACGAGCAGGGAGCCGATATAGCTCAAGCAGTTGAGTATCTGCTTCCCACATGGGAGGTCCTAGGTTTGGTTCCCAGTGCCTCCTAAAGCTAAAACAAACAGACAACAAGCAAAAAAGAAAACAAATTAAAAAACAAAAACAACAACAAAAAACCACACAATAAAACAGACGAAAAAAAAAAAAAAAGCCTCTTCAATGGCTTCTCATGAAGGCCCTTAACATGGCCTACAAAGGCTGATTTGGCCCTATTACATCAGCTTTCTCATTCTTCTTTTATTCATTCTTTGCCATTCACAAGAGCTGCGAAGCTTACAAAGTTAATATGCTGCTTCTTTCAGAGCCTTTGCACATGCTGTGCCATCTATTTGGGACACTCTTCTTGCTCTTCCCTTATTTTTTCCTAATACTTCAAAAAATCAAACATGTTCTTAAGGACTGAATTGCTAGGAGCAAATATTGTTTATTATTTCCCATTTTTCAACAGTTCAACCAACACTATAGGAAGATCTATTTCATCTACTACATGTCTGGCTTTATCTGAGGATCATCTTTACTTGGAGATGCAAACTTTTCTGATTTTCCCCAACCCCCAGACTACTTCAGTACCTGAACTTCAGTGTTACATACTCTCATGGTTTCTGTAACTTTTTCTTCCAAGCATTCTTCTCAATTGCAATTAAATGACTGTGTAATAATTGTGTACTTTGTGCTTGCTTTTCTATCTCCCCCACTAGAACCCAAGTCTATTCCTCTGCCCAGCATAGTGCACGGCTTATAGTAAACACTCAGCAAATACTTGTAAAATGATGGAACTTGCAAAAACTGTAAAAACAGTGAACCAGTGTCATACCAAGTGTAGACTCCAATTCCTTGGTCTCTTCAATGCCTCAACATCTCTGAGACTAGTGTCATCTACTTGATACCTCAAATCTGCTCTTTCTAACAGCCAGAGCAAGCTCTCATTAATCCCTTGCTTAAAGTCCTTCAATTAATTTTACAAATTAAAATTTCAGTTCTCAAAACTGCACTTATTCCTCCTTACTTTCTATACTTCATCTTTTGATACTGTACTACATGCATCCTGGCTCCTCCCATGTGTTGGTCCCAGTTTCAGAATACCACCCCCACCTCCACACTTGATCAAACGTTCTGATGATCTAAATATGCACAGATAAAAGATAAGGGATTTAAAAAAATCAGCTCCCATGTAATGTGCTAAGTGATTTTATTTACCAAACTTCAGTTTATACTTATTCCAGACACGTCTTCAAACTAAGTCTTCTGACTGACTTCAAATTCAGTACTCTTTCCACAGAGCTGTAGTCTTCTATATCAAGCCAGGCAGTCTAAAAGATAACTAAAATACAGAACATACAATAAAATACTGCATTTTACCTTTCTCTGTTTACCTAATAGACTGGAAGGTAGGCATCACAAAATGTGATAATATAAACGGGGATCTTTTGGAAAAGTATTAAAACAAATCTACAAAACTAGTCAATAGGTAGCCTACATTCAAATCTTTACATGCTACTGAACAAGGACTTTCCCAGATGAAATCTTCCTTATGAGAGAAACCGATCTGGAAGGTAAGCCCTGAGGGATGCTCTTGGTTCAGGTACTGACTAGGCACGTAACTTCAGGGTGTCACTTTACCTCAATTTTCCCTTCTTAAAAAAGAAGGGTTTAGAACAGTAGCTCTTAACCTATAGTACATGATTTCCCAAAGTGGTCCAAAGACAGAACTGGGACGGGGTGAACAATGAACCCCCTGAAATTGTATGCAGAGTTCTAGATATGAATTTGTTCAGTTTTCTAAGGAGAGGTTTCATTATATTCTCAAAAAGGTTCACTAATTCTAAAGTGGTTAAGAACAACTGGATTAAATGATTTTGCAAATCCCTCATATTGTATGATTCTATAAATATTAAAACTATGCATCAAGGAGATCCATTTTTGGTTGAGGTTTTATGGCAAATTGAGATTAGGACTTTTTTCCTGCTTTTTGTTCCAGGATCTAAATCTAATAAAGTTAAATCTAAATAAAAAATCTAGGTATGTTATAATCAAGGCAAACTAACACTTCTGTTTCTTAGAAGAAAGGCTAAAGTAAAGGGTAAAGACAAAAGTAAAGGGTAAAGACACTGGAACTATTTAACAAAGTAACAAAATAACTTTCCATTTTCTACAGGACTAGAAAGGATGAGCTTTTAATCAGATGTCCTGTACACTTCTAAGAATCCTTGATTTAAATTCCAATTTTCTTAGTTTTTCATCTCTAATTGCTGCTTGGCATTTGGCAACTCTAATTCTAAAGGATCAATCTCCCTATTTCATTATCTCTGTAATGGTGCCTCTGTTCTAGTTATGCAGACTGAGATGTCTCTCAAATCTCCAATAAATTCAGATAGGACAAAGAATTATAAACCCAAAAACAATCAACTGTTTTCTTAAAAGCCCAAGGATAAACAATCCAGTTTCTTTACAAAAAATCTGCAAAGACTATGAAGACAGATGAAGAAACATATAAAGATTTTACAACATTTATAAAAAAGTTGGATATTGGAATATTTAATTGAATATTTGATGTCAAAGAAGTACTAACATATAGAGAGGTATGTATAGATGAACTAATACAATTCCTCGGATATGATTCAGAAACATACGGGGGGATGGAGTGCATAATAAATAGCTTGGACAGCAATTCAGAATGACTGAAACAGAATGATGGGTACTGGGGGATTCCCAGAAAAAGTTAAAAATAATTTAAAAAATCTTTTCCAATAAAAAGGGGATAAAATAAAACCAATAAAACCATAGTAACTAAAAAGTTTCAAAGGGTGGACTGGTGTTTCTCACCTGTCATGCAAAATACATGGGGATTTTAGGACCACTTAGCCAAACAAACTATGGGAAATGGAATTTGCCAGTGACTTATCAAACTTAATTTGGATTCAATTATTTCTCAGGACCAATAAGAGGTGTATTTAGAAAAATATCCAAATAAGTAAATCAACTTTTATAGTTCCTATGACAAAAATTAGCGAGGGGATCAAACTTTAGTTTTAAAATAGCCAAAGAGCAAAATGTTCCAACAAGCAGGATTTTTGTAGAGCAAAAATTACTATCACATTTCAAAATACATTATTTCAAGTGGTAATCTGATGGTTTTATAGATTTGTAAAGGCAATGCTATTCCAACTTAAGATCCATAAACACTTCTGAAGTTGCAGGCCATGTGGACAACGGTAGTGACCAGGATGAGATCTTTGTACAACCCAACAGTGGTGTGTGTGTGTGTGTGGGGAGGGAGGGAAGAACATACATTTCTCTGGTGTAGTTCCTAAATGAAAATATTATACATTTCTAAATGAAAACATTGTAGATTGGGCATAAAATCTACAAAAATCAGTTTGACTTACCTGTATTCATGAGACAGACTACAGTTATCAAAAATTGCTTCAGTTGTGTGCTTCAGTTACCTGCTAACAGTTCAATTACTCAACATATCGACAGAATAAGCTATTACTTTTCTCTAAAAGCTCAGCATCTTTTCTGCTAGAGATTACCAAATTCTATTTCTACCATGTAGCTATATTTTGGTATGGACATTAAAAATACCCTTTCTTAAAATAAATGATTTAAATAAGAAAATATGAAAATTTCACATTAATATATTAGAGGAACAGACATTTTAGTATCAAGTAAAACATATCTTTTCAATATGTCAGTATAACATGATATGTTTTACTACAGTATCAACAAACTATAGATTAGGATAGAATTTTGTAAAACCCAAATAAACTTGAAAAGGTTGATTTTTGTATTTGGCTGCCAAGGTCTTATTTTAGCATTAAGACCTAAAACATCTTTGATAAATCTTTTAACTTTTTGAAACTTTTGGTTTGTATATTTATAGGTTAAGACTTTTGAGCTATAGCAACATTTGGATTATGTTATTAAAATTCCTAAACTAAGAGTCAAAGCTTCAATAAATAGCCAACACAATTCATTTGACCAATGGAGATAACAGAAACCTTACATGTACCTACTTCCCACAGCTCACTCTAAATAGGATGCCCCATTATACACTCCAAGCATCACAGAGGAACTGGTTTACTTTCAAATAAGGATCATCTACCTAAATGTTTGATGTTCAAGTAGCTTAGAGAAACGAGAAGCAACTATTCCAATGCCAGATTTAAATCTCTATATTGTGTCATTTATTAGCAAATTCCTGAATCCTGCTGAGCCTCAGTTTCTTCATCCAAAAAAATATTTAACTAGCAGAGTTTTTGTGAGAATTAAATGATGGCATGCATCATTAAGGATCAGGCACATAGCATTTAAAATTGGCTTTCTGACCCCCCTTCCCTCCGTTTTTATTCTTTAGTACTTTCTAGCCTGGACTTCATATTCTCATTTATATTTTTTTCATTGGTATTTTTTTTCTTATAGACATATTATTTTCTTCATTAGCCACTCCAAATCCTTTGTTGAGTAAGAAATTATATGTATGAACAAACTCCAAATGGGGGAAAATCTAGTTTTGTTCCAAAGAATTCACAGGAAAAGGGAAAAGAAAACATAAAATGGAAGAAAAAGTAGAGGGAGAAAACATTTCCTTTAAGAACATGTCCTGAAAGAATTTCACATACGAAATAGATCCTGAGCAGTTAGTTTCATCGTGGTTTAATAGGTTTTCACAAAAATGTATTTTGTGGTGATGTGGCTCTTCCTCACAAACTGAATACCTTATTTGCCCTTTTCATAAAACCTAGCATTCTAGAAAGTCAAAATTTTAAAACAATGATTTCAATATAAGTACATATTCTTTAGAAGAATGAACTCAGACAGACTTCATCCTCTATAAATGTTAGGCATTTTTAAGATTATCAAGAATGCAAAACAACCGATTACCCCCCCCCATTCAGTCAAAACATGTTTGTAGTAACATATAAGGACAACTATTTCCAAAAGATGTATAATAAAACTTTTAGAGTAGAAAATGGATAAACATCAATAAAATTAATCTTTTCCAGTATTAAAAAGTAATTTGTGAAAAATGTAGTGTAATTATGAAGTGCTACACTCATTTCAGTTCTGTATTTCTAAGATAATACGGCGTAATTTTAACTAAGAGAAATGCTCTTTTCCCCAAATAGTGTGATTGTTACCTTTCCCCAAGGTTTAAAAAAATAAATGTTACCATTGTGACATCATTAGAAAGAAATTGAAGCATACAAGGAATAAACTATAGTTTCTTTTTATATCAAAATGTACTCTTGAAAATGTGTTTGGCACAGTGCTCAATCATATATAGTTAATACTAAATATAGCAGGATACAATAAAACCCTGGAGTTAATTGTTTACACCCTCTTATGGAAATGAAAAATAATAGATACCAATTATTCAGAAGCCAGCCTATACAAACTGTATAAACAATATTTTATGTTTTGCTTTGAAAACCAGTGATATAATAAATTTTACATAAAAGACTGCAAAATAATATAAATGGATTTAAACAGATTTTTACAATAAGAAATTCAAATGGAAACAGACAAGTAACAAAGAGAAGTAAAAAAATTTATTGCAGTATTCGCTCCACCAGATTGCCTGGGGATCCCTTTTCTTGTATTGTTTTCAGGGTGACCTAATACATCAAAATCTACATTTACAAAAACTCCTTCTGCAGATAGGTCATAGATACTGCATGCTTTTTTTGTTTTTTTTTTTTTTTTTTTTTTTTTTTCAACAGAATAAATTATATATCCAGGAGATTCTGTCATTTTACAGCCTGGAAAAAACAATGCTTCCCTGGAAACTGGGCTAAGCTAAAGAAAGCCATCCGCTGCTAGGTTAAACTCCAAGAACACTTTATTAAGAACATTAACAGACTAATTTCCAACATTCACTTGTTTATTTTTTTAAACAGAAAGTTTTTTCCAAGATATAAACAATTTTTGTTAAACTATAATACAGTGGGAGTAAAAATGAACTGAGAATCTGTTTCTGCTGCACAACAGCGAAGGGAGCTCCCACAAAAATGTTTGCCCAACATTTCCTTCTTTTGTTCCTGCATCCCAGGTTCCATTCTTACTCTTCATAAAACTGATTTTATTTTTTGCCAGAATGTTGATATTTCAAGTTTCTCTGCCTTTTAAAAAAAATTCCTGTAAATTTGGCTGCATGTACAAATTCATTAGCTGGAGGTCCCATCCTTGGCGGCATACAGGGATCGTAAAGTCTGAACAACTTTATTAGTCAGCTTATTAGCACTCGTTAGAGCAATTTTTTTGTAAATAATGTCTGACTCTTTAATAGTGTCTACCCAAGGCACCAGTTTGCGGCCATCACGGCGCTTAGCCTCAGTCCAGGAGCCACTGTAGGAGCCTGCCATCCACTGAACACTGAAGCCATTGCTGGTTTTCTGTACTACTCTTGCAATTTGTGGTCGATCTTTGTACTTTGGACAGCAAATAGCGATGACATCCATGACGTCAACACTTTCATTCATCTGTGCTGCCAACTCCGTAGAGTCTGAATTTCGTTTTGACCTTCTCAATGACTAAAACATTGGGAGGGGGGAAAAAAGACCAAGTGTTACACAGAAGAATTTTAGTGAAATTATTGTTTTTATTGCTTTTAATCCCTTGACGCCGGGAGTTGGGATTTCCCGGCACACTTCCATTGCCGGCAATGAGACGCACCGTGACCGCCAGCGCCAAGGGGTTAACATATACTTGTAAAACCATATAACTCTTCATTTGTACCCGTGTTTTTACTCTTATTGATATATAAAATTATATGTACATATGAACCATAAAGCTACATAAAAACTTAGCAACAATAAAAAGGATAACACACATTAATACAATCCAAAGAAAAATTAATAACCCTTTATGCTGGATAAATCTCATTTCTGTTTTTTTCTTTTTTATTGTCTTTTATGTTAAACTTTCTACAAAAGGATGTATAAATGGTTAAGTAGAGAATTTCTATCTACAAAATGTTTCTCTCATAAGTATTACATTACTTTGTATACATTTAATAGACTGACATATATAAGCACATAAAAATCATTTTACGTAATACGCTGCGAAATACGTTGACTCCTCCTCCGCCTCACCCCTGAAGTGCCTCCTCCTCTATCCTCCCCATCACTTTCATCATCTTCTGTCTCTGCTGCTGCATTATTTTTAGGGCTGCCTCCTCCAAGCAGCGAGGTAATTGCTTTGTTCCGAGCATTCGTGCTAGCTGACACCTCCCCTTCTTCTTCCTCTTCATCAGGGTCCAGATGCTCCATGAGAAGTTTGAACTACAAAAAGTAGATATGAGAGTTTTAACTAAATATTTCAAACAAGACTGTCAAATCCTTAAATATTTTCTATGGCAGTAGTTTAGTGTGAATGGAATAGACATTAGCTATTGTCCATGTCAGGGGTTGGCAAATGTTTTTTGTAAGGGACAGATAGTAAACATTTTTGGCTTTACAGGCCTTACAGTCTCTATCACAATTATTTGACTCTGCCATTATACCATGAAAAGGAGCTATGGACAATATATATAAATGAATGGGCATGGGCTGTATTTCAGTAAAGCTTTATTTATAAAAACTGTAGTGGGCTGGATTGGGTTTGCTAATTCCTGGTCCAAGTCACCAAGCAACCAGGCAATTAATAATTAATGACAGACATCTTTTAGTTCTCTGCCCCCTTGCTCTCTGCCCAAATAAGAGGAGACAAGAGGAAGCAAAAAATGTTGAAGTTGTTTAAGTGTGAACAAATTAATTATATATTTTTCAATTTGAGGGTATAAGATTTACAAAGTCTATGAATAATATGGAAACCATTGCATAGATTTCATTCTTGGTCACATAAAGCCATATTAGTTATGTTCAGTTCTGTGCTTAAAGTAGATTAAAATATGATTTTACTTTTATTTTTAAGGACAGTCCTCTCAAGATGCTTTAAAACACAATTTATATCCACATCCACATACTTGTTAGTGAGCACATATACAAGAGATATATAAATATACATACTTGTATTACTCATGTAAGAATACATGAAAAACTAATAATATTGGTTGCCAGAAAGGAGAGGAGCAGAGTGGCTGAATGGGGTAGGATTCTTTTCACTGTTTTTCCTTTATGAAATAAAAACTGTGAAATCCATTGAATTAAAGAAAAAATAAACACACAAAAACATTTTCCTATAAATTTTCATTTTGGTTAAAATAAAATTTTTGCTACTGCTCCCTAAGAAAAATAATAATGGTGCAGTGGACGCAATGGGAAAGGTAGGCTTCTAGTAACTGGTTAAAACCACATAATAGAAAAATAATCTCAACAATTCATGAAGCTGCATGCAATGTAAAGGAGATAGCTATTTCCCCCAAAAGAATTTACTTTTCATAGAGGTAAGCAAGAGAAGAAAATATATTTTGGTTTCACTACTCACATCTAGATATTGTTTTACTATACTCCTCTTCACATCTTCAGTGATTTTAGAATTAGCCATATCACTCCGCAGGAAGTCCAGTGTTTGTTTGGGATGAAAATGAACTCCTGTTTTTCGGTTAATTGCTTTATCGTAAACTTTTGCAGATTCAGATGGAGAATATTTCTGAATTTTACTGTTTCGGGAAGACAAAGCCACAAAATTTAACTTAAAAAAAGTTCAGGCAGTTACATTTAAATTGTAGCATTCTAGTTAAAGTTTACTTTCTAATAATTAAACTTATTGTCCCTGTAGATTTCAACCAGTGGACTTGGACACAAAATACAGATAATTTAAAAAATGGAAGTAAACACAAAGACAAAGGGTTAAAAAGAATATTCTCTTGTTTCCAACAGTACGTGTCTTGAATAGAGGCACCCAAATGATAACAATAGAGAAAAGATATCTGGATCCATAGAAGCAACATACTTGTAGAAATCAAATTATAGATAAGCATAATTTTTAATGGAATCAGTTTCTCATGTCTATTTTTTGATACTGTGATTTTGATTATAGGGCAATTTTAATACAATGATTACTCAGTACTAGCTAAGTGGTTTATCTCCTCCTACTTTTTGATTCCCTATTATTCATTCTCTACACAGCAGCCAACAAGATTGTTTACAAACCTGTTTCATACTATTAGCAACTCTCCTTAAAAATCAACTCCTTAGCACTGCCTCCAAGACCTTAAAGTCTTAAATCATCAACATTTAATATCAAGATATTAAACATAAAATTTTCTAGTTTCTTTTGAAAAAGTGGGAGCTTTGGCCATCTTCTACTATGGCAACAATCTCATGGATATCTGAGTAATACCTGACCTTTTTTATGAAACATGCTATTTCTAGTTTGCCACTGACCCCCTAACTAGACCCATTTTACTCATTTCATTATTTTGTTCCTGTAAACATTTGATTTTGAGATTCCTAATGTAAGGCTTTAATGGATGAAAAAACGGACAACATTGCATGGATGAAGGCAGAAAAGAGATACCTTAATGACTAATGGTGAATAAAATCACAGGACATTCACAGTAATCAGTACTTTTTCTATCTCTTATTTTATAGAAAACTTTAAAGACTATTTAGGTTCTGTTAGAGCTCAGCCTAGTTGGTCTGCATCTATTTCTATTTCATAGGATTTTTTTTTTTTTTTTTTTTTTTTTGAGGTACCAGGATTGAACCTAGGACCTCGTATGTGAGTGGGAAAACGGCACTCAATCCCTGAGCCACATTAGCTGCCCTGAGTTGGATTTTTTCATTTGTTTGCTTTATTTTTTGTTTGTTTTAGGAGGCAACAGGGACCAAACCTGGGACCTCACATGTGGGAAGTAGGTGCACAACCACTTAAGCCACATCCGCTCCGTCACAGCTCTCTAAAAACTTAAATCTGCCATCTATTTTAAGCTTAGTATGACACTCTAAAAAGCCCTTTTAAGGAAATGAACAAAATAAGTCCTTTAATTTGAAAAGTATTATCACTAATATAAACATAGTCCCTTCCCTTTAACAATATGATAGATAAATAAATTGTGGCATTATTACACAATACATACTATATAGCAAGAAAAACAAACTGCTATTTAAAATAAAAAGACTTTTTAATATTAAGGTAAGCATGTGATCAAAACAAGGTTTCCCATTTATTTATTACTTGAACAGAATAAAGTTTTCTCTCTCACTGCTTATGTAACCTTACCTATCAGAAAATCCACAGAGATTCTTCAAATGTTGTTTTAACATCAGAAGCAATAAAATACCCTGGGAAACATTTGCAAACTCAATTAAAGGAGCTGAATTTTCTGGCAAACATTTCATCACTGAATTTATATCATCTTCTGACTCTGAATCTGAATCTGAATCTACACGTTTCCGTGACTTCCGAGGCCTGGAAACTTCTTCTTCACTCTCACTTGACTCATTTTCTTTAGTAGGTGATGGTTTCCTTTCTTTTCTTTTGTCCTTTACCATAGACTAAAAGAAAGAGGAAATTATTCTATACGAAAACAGTAAAAACAAAATATCACTAACAAATATATACATACTCCATTCAACAAAAGGTTTTTCCCCAAAAAGCTTCCTTAAATTAATATTTCATGTATTGAAACCTCCTGACTTTCTATAAACAAGTGCAGATTGATTGGGTTTCCAAAACTATGTAAAACTATATATAATACCAAACAAACAAAATTTTTTGAAACAATATTCCAAGGGAAACAATTTTCTTTAGGGTACTAATGAAAGATAAATTAGGAATAAAAGTATCAATTTGGTACATAGATTAGCCATAATGGAGGAAAAGCAGTCATTATAAATTAACTAAGGAGAATAGAGAAGGCTTGAACACCCTCAGCTTCTATCAAATTCTCCCTTTCAAGAACTTTTCAGCAAGGAAATATCTAACTTCGTGTTTCTTTGTACTTTATGAAACTGTTAGTACATAGAAAGAAACAGAATCAGCTAGTTGGGTTATATAAGAGGGGAATAGATCAGGTTATAAAGACAATTATTCAAAATGCAACCTCTTAAGAAATAAAACAGAAGGAAACATTTACAAGTATATCACATCAGTAAGTAAAATAAGAAAACATGATAAATACTTGAGAAGTTATGAGTGTCTCAAACTTTAATGTGCATACTAACCCCCTAGGGATTTTGTTAAAAATACAGACTTTGTTTCAGCAGGTCTGAGGTGGGAGCCTGCAGATGAAGATTCTGCAATTCTATCAACCTCTCAAGTGAAGCTGGTGCTGCTGATCTGTTGGCCCCACTTAAGCAGCAAGGATTTAGATCCCTCTGTAATTCCAGACTTTTGGTATTTAAAATGATTTCCCTGATTTACTAGTTTGACAAGGCTGGGTCTTAATCACTACTATTTTGTAGAATGAAAAATGTTCACATGTGCCTGGCGATACAGGTGGATCTCAATCAATTTGTAATGAATTTACTGAGGGCTCAGTTCTATACTAGGTGCTTTTACAATTAAACCAATTACACTTTCTCCTAAAAATCATGATAGCAAAGACAAAAGGTCTATAACAAGACATTTAGTAAAGATTTGGGGCACACAGTAAGCCAATTCCATTATGATGATGGTGTTAAGGAAAAAGAATATTATTGATGTTATCAATTTTGTGTTTTCTTGTAAGTAAGCAATATATATACATATCTTCATGTGTATTGTTGTGATCTACAATATTATCAGATTTAAAGGGCAGCAAGATGCCTTAAAAAGGAGTTTAAATGAATATATGAATGGACACCAAACACTAAAGGACAGTGCTTAAAGTGAGAGAAATAAAAAAGTGGATGGCATGTCAATAGAACAATCTGTGTGTGTGTGTGTGTGTGTGTGTATAAAGTCCACCTAAATCATATAGAAATGGAATGGTTTCAGGTTTTTCTGAATAGAAATGAAATGGCAACCCACTTCCTCTCCCCAATTCAAGTACTGCCCAAATTTCGAAAAGTTCACTTAGAAAGATTTTATATACCTGTGAAAAGAATAAAAAGAATAATGACAAACAAAACAGTGGAAAGAGCATGCCTGCACTTTGACAGATGCATTAAGAATAGTAATGTGTGTAACTTACCTCCTTGAATGACTGCAGTAGGTTACTACCAGAAACTGAGAGTGTAATGTCTATATGATGCATTATAAACAACGGCTCTTCCTGTGTCTGGTATGGAAAACAGGCTAGATTGTCAGCTATATACAAGAGCATATTCACTTCTGTTTTCTGTAAATTTTAAAAAAAGGTACATATATTTAGTGGATAATCTAGAAATCCATCCAAAAAGCTCTTTTAGAAAAAATACAGGGCACTTTCACCTCAGTTAATGTTCAGAGAGAGAGGTAAGAAAAAGGGAAGAGGGAGAACAGAAATGGATTTTATAAAATAATTGTATACCCATTTTAGTAGATTTCATAATGACTTACACCAAGACTGCCTCAAGAGGGAAGAGGTGAATTTTTTAGTGCACTGAAGTGATATTTCCTGAGGTTTTCTTAAAACATTTTATGGGATCTTTATGATAAATCCATACCACATCAGAAAGTATACATATCAATTCATAATTATTTGTAATTGTGCTTCTAAGAGTTTAACCCATATGGAGATCAGTTACACACAGTTACTATTCTGCCCTCAAAAAAAGGTGGTACTTGTAGTACTAAAATGTGGGTTTAAACCCCCACCCCCACCCCAAACTCATGTACTCAAAACATTTGTCAGTTTCCTCTGCATATGTAACTTAGAATGTCAGAGTGGTTGGTTTTCACAGTGCTACTATAGTTTCACACTATAAAAACTCTGAGGTAGACAATATTTAAGAGAAACATAATGGTCATTAGTAGTGTATGCTTTAAAAAGAAGTAACATACAGAAACTTTCAGCATTCCATGATCATAGAGAATATATGTAGAAAAGAATATTAATATTCAAATTTCTTTTAAAAAATCTACAGTTTAAAAAAAAGAAAAAGAAAAAACACATCAAGGAAAAAATACCCTTTCCCACCATCTCTCGTCCTCTGCAGTCCAAACAACATAAAACCCAACAGTAGCAACAGCAACAAAAGTCCCATAGGACAGGAGTAAATTTGTTATTAATATTCATAAGAGACTCTATTTTTCATTTTAAAATATTTATAGGTCTTCCCACAGAAACTTGGAAAAACTAGCAAGAACTGCAGAAGCATTCTTCCCAAAGCTCCAGAAACGGGGCGAGTGCCACATCAAGAGAAAGGCGACGTAAAAGCAGCAGGATCTAATGGTGCCCTAGATAGCCCCTCCCCTTGGCATAGAGCCAGCCTGTGCTCCCAGTGTGGGTTCCCAGTTCCAGAGAGAGCAGGGGTAACCCTTGTGCACATACTGGGAGCATGTATGTCTGGTCCATATGCCTGGTGGTAGCCTGAGGGATGTGCCACTCCAGAACTTAACCTGTGTGTAGAAGGCAGCTTATAAAGCTCTCCTACAAAACGCTGTAGGAGCAGTTAAGTCATGGCTGCCTGGGGCAATGGATTGCTAGCTGTAGGACAGAGCCTGGGATTTTGAGGAAATGGTTTCCTAGGGATGAGGGGACATTTATCCATGTAAAGAGGGGAATTTCTAGGGCCACAGGTACCTATCCAGAAAGGGTCAAGGAGGCCTCTATGCTTTGCCCTGTAGGAGAGCACTCACACAGGTCAATCTGCAAAGGATGGGGAAGGTGTTTTCTTTTGTTCCTTTGTTGTTGTTGTTCAAGGAAAGCTCTGTCATAACTTAGCTGTATACAAGTTTAAGGAACAAACACCTGTGTCTAAATTCCAGTGATGATATCTTACAATATCAAAATATCCAAGTTTCACCAAAATATGAGAAATTAGAAAGCCATGGTCCAGCAAAGGAGAAGATTATGCATTAGACACCATGGATAAGGAGACCCAGACCTGGGACATACCAGATAAAGATGTCAAGAAAAATGTTCCTAAATATGTTCAAAGAGCTAAAGGGGAAGAAAAAAAAGAAAAAGAAAAACGTGGACAAAGCTATAAAGGAAATCAGGATTATGACAGATAAACACAAAGAAAATATCAATACAGAGGTAGAAATTATGAGAAGGAACAAAAAACAGAGCTGAAGGCCATAATAACAGAAATTTAAAACACTCTAGAAGTCTGCAATTGCAAGCAAGATGGTCTTATCCATCTTCCCCATGGGATATAAGACCCCTCTCAATCAGAGGTGGAGTGGACATCACCATCCCAGAATCCTCAGGATTGGGGAAAGAACTATGGACTAGAATGGACTTACTGGTATTCTACTATAGACATATTGTGATTCTAGCAATGGAAGAAATTACAACATTGAAGTGGAGCCAGTGGCCACTGGAGGCTCTGGGGGCAAGGAGAGGGAAAAACAGGTGTAATACTGGTTTTTTTTTGGGACTTGGGAATCGTCTTCAATGGCACTGCAACAATAGATATAGGCCATTTTATATCAACACATAACATGCAGAACCGTGTGGGAGAGAGTGTAGATTACAATGTGAACTATGGTCCATGTTTAATGGCAAAGCTCCAAGATGCGTTTATCAATTGCAATGAATGTGCCATAATAATGAAGGATGTTTATGTGGGAGGGTGTGGGAAGTAGGTCATATGGGAATCCCTATATTTTTTGTGTAACATTTATGTAATCTAAGTATCTTAAAAACAAACAAACAAAAAAAAAACCCACAAAAAAACCCACCACCAACAAAAAAACAGAGTGGGCATCACCATCCCCAAATCCTCAAGATAGAGGAATGAACAATGGACTAAAGTAGACTTATTATTATTCTATTATAGACTTATTATTATTCTAGCAATGGAAGAACTTTTATCATTGATATAAAGGTAGTGGCCACCAGAGGTTCTGAGGGATGGGAGAGGGATGAATAAGTGTCATATGCGGGCCTTTCAGGACATTGGAGTTGTCCTGTGTGACATTGCAATGATACAAGACAGTATATATTTTGTCATACCCTACAAAATTGTGCGGGGCAGAGCATAAACTATAATGTAAACTGTAGTCCATGGTTAGTAGCAATGCTTCAATATGTGTTCATCAATTGTAACAAATGTACCACACTAATGAAGGATGCTGTTAATGTGGGAAAGTGTGGGAGGGGGAGGGAGTGGGGCATATGGGAATCCCCTATATTTTTTATATAACATTTATGTAATCTAAAGTTTCTTAAAAAAAAAAAAAAAACAAAAACATAAATAAATAAATAAATAAATAAATAAAATGCTCTAGAGGGGTTCAACAGCAGATTGGAGCTGGCAGAACAAATGTTGAGATAAGACAACTGAAACCATCCAGTCTGAGGAGCAGAAAGAAGAATCAAGAAAGTGAACAAAGTCTAAAAACCTGTGAAATACCACCAAGTATACCAGTATATCCAGTATGGGAGTACCAGAAGGAAAACAAAGAGAGAAAGGGGCAAAGAGAAAAATTCAAAGAAATATTGGCTGAGAATTTCCCAAATTTAATAAAAGACATGAATATACACATCCAAGATGCTCAACAAAATCCAAAGAGGATAAACAGACCCACACTGCAGCATATTATAATCAAACTGTCCAATACCAAAGATAAAGAGCAAATTCTGAAACCCTTAAAAAAAAAAAAAAGCAACTTGTTACATAAAATGGAGCCTCAATAAGATTCAAAAATGAGGAAGAGATTAGGACATTCCCAGATAAACAAAAGTGGAGGGAATTTGTCACTACTAGACTGTCTTGATTAGAGCTACCAAATACAATTCTGCAGGTTGAAAGGAAAAGATAATAGACAATAGATTGAAGTTGCATGAAGAAATAAAGGTCTCTGGTAAGGATAAAAACATGGGTAAAAGTAAATGCCAGACTCTTGTACTTCTGGTTTGTAACTCCACATTTTATCTCCTACAGGATCTAAAAGGCAAATGCATAAAATGCAATGAGAAATCTTTGGACTCATAACTGTATAAACATGTAATTTGTGACAAGAACTACATAGAGGTGGGAGTGGAGGAGTATAGGAACATTGTTTATACTATATTGAAGTTAAGTTGGTATCAAAACAAACGAGTTTGTTATAGATTTAGATTGTGAAATTTAGGCCTCATGGTAGTTAGAAAGAAAATACTGGAGAGTATGCAAACTCTTAGAAATAGAAATTATTAGATTACTGCGTGCCAGGGGTGGGGATGGGGGAATGGGAAGTTAATGCAAAATGGGTATAGGGTTTTTTGGGGGGAGATGGGAACGTTTTAGTAATAGAAGGTAGTGAAGGTACTGCAACATTGTGAATGTGATTAATCCTCTTGAATGAATGCTTGGGAGTGGTTGAGATGGGAAAGTTTAAGCTGTATATATATATTCCCACAATAAAAAGGAAAAAAGAAAGAGCAACTAAAGAGACAAAGATAATTAAATGTAATACATAATCCTGGATAGGATCTAACAAAGGAGGAGAAAAGGCTCAAAAGGACATTATTGGGACATACAGACTATAAATGTTATATCAGTGTCAAATTTCTTGAAATGGATAACCGTACTTAAGGTGGTTACATAAGTGAATATCCTTGGCGTTAGGAAATGTACACGGCGGTATTAAGTGTTTAAGGAGCATGATGTACACAACCTACATTCAAGTGTCCAGACAATGATTGATAAAAAGATAGCTGGATAGATACATTGATGGACTGATAGACGTAATGATACATCAAATGTGGCAAAATGATAAAATTGGTGGATCTAGGTATCTGGAGGGGGTGTTAGGGGTATGTTGGAGTTCTTCATGTGAGGTTTGTATTACTTTTGTAACTGTCCTGTAAGTTTTAAAGTATTTCAAAATAAAAAGGTAAGAATTATGTATCAACACCTACATGTTAAAGTTGCAGAAATGCACATATAGAACCCTACCTCACTGATTAGTTTTAACACTATAATGTACAGTTCCCCACCCAACCCCTCAAGAAAACCCCGAAACTGAAATGTTCAGGACTCGTCTGAATAAACTTTTTCAAAACTGAAATTCAACTTTGGTCATAAAAGTCCTATATCGCATTGTCCTTTCAAAATCAAACTTCATAAAAGAACAGTCTAGAGCAGCTTCTCCTGTGTCTCCCCCATACACTCTTTTTTTTTTTTTTTTTTTTACGGGAGGTCCCAGGGATCGAACCCAGGTCCCTCCCTATGGGAGATGGACGCCCAACCATTTGAGCCACATCCGCCCCCCCCATACACTCTTTAATTCATTGAAATCATGTTTTTGTCCCTCACTGCATGTCTGTTTCTGCCCACCCAAGTTCACCAATGATCCCACCCTATTTTTTACTTAATTCGCCTTGACTTCTCAATAGCATCTGATATTATTCACTCTTTTCTTCTTGAAACCTTCTTCTTATTAGTTTTCTCTTCCTAGCTCTTTGACTATTCCTCCTCTATAGCCTTCTCAAGCCAACCCCTTTTCAAATTGCCTTTAGCAACAGTCCCATTATTCTCTTAGTTGCTCAGGATAAAAACATTCCAGTTTTCTTTTGACTATTTTTCTCACACAGACTCACAATATATTTTTCTTTACAATGTTCATTCTTTTCTTTCCTACTATCATTATAATAGATCAATTCCTTATTACCTCAAGTGTGAACACATATCGACAAATTCATGTTCCTAAAATGCTTTTTGGCACCTGTTCTCATGACTTTATTCAAACACTTTCAGTGATTCTCCTCTGTCTACGGGATCCTTTGTAAACCATGCCTTACTATGACCTTTCTGCTCAAGTCAATTAATAATCTACTTATCTCCCACACATTCTTATCTTTATATTTTTATCATATTTTTACCCTTGCCTAGAATATCTTTCTCCCCTGCTTTATATAGCAGATCCATCTCATCTAATTATTTTAGGCGTTCAGGGATTTGTTGCTCTTCTGACATCCTTTGGTGGAAGTAGTCAGGAAAAAGGATTAGAATAGGATGGTCACTTTTCCAGTTTAGCATTTCACACACTGAGGTGGCAGAATATCCAGTTTGTGACGTATAGCAGGCAGTGAAGCCACATGGGAATGAAGCTCAAGAGAGAGAGAAGGACTGGAGCAAATCACCTATATAAAGCACATGACACTCAGGATATGCTAACCTTAATTATTATTTATTTCCTTTATTGTGTCCTATCCCCTAACTGAAGTACCATTGTGCACTGCTAGCAGTGTCCTATACACAATGAAAGCTTAATGTTGATGATGTGATGATGATGGTGGTGATGATTAAATTATATCCCTGGCATTTCTGAAACAGATGTAATATTTATTTATTAGATCATATACCAAAAAATTTCACGTAGTACTTGAAAAGATGAGTTCAGTAAGGTAACTACACTCTGGTAATTTTAATTTTGTTTTATTACAAAAAATCTGGTGTTGGAATAGCAATAAAACCAAGCTAACAAGCGATTAAAGTAAGAAAAAATATTTCTTTTCTTTTTAAAGCTACTACATGCACAGGCTAGTCTGTAAGCTCTATTTAGTCAGAGATGACATCTGTCATATTTATTTACTGTTTTATCCCCAATCTTAGAACAATGCTTGGCACACAGAAGGTGCTAAATAAATATTTGTGCACAATGAAAGAATAAATTAAGAATAAATTAAAATAATAGGATGTTCTATTTTCTTAGCTCATGGTCCTGGCTGATCCAACTAGTTGTGCAACAGCCTAAAGGGTCAAAATTGTAACTATACAAAAGCAGGCTCTTCCTTAAGGAAGTCAAGTTGAACAATTAGGGATCTCAGTAGTCAAAAATCTAGAAGTTATTCTAACAATATTATAGTTCTACTGAAATAGGAGAAACTTATTTACTTATTTTGGTAATCTATCCCCCAAAGTGATAGTTTAGTGATATAACTTAATCAAAACGATGCTTATGGGAACAGTTAGCAAAGTTTATAAGATACTCAATAGAGAGACATAATTATACTTTATTCCTAATTATATTTATTTTCATGTAAAACTTCCCTTTCAATTTTGACTATGTACCTTGTAAATACTTAGAGGACTCAAGGAAGCACTCATTAATGTCACTATTATTTACTAAAATGGTACTATTTTAAGAATGGTGAATAACTTAGGTATAAAATTTCTAGAACGTTTATTTTCTTAAAGTAACAATTTTTTTTTTAATGCTTACTGCTGTGTCATCAAAGAGGTTGAGTAAAGAAATCAGAAAGGCTCGTCTGTGTTGGCGGTTTCCACGGATCATGGAGTAAAGGTGTGAACACAAAGCACTAGAGGACTCATCTTGTCTGAAACCTCTCACAGGATCTTTTAGGCATGTGTTGATTGCCTGTTGTACCTGGTAAGACATCTTCATACCAGCCACTGCTTTCATCTGAAATCAACAAAAGCTTCATTTTGCCATGGAAATTAAGAGTCAAATTATAAATAATGTTGAACATTACATTGAGGTCAACTTCATTATTTGGTATTCTTATTTAGAATAATAAAACCACAGAATGCAAGTGCTGGAGAGGACATTAAAGATGATCTGTTTCAATCCCCTCATTTTAAAGGAGAGAAAATTGAGGCCCAGAAGAGATGTTGTTGCCAAGAGCACATGGGAGGGAATAAATCTCATGCCTCCTGGTTTTCAGTCCAGTGTACTCACTGGACACCATTCTTAGGTGTCCATAATAAACACCCCAAAGGATGAACTTAGTTGCATGTTTAGAAGATAAGTATTAACACAACTTTTTTTCTAATTATAAATGTGGGCAGGTCATCTACCAAAGAAATGATTTACCAAAGAAACAGATGTTTAAATTTAGGTTATACAATTAAAAAATACATACATGAATGAAGCCAGCATATTTTTTGTCTATTTCCACAAGTTGCTGATCAGCCTTGTTCCGCATAGCAGGTTCTGGATCTGTGCCCATAGCAATTAAATATGGCACACACTGTAAATAAAACAAAGCATTTATAAGACATCACAATAGTAAAAATGCTAGATGTGTTTCAATACGTTGAAACTTGTATATCTGGGATATTGAATTTAGCTCTATAGGTCTTCCTACAAAGGGTATGTTTTAGTGTTCTTTTAAAAAAATGATTAATTTTTCTTTACAAGTAGCTTGAAACAAAAACACTGGAGCATCAGCAGAAATATGGATTTGGTGAAATTTAAACAACTTCAGGGAAGCGGCTGTGGCTCAATCAGTAGGGCTCCCGTTTACCATATGGGAGGCCCCGGGTTCGGTTCCCGGGGCCTCCTGGTGGGGGCGGGCCCGCCCGCACGGCGTGGTTGGCTGACCCAGCGAGCACAAGCAGCAAGGGGGGGATAAATGAATAAATAAATAAATAATCTAAAAAAAACACAAAAAAACAACTTCAGCTGAAATTTAAGGTTCCTTAAACATAAAGTACTCCCAAACTAAGAATATCATTTAAGATTATGAGATTTACTACAAATGCATATTCCAATATTTTTCCAACTGACTGTTATTTGCTATTTAAAGATAATACAGGGCAAAAAGTAATTTGTTTTTCATACTGGAAGTCAGGAAAATATAATTTTATTTCCATCCAAGTTTATTTTAGATGTGGCTTCAATGATCAAACAACTGAAGAGCTAGTAATTTTTAGTAACAGCCATGTTCATTATACTTCTAAAGTCAAGAAACACCACTACTATGTTAAATGAATTTGAATCAGACAGCAGTAAGGCCAGAAAATGACAGAAGACAAAAACAAAAAAACAATAAGCAAAACAAAACAAAAAAGGTTATATACATCATATAATATAAATGTTATATATATATAAAATGTTAACAAATGGGAATATTAGTGAAGGGTATAAATGCATTCATTGTACCATTCTTGCAATTTTTCTTTAAGTTTGAAATTATAAAACAAAATTTTAAGCGGATATACTAATAAAAAGCACACTCAAGCCCTTTTAAAATACCAGCAAAGAGCCCAAAATAACTTTAAAAGTGAATATCAATCTAATGCTATAATTTTAATAAGTGATATTGATGATGATAATACTAAGTCATCAAGAAAAGGCTAAATAACCAATTGTGTGCTTTGTTTCAAGACACAGGGAAAAATGTAGTATATTTAATATAGCATAAACAAACTCCATGAAGGGAGTGGGCGTAGCTCAGTAAGTTGAGTGCCTGCTTCACATGTTCAAGGTCCCAGGTTTAATTCCCATACCTTCTTTAAAAAAAAAAAAAAAAAAAAAAAAGTCTATGAAAAACAACCAAAATAAAGATTTTGAAGGGTACATGCTATGGCTATCTAAGTAACTGACTTCTGTAGCCTAAGGCACTACTATAACGACCCTGCCAGATGTTGCATACTATTATATAGCCATCTGTTACCAATTCTCATTAACACTAACGTCTATTGCATGAATAATCTTCCTATCAATGCTTTGAAGTGTTGGGTAGCTGATATTACCTCCAATTTACAGGAGAAGTAACTGAACTCATACTATATAATTTACTTTTCTGTGGACTAAAACTCCAGGTAGATTATACCCTTAAATTCAGTCATAACTTGACTAACATTATATGCTGTTGGTTCTTAAGGGTAAAAGTGAATTTGGATTAAAACAAATCTATCACCCCCTACTCAGAAAAATAATTCCAAGCACATGTTTTACTAACAGAATTGGAAGTTTGTTTGATAGAGACAACATTAGGAATATATGTAAATATATAGGTATTTTGCAGTAATGACAACCTAAGAGGTGTTTCTCAAAACTTTGATTCTTAGAGTTTAGGACAAAGAAGGTTAAAGACAATGAGGAATGTAAGAGCTACTTATTATTTAATCACAATGTCATCAAATGGCAACAAATCCGGCTCTTTTAGTAAGTGTTACTGCTGTAAAACATACTTACCTGAACTGGATGAATAAGACCTTGATTTAGAGTCAATGCAATGACATTTAGGGCAAAGTGGCGTACGCTTGACTGGGTATGAAAAAATGCCTCAAGCACCTGTTTGAGGTAAAGCTGCATGATGGAACTACTCATCCCTGAGGAAACATCACCCATTTCTTTTAAATCTTCCTGTTTTGCAACTTTTTTCCCTACCAAAGGAAGTAAAGGGTAAATACATATTAAGAGCATGTATACTCACTTCCCTAAATTACTCAAAAATTAGGCCACAATTGAAATAACAATTTATAGCAAGCTCTCTAGCCAATGGTTCTTAATATTTCTTTTTCTTTGCTTTTTTTGGTCTAGGTCAGAAATCCCTTTCAGAATCTGATAAGAACAATAACCCCTCTCCTCCAAAACGTTAATGCTTGCATGCATAAAATTTTTACAAGCTATTTTAGAGGGTTTAAGAAAACTTTAATGCCTAGTATGGACCTTAGCTTATGTACCCTTGTATTTAGCTGAATTCCTTTATCTAAAAGATAAGGAAATTCAGGTGTCTGGACTTTTGAAAAAATGAGTCATAGAACATCACAATTACAACTGCATTGTAAAATTAAAAAAAAATATGTTTTCACTTACAGTCTCTATCTGCCTGCTGCATACGTGTATCTTCTTCTTGTAGGTAGGTCTGGAGGTTTTTTAACACTTGTATTTTTAAATTTACTGAGGAGTTCTTATCAGATAAAATATTATTATATAGATTCTTCACCTCTTGTTCGAACATTAGACTTGGATGCTGAATAAAGGCAAATCCTAAAGAATAGGAAAAAAAAATCTCAGTATATTCATATTAAAATTAAATATAACATTTAATGAAAATATTGATAAATTACATAAAGAGCTCCTTATTTCAAAAAATTAAAACTTAAAATGACTAGAAGAATATGCCGGTGGCCTTACCTAGAGAAGTATTAGAGCAGGTACTTCTTTCCCCATGTATTAAAAACAAGAAATTGTATTTCAAAGGAGTATTTCACACAAGAGGAAACCTTGAGGAGGGAGCAGGGCCTAGTGGCTAGGGGAGTGGATTAGGAGTCAGGAGTCTTGGGTTCTATTCCTGGCTCCACCACTGACTTGTAGTGTGACCTTGGGTGAGTCACATAATCTCTCTGTGCCTCAATTCTCCATCTGTAAAATGGGGACAATAATATTTACCACCCACCTACCTCAAAGGGATATTTTCAGGGTTTAAGAGGTAATGTCTGCAAACATTTCTCAGATCCCCAGCAGAAGCCACTACCATTGCATTGTTTAAAAATATTGAAACATATCCATATGATGAAATATAATTATTCTAAAATTACAGCTAAAAAATACCTTCCATTTCTTTCTCATATGGCATTGAATTACTGAATTCTATAACCACAGTTAATAAATAGCAAAATAATAATACTATTATCCCTGTTTATTTGTACATAATGCTTATTTATTTGAGAAAAAAATGAAGATCCTTAAACAATCTGATAGGAAGCATTGATTCCAAATAATAAACTAAACTCAATGGATAGAGTGATCAGATAACTAGCCCAAGGTCACACAGGATAACTATGGCCCAGGCAAGAAGGCGTTTTTATTCACTGATCTAGAGGCACTATTTTCTGGAGAAGGCTGCTTCTTTAAGTTAGAGTAAAATTTCCACTATTTGTTCTCTGAGTATCTGTAACACTATTAGTATTGCCTCTCTATTTAACTTAGTATTTCCAAGGCCCATGTAGACCTGAAGGTAATAAAGCATCAATATAAACTCCCTAGTAAGTGGTACCTGAATATTTACTATTCTTGCTATAAGTAATTTTCTGAAAGGGATAGAGAAGGAATAAAAGGTAGAAAGATTTCAATTTATTTAAAGAAATTAGTAAACATGATTTAGGGAAGCTTAGGTAACTTATAGAATCTTTTATTACTCATTTTTGTTCAAAAGATCATAATACAAATTGCTGGCTACCCATGCATTTTAATAAAATTATAAACCTTGTTAATGCTACCAAAATAAAGTTTCCAAATAAGTTATTAGCCTTATTGGGTAGCTTTACATGTATGTACAGAAAAAAAATACCTGGAGAAACTGTTCTTATACATTTTAAAAAATGCTCCCAATTGTACTTTCCTCCTATTTCCCCCATATTCTAATTTCTTTGCAAATAAGCCACAAACACCTAACTTTCTACAAAAACATGTTTTAATATCAACAGTGCTCTTAGAAGACTAATATGGGACATGTACACATTCTAATTGTTCCTTTTGGGTTGGTTACTATGTGTCTCTATATAAATAAAAGTCTGTATAAACTGCCCAAAGCGGCAGATACATACAATGACAAGGCTTTGTAAGGAAAAAGAACAATTTAAAAAATATGCAACAGCACAAAATTCATCAACATTATCTTTAGCAAAGTACCTTAATGAATCCTCTTAGGAAACACTATGAAATAGGGGTAGGAGACAGCATTGCTATCTCTATTTTACTAACGAGGAAACTGATAAACAGAGAAGTTAAGTGACTTACACAAGATCACCCAGGAAGTCATTGGCTGAGCCAAGAATGGAACCCAGATGTTTTAACACCCCCTCCCCAGTCTTATATTCTATACACTAGACCCTTCTGCCAATAGAAACATATTTAAATATTTAGATTCACAAAATTTAATTTTGTTTCACTCCTGAAACTATAAAGGACTCTATAAAGAAATTTAAAGACTTAACTTACCTAGACCAATTATGGCTTTTGTTTGTACTTCTTCATCTGAATGCTTTGTAAAATACATCAATAGTTCAAGTACTTTATCCTTTATGTTAACCTAAGGGGCGGGGAGGGGATCACATTGAAGGGTGTTCAAGAAAAGTAATCCAGGTCAGTTTTCATCCATAAAGGAAAAAGAAAAAAACGTAAAAAAGTAAAAATTAAGCATTTCTACATGTGAACTTTACTAAAAAAATAAATCACCAATTCCATACATTTTAGAACGATGCTATACAAAGTATCAGTCTGTGACAAAGAGGCTTATGCCAGATATAAATCAATGCACTACTTCCCTCACTGAGAAAGGGGAAAAAAAAAAGTCAGATGCTGATGTAAACAGTATGCCTACTATTACAAAACTGACATCACTTGTAGTGTAAACTTGTCACATACAAGTAACAACAAATAGTTTGTGGATCAGCAACCAGTCCAAGGACTGCACTTTGACTAGCACTGTTTTAGAATTCTCATTTAACTAGACAAATCTAATGTCTCTTTTATCCTGGGTTGTTACACTTATTCTCAGCTCACATGGCCACGCTCTTCTATTTTTTTACAGCATACTAAATAAAGATTATGATCTTTACCTTACTGTTGCCTTTAAAATCTTCCAGATCAAAATCAAAATGCCGACATAGTGCTCCAACAGTGAAAAGGGATCTAAGAAGTGCTGGTTTGTTTGTTAGAAGTGAAGTGTTATTTGGGTCCTCCTGGTGTTGACTTTTTAATTTTGAAATGGCACCTAATAATTTATAATAAGAAAATTATAATAAAATAAGAAAACAATTTATACGTCATGTATCCTTGAATTATTATGCTCAAATAATTACTACTAATGAATTTCTACTAATAGTTTTAAGTACTGAATATACCTAGAATTATGAGGGTAGTACTTAGAGCCTAAAATAATTAACTTAAGAAAAAAAGAATTACTTAAATTTCACATTACATAATGGACAGAAAATTTATCAATCTTTTACTTATGAGGAAATTAATTTCAAAAGTAATCAGAGTGAATTATGAAGCAAATACAGAAGACACTAAAATATATTGCTTCTGAGAGTGACCCAAGGAAGATAATCACACCTCTGACAATTCCTTTGATGCTACCCTGTATCAGATGTGTTAAAAATGAGTTGAACACACTGCAGAACCGAGCAGAATAATTTTAAAGTCCAGGCACTGAACTCACCATAGTATCTATTGAAACAGGCCCACACAAATTTAAAATTTTGTGTCACTTTATTTACAACAGCCCCAAGACAGCTCACACAATGTTGTACTACCTAAAAGATATGGAAAATGTTACCATTAGACAAAAGTCAAAGACAAAGGTAAATGTATTTATACTATTTTAAAAGTTTTCTTTTTACATGTAATTTAGAAATGTAATAAAATACATGAGAAATTAATTTTTACATACTATAATATTTTACGTTATCATTTGCAAATTATACCCTAATCAATATGGAGATGGTAAACCAAATGCTTACAGTCATGCCGTATTTGATGATAAGCTTCATTAGATCTTCTTCAATAGTGGCAAGGAAAGTTTCACTTGGATGCTCCATCAGTGGTACGACCAATTCTAGGATTTTTGCAACATTGCAGATAACCATGAAATCATTTTGTGTCTATAAGGACAAAATTAATGTGTCATGAATATTCACAAGAATCTAAACACAACAACTTCATGTATTTAGGGTGTGGGGGAAAGGTATTATGTATGCAAAGTTTCAGTAAAAAAAAAAAAAAAAAGTCTATTAGAAAAGAGTTTTTTTTAAGGTATTGAGGCAAGAGCATCAGGGAATGCCAGGAACTTGGTTGGATTCTAGCTTTGCCCATTAACTTACTGTGTGATCTTGGGGTAACTTAATCACAATGCAATAGTTCCCACCCACCCCCTCAAATTCAACACAAGTCAATTCTAAAGTAAGGTATTTAAATATTAACAGAGCATTTTACAAAGACTGGTATAGTTTTTACATTAGTAATGTTCAAACTGAGGCATGGCATGTTAACTCAGTAGTTCTCAACCAATGGCAAGTTTGCCCCCATGAGATATGTGGCAATGTCTGGAGACATTTTTGCTTGTTAAAATAGGAGGGTGCCACTAGCATCTAATGGTTAGAGGCCAGGGATGCTGCTAAACATCCTATAATGCAAAGAACAGTTTCTAGTAACAAAAAATTATTTGATCCAAATGTCAACAGTGCCAAGGCCGAGAAACCCTTTATTAATAACCATTTTTAATGATAGGAGAAAATGCAGAATCCCAAAAGTAGGTATAGGCTTTTTTAATTTTAAAATTTGTACATCTTTTTCTTTGTTTAAAAAACTAAGCTCTTTAAAAAGAAAAGTATCTCTCTGATGCCTATTCTCCCGTCACCTACTTCCCTTCCTCAAAGGTAACCAAAGTTACTAGCTTTTGTGTATGTGGAGTAAGTCTTTCAACGTATGTTTCATCTAGCCAAGTTACCATTTGTCCTTCTTAGCAACAGATTATTGACATTCATTTTGGATTTTTTGCGCTTATCATCTTACTGGTTAAAAACTTCACATTGTAAGTGTACAATGTAAGTGAAAATGTACAGTGTACTTTCTAAGTAACACAGAAATCATGTCATTCCCTGCTGTCTCCTGCCCTCATTTTCTTTAAGCAATAGGTTATGGGTTAAAGTGGATCTTGGGAAGTAATTTTTTTTTTTTTTTTTTGGTTATTACAAGATAAATTCATTTGAGAACCACTTCAAAAAATATAGTAGCATTTTTGAAACTTCTTCTAATATTACTGTTCTGGAAAATCAAGATAAGAGGAATATCTTAAAATCTAGAAGGAAAATTCAATGAAAGATGGAACTCATGAAAACAAAGCAAATAATGTTGGGAATAAAAATATGAAATGAATATAACATAAGATGGATTAATATCTAAAATATTTAAAGAGTTTTCAAAAACTGGAAAAAGGTAAAATAGGCAATCCAAAAGGAAAATAGGCAAATGATACAAAGAGTCAATATAAAGAAAAGTAAGTCAAATGATCAATACCCTATAAAATAATGCTCAACCTTTCTGGAAGTCAGGGAAAGGGAAATTCAAACAACAATGAACTATATATTTATACCTGTTAGACTGTTAGAAAAGAGTACAAATAATGACTATGATTGTTGACTGTGGATAGGGAAAAGGGTAAAGAGTATAGCATATATTGCTTTCTACAGAACCTATAATATATCCACTAGCAATGTGGCAAGATGTAAGGATGATATGGTCTTACTTTTATATTTGTGTGACTACATGTATAAAGAAATGCATAACATGTTTTAAAAGGAATTTTGTTTTTTAAAAAGACTGACTCAAAATCATGCTGGACTATTTATACAGGTTACTAGAGACAAATATGGGGTTAAGGTCTAGCTTTGGCACTAATTAGCTGTGTGATAGTGGGCAAGTTATTCTCAAACTTTAGTTTCCTTATCAGTAAAAAACTGAAATGATATCTACTTCACAAAGCATGAGATGATAATACACGTAAAATGCTTCCTAGTGCTTGGCACTATGCTCAATAAATGTTAGCTATTATTACTAGTCACAGAATACATATTAACAAATTTATTTCTGGATCTAGTACAAGCCCAAAAGATAGAATCAGGGTCTCAGAAGTATTATACGCTTTTCTTATGTATTTTGTATCCTCTGCTCCTCTCTGTATTCTTAAAATCTTCTTATCAAAGTTTTCATTTAGAAAACCTAATCACCAAAAAAAACCTGACTATAGGAACAAAACATATGCAGTAGAGAAAATAGTTAAAATTAACTCCTTAGGAACAATGGAAACATAGGGTGTGAAAAATATTTTATAATTTTAAGTTTTTAGAGTATTTTAAAATTTAGCATTTGTAATAAGCCATTTAACTCACCATGCTGGATAATTTACTTAAGCAATGTTTTACTTAATTTTTATATTTTATTTTAGGAAAACATAGTGTATGTTAGTATTAGCTTAAAATGACAGCCTAACATCTCTGGTATGACACTAGATTTTCCATATTCAATATATTATTCTATTGTAAGAATAAATAAGATAAAAATATATATTCTTATAATGTGATGAAATACATTATAAATAAGAGACAAAAGAAAAGCAAATCCAGAATCCAAAATATAGCAGCAAATTTCTCAAAGACAGGATGTCTGCTTCATTCATCTTTGAGGCATAACAACTGCTATCATATTTACTAAGCATTACCGAAAGTTTGGCTTGAGGAGCTCACAGAGACATGGAATCTGAACCTGTTCTTTATATACATCAGAAAACTTATGTTTGTAGGTAACTTGATACAAATATTCAAACATATATTTAAGTAAATGACACAGTTGGTCTGTCAGTGAAAGTGACTGTAATCTATCAGTAAAATGTTGTTGACATATATGTGAACTCTAAATTTAAAATACTTATTACATCTTTTATGTAAGAAAGAAAAATAACACAGCTCTATACGTACACTACATTTAGTGGTAAGGTATGGTTGCATAGTCATAGCATGTTTAACCATGAGCTGGGGTCTTATTTTGCTGAATAAGAACAGAGTGGTTATGCAAGCTACCAATCTTCCAGAATTCACACCTTTATTGTCAGAGTCTGGAAAAAGAAATAGAGAAATAAGACATTAAAATATGGCAAGGGCAGTGAAAATTTGACAGAATATTTAAATTCCTCAATATTATCCCCTGAATAGATTCAGTATATGTCTCAATGTAACAGATTGGCATTTCTTAAGATTAATTAAGAATTTTTTCTTAATTATAGAAAGGATAAAAAGATAAAAAAAGTTGAGGTAGGGAAGGCAAGTTTTACACTGAGGAGAGAAGGACTGAAGTGAAAAAGTAGGATAGAAATTGGGAATTTTGGGGAAGGGATTTTGGGAATAAATTTGGTGTTGGTTATGTCTAAAAATGGATGAAAGTGAATATGGGAAAGAAAAAGGAGGGGGGGCAAAACAATTTAGTTGAGGTGATACTAAAAGATATATGGAAGAAAGAGACATTGCTATGGTAGAAGCTGCTGAGGGATGGGGGAGAGTAACAAATTAAGAAGTTGGACCATAGCTATATAAGGAAGGTAGACAAAATACTGTTCAGGTAAGAGGAAAATGTTGCTAGTTAGGAGATACACTGGTTCATAGGAAGTGAATTAATTTTTAGAGGGAATTAGCAACTTTTAAATATTAAGTGACACCAGTATCACCTTTAAAGTTTAGGATAGGGAAAAGTAGGAGAAGCAGAACAAGGAGATAAAAAGAAAAAGAGGTACATATGAAAAATGAGAAACATGAAAGGAAAAAAATGCATAAAACATACAAATGATATCAACAATTTTCTTAGGTGCCATAAACGGGACATCTATCAGAGGCTACTGACCCCCAACTCTGGAGAATGACCAAGGCTGACTGCTGTTCCTCATTAATATGCATTAGGAGATAAGAAGTAATGCTATTTTTGTGTATTTTAAGAAGGAATGGTATCAATTATAACATATTCTTTATATAATTATATTTTGATTAATAACTTCAGATTTATGACTGGAAAATATGTAATATACAATATATTAAGGAATTTGTGAATGCTAAAACAAGGTTAAAGTAAACTCTATAAAACAATTATAATACTAGGAATGTAACAAAATCTTTCAAAAACATTTTTGTAACAGTTAAAAATTTCATTTTGAGAGTACACATTAGCCCCTGGACTTATTTTTATTACCTTACAATATGACATAGAACATTGAATGCTTTGAAAGAAAAATGGAAGAGATAAGTCTCATGTTTTTATTATACTGCTCTAGATAATCCTGGTCAACCGTAACAATATAATCTGAGATGCAACATCAAACATATCTTTAAAAAAAGATTTCATTTAAAAGTGAAGAAATTAATTATTAGGCTAAGGAAAGCCAGAAGCAAAAAAAAAAAAAAAATGAGAAATGAGCCTGCAGTATTTTAAAATACCTTATAAAAGCAAGTTAATTACCAATATATAAAATGTCTTACCAGCTAGAGATTCCTCATATTTAAGAATGTGCTCAACTAGGTTATCAACAAGTTGAGTACAAGCTTTCTTCACAGGTTTATATGAAGAATCCTCTTCAGACTTCAACAACTATATATGTATATACAAAAAAAAAAAAACAAAAAAAAAACTCAGTATAATTATTCATTAGGCAATTATAATATAAGTACATTAAATGTGTCCATAAAGAATATGCTTTTCAATCTGTCATTAATTTAATATTGAAAGTGAAAATTAGTAACACAAAAATATATAACAAATGTTTTAAAATATTTTATGAGCTAGGAATTTATAATTACTTTCAAACAATTCAGTATGAAATAGTTAAATTGCTATGTATAGAACCTGAGGTCGGATATGAGAGAAATGAGAAAGGTTACCTTCCTTTTCCCCTTTACACTAATAACAAAGAGAACCATTCAAATACTAGTTGAATTATTAAGAATTAGAATACTATCTCCCATTATTTCAAGTCCTGTAATGTCTAATAAATAGTATTATGGGCTAATTATGTCTTTTATATAATTGTAACAACATCTGAACTGCACATTAAGTTCTGTAATTATAAAACGTAAGGCCAGAGTTCTGTGATAGAGTAACTATGTTATCCTTTGTCAAATCATTAATAAACGATGTTGGAAAAGTGTTATGAATGAGAAAAGACATCAATTTATCTACAGACAAATATGCAACCAATTCAATCTTTTATAATCATGGATCAATAGAAAAGCCAAATAAGGTACATCTATTCTACAAATAAAAATTAGCATATTAGCTAATTCTGGAGCTATTAGGGGAATTAAAATGTATATTCAACTTCTATAAAGAGTTCTAATTGGTCTAATATAATTTCTGCAATAATAGAAATGTTCTGTGTTGTCCACTATGGTAGCCATTAGCCACATGTGGCTATTAAACCCTTGAAATGTAGCTAGTGTGACTGAGGAATTAAAAAGAAATAAAATATAAAATTCAACTAATTTAAATGTTAAAAAACCATGTGGCTAGTATTGGACAACATAAATTTAAACTTTCACTACAAGATGCATAGCTGATTAAAACTCTTAACTGTCAGAATAACATAACATGTACAATGCCCTTCCCCTAAATATAAAGAAATAAATTAAAGCAGACAGCTTCAATCCAGTTTTAACTCTGAATTGCAAATTCTTCTTGTCCAACTCCATAATTCACTTCCTTAAGTAGCTATTAAAAGCACATGCTCCAACATCCCCTCCACACCCTACCTCCTCCCTGACATACCTGCATTGCCTAACCCAATAATATCACTGCACCACCGTCATGTCCATTCACTACATAACGATACACTTCCACCTTATCATAGATTTTGCCCACAGGGGCATTGGCTCACAGCTTTCATCTCCCTTTCTATTTCCTGAAAACCAATCTTTCAGACTCTCGCTCTGTGAGTCTGCTCAACTTGCTTAGTTCATTTCAGTGAGTTCATGTTATATTTGTCCTTCACTGCCTGGCTTGTTTCACTCAACATAAGGCGCTCAAGATTCATCCATGTTATCCGTGCGTTAATACTGCATTCCTTCTTACAGCCGAGTAATATTCCATTGTATGTATATACCACAATTTGTTTATCCATTCATCTGTTGAAGGGCATTTAGTTTGATTTCAACTTTTGGCAATAGTGAATAATGCCGCTATGAACACTGGTGTGCATATATCGGTTTGTGTCCTTGCTTTCAATTCTTCTGATTATAAACCCAGCAGTGGAACTGCTGGATCATATGGCAGTTCTATAGTTAGTTTTCTGAGGAACTGCCATACTGTCCTCCACAATGGTTGCACCATTCTACATTCCCACAGCAGTAGATGAGGGTTCCCATTCCTCCACATCCTCTCCAACACTTGTAGTCCTGTTTTTTTAATAGCCACCAGTCTAATGGGTGTAAGATGATATCTCATTATAGTTTTGATTTGCGTTTCCCTAAAAGTGATGAACATCTTTTCATATGCTTTTTAGCCATTTGTATTTCTTCTTTGGAGAAGTGTCTGTTCAAATCACTTGCCCATTTTTTAACTGGGTTTTCTTTTCCTTTTTGAGGTATATGATTTCTTTATATATGCTAGATGTTAGGCCCCTATTAGATATATGGTTACCAAACATTTTCTCCCATTGAGTAGGCTGCCTTTTCACTTTCTTGACAAAATCCTTTGAGGTGCAAAAGTTTTTAATTTTGAGGAGGTCCCATTTATTTATTTTTTCTTTTGCTGCTTGTGCTTTGGGTGTGAAGTTCATGAAACCATTTCCTATTACAAGATCCTGTAGATGCTTCTCTACATAATTTTCCAAGGTCTTTATGGTCTTGGCTCTTATATTTAGATTGTTGATCCATCTTGAGTTAATTTTTATATAAGGTGTGAGATAGCGTCCCTCTCTTTCTTTTGGATATGGATATCCAGTTCTCCAAGCACCATTTGGCGAAGAGGCCATTCTCACCCAGTTGAATAGGCTTGGTGGCCTTGTTGAATATCCGTTGACTGTATATGTGAAGATCTTTATCAGAACTCTCAATTCAGTTCCATTGGTCAGTATGTCTACCCTTGTGCCAATATCATGCAGTTTTTTTTTTTTTTTTTTTAAAGATTTTATTTATTTATTCATTTATCCCCCCCTTGCTGCTTGTGCTCGCTGGGTCAGCCAACCACGCCGTGCGGGCGGGACTGCCCTCACCAGGAGGCCCCGGGAACCGAACCCGGGGCCTCCCATATGGCAAACGGGAGCCCCACTGATTGAGCCACAGCCGCTTCCCCATGCAGTTTTGACCACTGTAGCTTTGTAGTATGTTTTAAAGTTGGGTAGTGTGATTCCTCTGATTTTGTTTTTCTTTTTCAATATGTCTTTGGCTATTCGGGGCCTCTTGCCCTTCCATCTTTGCATACTAGGGATGAAATCCACTTGGTTATGGTGTGTAAATTAGTTTGATGTATTGCTGAATGCGATTATCAAGTATTTTGTTAAGGATTTTAGCATCTGGGTTCATTAGAGAGATTGGTCTATAGTTTTCCTTTCGTGTGGCATCTTTGTTTGGCTTTGGTATTAGGGTTTCCCTACACATAGCTCTTTGGTCCCTTCTATTTGAACCTATAGTTCGTGCTGGAGTTGGTAGGTGCATATCCAAGAGACTTGAATCTTTGGACTGTCCATGTCCAGCTGGGTCCTAAGCCTCAATGGAGTTGCAACAACCTACTCTCCAGTTCATTGGACTCACCCAGGATAACAAAGAAGGAGGTGATTGATGATGGACAACCACCATACCAAGGAACTGAGCGCCTACAACTGCAAGCAATAGAGTCCCATCCATCAGCTATATGAGACTAAAGCCCCCTCTCAATTAGAGGTGGAATGGGTATCACCATCCCAAAATCCTCAGGACTGGGGGATGGACTATGGACTAGAGTGGACTTACTGGTATTCTACTATAGACTTATTGTGATTCTAACAATGGAAAAACTTTTATCATTGATGTGGAGGCAGTGGCCACTGGAGGCTCTGAGGGCAAGGAGAGGGAAAACAGATGTAATATGGGGGCATTTTCGGGACTTGGGAATTGTCCTGAATGACACTGCAATGACAGATACAAGCCATTATATATCTTGCCATAACCTACAGAATTGTGTGGGAGAATATAAACTACAATGTGAACTATAATCCATGCTTAGTGGCAATGCTCCAAAATGTGTTCTTCAACTGCAATGAATGTACCACACTAATGAAGGATGTTGTTAATGGGGGTAAATGAGGGCAGTGTGGGAAGGAGGGCATATGGGAATCCCCTATATAAATATCTTAAAAAAAAAAAAAAAAAAAAGCACATGCTGGGGAGTGGATGTGGCTCCAGCAGTTGAGCACCTGCTTCCCACATGGGAGGTCCTGGGTTCAGTGCCCAGTGCCTCCTAAAAACAAACAAAAAAATAAACAACAAGCAAATAAACAACAATAGCAACAAAACAACTCAGGGGAGCTGATGTGGCTCAGTGGTTGAGCACCAGCTTCCCACATATGAGGTTCCAGGTTCAATGCCTGGCCTCACTACCTAAAAAAAAAAAAAAAAAAAAAAAAAATCATATGCTAACCAGGGATTTTTCAGGCAGTCAGAGAAAACTCTGCCCCTCCATCCCTTCACCCCAAGACTTCAGAAAAGTATTCATCATAAATTTTGGTTAATGACACACTATCATCAGTGGTCTATGTATGGTCCTTTAAATACATTTATGTGTAAATATGATGAATGTGAAACCAACTCAAGAAGTCCAACGTATATCTCCCAATGTGATCCTTCCCCATCCCATCTTCAGAAATTTTTATCATCACCTTGCTTAAAAAAAAAATGCCTAAACATTTATACTGTTTTACAGTTTTGTTTGATTTTTGAATTTTCTAAAAAGGTATCATACTTGATGTAGTCTTATGGGAATTGGTTTTTTCACTCAACATCATGCTATACTAACTGTAATCCAGGTTGATGCATGTGCTGTATTTTATTCATTTTCACTGCTATACAACAGTCCACTACGTGTCTATACCACAATTCATTTATTTATTCTTCTGTAGATAGGTTATTTACAGTTTTACATATAAGTTTTAGCATTCTTATATGTCTCCTGGTGCATATAGGTAAGATTCTCTTAGATACACACAGAGTAGAACTGCTGGATCATAGGATATATGAATGTTGAACTATATAAGATGATGTTAAATTGCTTTTCCCAATGTTAAGAGAACTAGTTGATCCATCTCTTCTGTATCATTTGGTATTGTCCAACTTCTCAATTTTCTTGCCAATTAAATGGGAGTATTTTATTTTCCATATTACTTATGGGGTTGAACATCTTTTTGGCCATATGTGCTATATTTCCTCTATGAAATTTCTATTATGAATTTTCCATCTGTTTTCTTACTGGATCTCTCTTGCCTTATATAGGTTTATAGGAGAGGAGTTCTTTACATATTCTCAATATTAATCCTAATATGTGTGTCAAATATCTTTACTCAGTTTGTGACTTGTGATTTCACTTTCTTTAAAATTTTTCTTAATATATAATGTTCTTCATTTTAATGCAGTGAAATTTATCAATCTTTTAAAGTTGATGCTTTTTGTGTTTAAGAAATCCCTCTCTACACAAAGGGAAAAATATAATCACCATACTTCCTTCTAAAATTTCTAAAGTTTTACTTATATCTATATGGAATTGAGTAGGCCTATTTCTGGGCTCTCTATCAGGGCCCTCTTGTCTATTTGGTACCGAACTGTCCTAACTATTGTAGCTTTTAAAATAAGTCCTGATAGTTAGGAAAGTCAGTGCTCCTGCTTTTTCAGAAGTGACTTACTTTCGCTCTTTGTCTTTCCATATACATTTTACAGTTAAGTTTGATATATTCGATGAATATTTTTTGTTTCTGATTTTGAAGAGATTTCTTTAACAATTTTCCATTTGGGATGATTTTCAATTTAATTTTATTCTGTCAGATTAAGGAATTTGCTTAATCTGCTAGTTTACTATAAATTATCTTTCAAGGATATTATAAAAAATTATTTTCCGGCATCCTTTGAGATGATTACTGAGTTTTTTCTTCTTCAATGTTAAATCACTCACACACATACACACACGTTAATCCATTCTTGCATTCATGATACAAACAACAGTCAAGGTCCAATAACTTTTAAAAAATACTATAACTTAACTTTCTTATTTAAAAGTAATTTCTGGGAAGTGGCTGTGGCTCAATTGGTTGGGCTCCTGTTACCATATGGGAGGCCCTGGGTTTGATTCCCAGGGCTTCCTAGTGAAGGAAGGCAAGCCGGCCCGTGTGGCACGGTAAGCTGATGGATAGCCGGCGCAGCACGGTGAGCTGGCGCAAGATGACGCAACAAAGGGAGACAAGCAGACACAGAAAAACGCACAGCAAATAGACACAGTGAGCACAAGCAGCAATGGGAGGATAAATTAAAAAAAAAATGAATCTTAAAAAAAAAAAAAAAAATTTCTAAGGGTATCAACATTCCCTATGATATAAGGCACTTTTTAAAACCCCAATATTTGAATATATTATTATGAAAATTTTCAAACATACAGAAATTTTGAAAGAATTTTACCATCAACAACTTCTACCCACCATTTAGAGCCTATCATTAACATTTCCTGGTATTGGGAGATATTTATATATTTAAATTATTTATATATACACATATACTGCTTTATCCATTTTATTTTTGAGGCAGTTAAAAGTAAATTTTGGACAGCAGTATACTTTTTCTCCTTCTGAGAAAAATTTACATGCAATGAACTGCATAAATCTTCAGTGTACATAAGCTCATTTTGTCATTCAGTGTACATTCACCATTATAACTCAACCCCCTACTCAAGATATAGGATGGTGGTCTCAAACTTTAGCTTGCATCAGAATTATCTAAGGAGCTTGTGAAAAAATAGATGGGTCTCACATACATCAGAGTTTCTGAATCAATAGATCTGGAGTGGGGTCTGAGAATTTGGATTTCTAGCAAGTTCCCAGGTGATGCTGGAAACTTTTATAACTACTGATATAGAACATTAATATCACCCCCAGAAAGTTCCTTCATTTTCCTTCCCAGGCAGTCTCTTAATCCCTGCAACCACTTTTTTGCCTCTCCTAGAATTTCATATAAATGGAAACACAATATGTACTCTTCTTTGTAAAACTTTTTTTACTCTGCATGATGTTTTTGTTATTCATCTATGTTGCTCTATGTATCCACAGTATGTTCCTTTTTGATGCTGGGTACTATTAAAGTGTATGGAAATATCACTGTTTGCTTATCCATTTGCTAGTTGGAGATATAATAGAGTATTTCATTGTAAACTTCAATAAGGAGATCTTGCTTTGTAAGATTACAAAGGCTGGAACAGATGAGATAAGGGTTACACTCAAGTTTTTCCACTCCGGTATCATCCTCACAAATTAGAAAAGACCATAGTCTTGGACCATAAGCAATTAAAATGAATGGCATTTTAAAATCAATTCAATTTTGTATGCCTGTCACAGAGCTAATGACAGTGCTTTTTGAAAGCAGAGCTTTTTAAAAAGAGCACTAAATCTTTGGTAGTTTAAACTAATTGGACCACTTTTTAGAAATAAAAATATTTGAGAACCTTTCACGATACTTCACCTAACTACCAAGAAAAGGCAAAGAATGACCCCAAACTATGCATTCATTAAAGGTTATAAAGGAAATATCTCCACATATTTAAAAAGTATACATGACACATTAACATAATTATTTAGTCAGTGGACAGTTTGGTGAGTTTGTGAATTTGAAGCCACTTTATGAAATACTTTAAAGGTTCTCTAAGAACCTATATTCCATGGATTGGGAATAACTGATCTACAAAAAATCAACCCAACCCCAAAATACAAATTATAAATATCTGATATTGGACTGTATGGAATGTGTGTATATATGCTCATGTGGAAACAGTTAAGTGAACTAATGATTCATAAATTCAAGAATTTCCAATAACTCTATAGTCCATTTTCTGTATCTTTCCTAGCTTCTCTGAAAATTTGTACATGCATGTTGTTATAACTAATAAGTGTGGTTATCTCTGTCACATGTGTTTATAAATATTTTTGAGCCTTATTCTTTTTCATCGAAGTACAGACTCAGCTATTGTAAGGACTATATCACAAAGTCACAATGTCATTGGGAAACTAAACTGTTAGCAGAAACTAAAGAAGGAAAATATAATATAGGGAACAATGATTGAATAGACAATTAAATAAGAAATAAAATAGTACATACAACAACATTGATGAATTTCAAAAACATTCTGCTAAATAAAAGAAGGCAAACAAAAAAAGACTACATACTATATGATTCTATTTATGTGAAATCCTAGGAATGGCACAACTATAGAGACAAAAAGTAGATCAGTGGTTTCCTAAAGTAATACCCCATATTTTGATTGTGCTGGAAGCTAGATGACTGTACTCAATTGCTAAAATTCACAAAACTATACATCTAAAATGAGTGAATATTTCTGCATATAAATTATATCTCAATAAAATGATCTTGCATTATTATTAAAATAGCATTAATTTTTATTGCTAAAAATAAAAAAGTAAACAGAAACAAATAAATCAAACTGGATAGTAAATTGTTGGCAAACCAGAGAAAAAATTATTTCAAGACAGACTTCCAATAGTACATCCCTAGTGATATATATTCTAAAGATAAAGAGAAACAGAAAACTGTTTCTAGTAATCGTATTGTAACTGGTAATACTGGTATTATTATTTTGAATAATACATATATTGTAATATAAAGCAAATAATTGTGTTCATTTCTTTAGGGAACAAGATTTTCAGCCTAAAGAATAAAATTGAAGAGGTAAAATCCCATAATTCTAAATTTGAATGGAAAGTATTAACACAAATTCATGATTTTTCTCTCTCTAAAAAAGGACATTTTCTAATTCTGTCATCTGAAAAGGCCCCAAAGCTATAAAAACCAATTAGAAATGAACATCCACCAGAGCATCCAGATTGTCTCCACTAAAAAGAACTGGGGCCCTTTGGAAATGTGGCTGAGTCCAGTTTTGGGACAGGAAATGTTGGGGAAGTCATGAACATGCTCAAGGGCCATCTCCCAGCCCTCACCTATTCCCCTTCCCTTCTCCTTTTGCTTGCTTGCATGCAGGTGTTCAGTATGTTTCCATTTCTCAAGAAACCACAAGGACCCTGGGGGAACATTATATGTCAACCATGGAAAAACAAGCTATACAATAAAGAAACGGCCTAAAACCATACCTTGAAGCCAAAACCAGAGTTTCTACCTTAGCTGCTTGCCAGGGTAGAAACTCTGCACAAAGGTTGGCTGATGTATGCACTTTTTGCTTAGTGGAAGGGACTCCTCCCCTTGAGGTATATAAAAACCCAACACTTGGGCAGCACAAGTGTCCCTTATCTCCTTGATGTGGGGTCTAAGGAAAAGCCCACCATTGACAGTGAACTGATCTGAGCAGCTGATCTCCCCAGGGGACCAGCAACGATGGACCTTTCCCCCTGCTCTTCTCGACCCTTTGTGCTGTGTAAGTAATGAAGTGGTCATTTGCTGAAAAATTCTATTGTGCCTGAGTCTGTGTTCCTACCATGCACCATGTAGCAACTTTGGGCCAGAAAGTAATCAGGTTATGAAAGACAAATGGGATTTTTCAAAAAATCATATTGAAGGGACTCGCAATGGGAAAAAAATGGGCAATTTAAGCTTCAGAAAGAATTATAATTGTAATAAATTAAAACATAACAAACATAAAAAAATCTATTAGTTCACACTGATACTAAAAAGCGAACAAACCCATTGGTCATATTTGGAGGATGACAGGGAAACTCATCATTATGAAAATTGATAACTACTGGAAAATAAGCATTTTTCTTGTCTTTCCTTTACAAACTGCATCTCACAGTAACCGAATAGTTAATCAGGAAAATATTCTTCCTTGAGAAGAACCCCAGTAAATTAAAGCAGAAAGAAAAACAGAATTAGGAAAAAACTCACCATTTTGCAATTTCTAATTAAAACAATAGATCTAGGTATGAAAATCTAAAACCAATCCTGAAAGACTATAATAGATGTATCAGTTTGGCAACACCTGAACCCACCAATTTCTGAAAGTGGGACAACCAGATGTGTGTCTACCATGATGCAATAATATTCAGCACTGCATATAAAGTATCCTTGCACCCCCACTCCCACAGCTGAATTTCGATTTTATCAAGCTTCTATATCTAAGAGTTTACAGGAAAAATGAGGGATAGAGGAATAACTTAAATGACACCAGAAGGAAGAAATCTATGAAATCTAGAATTTGTGACATTCTACAGGAAAACACATAAGTAGCAAGAATAAAAGGAGTTGAAGCAAAGATTATTATAGATTAAGAAACTTAAGAGGCCTATCAACTAAAGCAACTGTAAACCAAGTGTAAGAAATGTCGTTGCGATCTACTGAAAGTCAGCCCTCGACACAAGGGTTAAAAAAAAAAAAAAAAAAAAAGGAAAAAATAACAATTAAAACCAAAAAAAGAAATGTGAACATGGATTAGGTATTAGAGATTACAGAATAATTTATTTTTTGGTGTCATTTGATATTATTTTTTTCATTTAAACTTCTTTTCTTGAAGTATATCATTCATACACGAATACACATAAACAATAAGTATATAGTAAAAGTTGTAAACTTACAAAACAAACGTGCGTTTCATCATACAGAATTCTCACATAACATCCTGCTACCAATACCTTGCACTGATGTGCAATATTTGTTACAAACTATGAAAGAGCATTGTTAAAATATTACTACTAACTATAGTCCATATCATATATTTGGTATATATTTCTTCCCCAACCACTCGATTATTTACACCCTATATTAGTATTATATATTTGTTATATTTCATGAGAGAACGTTCTCATATTTGTTCTGTTAACCACAGCCCATCTTGCACCACAGGATTCACTTTGTTATACCGTCTTATGCTTTGTACACGCCATTGAAAGTGCACACTCAGTGGCTCTCATTTTCATCACAGAGTTGTGCTGTCTTCACCCTAGTCAACCCTAGAATGTCTTTACCACTCCAGAAGGAATAATTCCACACCCCCTTATACCCCACTGATATTCTTTTTAAAAATCATCATCTGTTAGAAATAGATACTGAAGTATTTACAGGTAAAGTGATAAAGAGTTGGGATTTGCTTTGGGAAAAAAAAGATGGAGGAAGGATAGATGAAACAAGCCTGGGAAATTGCTGATAATTTTTGAAACTGGATACTTTTAAGTTTGAAAACTACTGAAATAAAAAAATTCAAAAAAAATTATAAGGAGATAAACATCTCTGTTTATGAAACTTAAAATAATACTAATTGTGGTTCAATTCTGAATTACTACAGGAAATTATGTGTATTTTATAACGTCAAATAATGTAATTATATATTTTATATGATCAATATATGTCTGTATTTCTATCTCATGTCTAGGTTTAAGAGTTAAGAAAAAATACTTAGAAGGAAGGGAAGATAGAAATTCCAAGTTATCAACTGAGAAAACTTACTTTTATAACAAGCAATTAAATAATCTATTAAATAGGTATATTAACAAAAACATTCAGCCTAACAAAATTTCCCTATCAAAGGCAAATACTTAAAAAATAGCTGAAAAGATTCTTTTAAATCATAAAGTTTACAAAGAACTATTAAATTTATCTATTAAATATCTATTAAATTTCACATGATCAGGAGTCAAAATAGCACTTACATTTTGAAGGAGTTGCTCAAACCAGTCATATCCAGTATCTCTGCATGCTGCAACCTAAGGAGGAAAATGTGGTGAAACTCTAGAAGTTAGAAATTTATTTAAAAATTGGAATAAAATACACTTTGGCTGTACTTTTGCCTGGAGAATATAAATGCCTCAATTTTATCAATTAAATTTTTGTTTTTAAAGCAGCTAATTTATATTCTTTCGGCATCTCAATACAATTATAGATGTTAAATAATTTTATTCTAAAAATATCTTGGGAAAATTCTGGAAATTAGTTTAATGCATTAAAGTTTAATATGGTACTAAACTTTGAACAATAACTTCAATCATGAACTTGTCAGAAAAATCCATAAAGTCTAAAATAATAATTATGGAAATATTTGCTTATTTTCCTTCTAGATAGCAGATTTAAGACAACAGCAGAAGCTCAGGTAGAAGACCATGTAAAATTATTAATAAAAAATTTCTTTGTTAAAAACATGACAAGCATTTCAGGTCAAAAAAATGTATAGCTTATGAGTAGAACTACACATAATGAAATTAATCTAAATTAATGCTCAAGGGCCATCTCCCATCCCTTTTTCATGTATTCTGAAAAAGGTAGGTATCACTATCTCTTTGTAGGTCACTACCCCTAAGTTACTATATTTATTCATTCACTCTTTTCACTCCCTGTTTTCAATCACTGGAGGAATAGGTGAATTTCATTATCAGTACTTGCTTCCATGAATGCCAAGTTGGTATGATGTGGAAACACCAACTTCATCTTAACTGCATCCCTTGAGTGGCTCCAGAAATCCCAAGTAAGGGAAGCAGTACTAAAAGAAGAGATTAGCTAAATATCTCATCACGTCTCTTCCATTGTAAGACAGACTAGGGCTCAAATGGGTTTGTACCTATAGTCACCACATCCCTGTTCCAGTCCTTCTTACCACATCAGTGATGTTTAAAATTTTCCTGGTCATTGCTTCTTTGTCATTGTGTGGAGTTGGAGTAAACCAGAGTTTTTGGAATGTTTCATTTACTAATTTCTAGAAGAAAGAAGAATTTCAAACTAGCTAAGTACAACAAACATGGCAAAATTCTCAATACCAAATTATCACTAAAGTCCAACAACACAAAGAAATAAATGACTAATCAAAACAAAAGCTACTGGAATTTTTGGTATGAATTTAATTTTTTAAATTAAGCACCAATTAATTTCTCAAAATTATAAACAGTTTCAATTTGGTAGATTTTAAATGATTAGCTTAGCCTAGAATTAAACTCATGTTTTTGATCAAACTAGCAAGTATTTTTGTTACTTTTTAGGGGAGAATTTGCTAAAATGTTTGCCTAAGTTGATAAAAAATTAATGTAGGGACAATTGTATATATTGGTAAATTGACTAATGAACTCAGGACTAAACTTTCAATAATGTATTTACTAATTTAGAAAACCAAGCACCCCCCCACTTAAAAATCAAAATAATTTTAACCTGATAATAAAATTCTTAGATATAATGCAATCTCTACAATGATATTAAATAAGTAGATTAGTTGCTGAACTAGTTGGGAAAAATCAGGTTTTATTAATTAATAAAAATCTAGAAATTAAAAAATGCATCAAAGTATGTCTTCCTTGATTTTACAAACTAAAATTGTTATTATTTACTTTTTAAGGTTTGATATACACTCAAACAAAATTTAGATGCAATAAACATTTAAATCATTTAACAAATCAATGAAAAATTTTTTTAAAATAGTCAACATTTCACTTTACCTTAATGCCCTCTTCATCATTGACTCGGCGAATCATTTTTACACACATTTCTGTAATTTTTGGAAATGTTGGTTGTTCAATACAGATGTCTCTTAGAATCTTTATTACCCTTTTCCTGACACTGATACCAGTATCCTGAGAATAGAGAGGGATTTTTTAAGTGTTATAAAACTCAAGATTCTTAGGATCGTGAAAGTTAATAAAATGAAATTAGAAAATAAGTGCCCACAAGCAGTATACTCACTATTGCTAACAAGATTAACATGGTCTGTATAATTCCTCTTTACATACTTTAAAAATTCATATTATTATAAAATAGGTTATTTTATTACTTTATCTTTCCTTTTTTAAAAAAAATTATTGTGGTAACATTTATATAACATAAAATTTCCCATTTTACCCATTTTTAAATGTACAATTCAGTGGCATTAATTAAATTCATGTAAGTGTGTTACATCACCACCACCCATTACCAAAACTTTTTTTATCACCCAAAACAGAAGCTCTGTACCACCAAGCAATACTCCCAATTCCTCCTCCCCTTAGGCCCTGGTAACCTCTAATCTACTTCCTGTCGCTATGAATTCAGCATGATATTTTCAAGATTCATTAATAAAGCACGAGAACTATATTCCTTTTTACACCGTATAATATTTCATTGTATGTATAATCCACATTAAAGACTTGGATTGCTTCCACCTTTTGGCTATTGTGAAAAAGGCTGCTGTGAATCCTGGAGTCCAAGTATCTGTTTGAGCTCTGTTTTCAAATCTTATTTGGTACATTTATCTTGTTTTCAATCTTATTGGTACATTTGGGTACATACCTAGAGGTGGAATTGCTGAGTCATATGGTAATTCCATGTAAACTTAATGAGGGATTGCCAAATTGCTGCACCATTTTATGTTCCCATCAACAGTATATGAAGGTTCCCATTTTTCCACATCCTTACCAACCTTTCCCATTAAAAAAAAATTATAATAACAGTCCTTCTAATGGATGTGAAGTGGTATCTCAATGTGGTTTTCATTTACCATTTTCTAATGATTAAAGATTTTGAACATCTTTTCATGTGCTTATTGGTCATTTCTTTATTTTCCTTGGAGAAAGATCTACTCAAGTCCTTGGCCTATATTTAAATTGGGTTGTCTTTTGTTGTGGATATTAAATTCTAACTAGATATATAGTTTCTAAATATTTTCTCCCATTCTGTAAGTTATCTTTTCACCTTGATGGTGTCCTTTGATACACTGAAGTTTTAAATTCTGAAGTCTAATTTATCTGTATGTTCTTTTGTTGCCATATCTAAGAATCCATTGCCAAATCTATAATCATGAAGATTTACTCCTTTATTTTCTTCTAAAAGTTTTATGATTTTAACTCTTATATCTGGCTTGTTGCTCCCTACGGAGTTAATTTTTGTATAGGGTGTGAGGCACAGGTCCAACTTTATACTTCTGCATGTGGAAAACAGTTTTCCTGGCACCATTTGTTGAGGAGAATATTCTTTCCCTGACTTTAATTTAAAAATATGATATCCTAGAAATGGAAGAATGTTCTATATTTTAGCACTGCATATGGTACTAGAGTATAAGTTTGACAGAATTAAAGGTAATAATAAATGTAATTGAGCCTGGTATTTAAACAGCTTTGGTACTTAAACAGCATATGAATTATCACCTATAAAGTACTCTTTACAAGAACATTTAACCAGAATCTAATCAAATTGTTAACACAATCTTATGGTTTAGAGGAAGTACAAGAAATAAAGGAACAAATTAAACAAAACCACAGGGAAGTAAAAAGAATTACTTGGTCTTTTATGGCATGGGGGAGAGATTAAAAAGAAAAAAAATACAGAGACTAATTTAAATTTTAAGACATAACCACCAAATGTAATGTGTGGGTCTTGACTAGATGCCGTTTAAAAAAAAAAATTGGGGGGAAGGGATCCAGCTTAAGTAGTTGAGTGCCTGATTCCATTGTATGAGGTCCCAGGCTCGATCCCCAGTACCTCCTAAAAACCAACCAACCAACCAACCAACAAACAAAAAAAGCAACTCTCATTGGGAATTGGATGTAGCTTTGGGGTTGAGCACCTGCTTTCCACGTCTCAAAAAAAAAAAAAAAATTGGAAAAACATTTTTGGGACAATTGGTGAATATGAATATGAATTGGTCATTAGAAGATATTAGGGAGTGCTAATTTGATTGAGCGAGATGATGGCTTAAGAATTTACATAGGACAATATCCTTATATTGTGGCGATGCAAGCTGAAGTATCCAGGGGAGAAGTAGCAAAGTGGTTGTAATTTAATGTAAAATAATTTAGCAAATAATATAGATGAATTACAGTGGTCAGTATATGGATGTTCATTTTACTATTTTTATTTAACGTCACATATTTTCATAATTAAAGAGTTTTAAAAATAAATAAAAAGCACTAGACACATGGGAAATGGATGTGGCTCAATCGATTGGGCGTCCATGGGAGGTCTGGGGTTTGATTCCCGGGGTCTCCTGGTGAAAGGCAAGCTGGCCCATGGTGAGTTGGCCCACGGGGAGTGCTGGCCCGTGGAGAGCTGGCCCGCGCTGAGAGCTGGCACAGCAAGATGATGCAATGAAAAGAGACATAGAGGAGAGACAGTAAGAGATGCAGCAGACCAGGGAGCTGAGATGGCGCAAGAGACTGAACGCCTCTCTCTCACTCCAGAAGATCCCAGGATTGGTTCCCGGTGCCGCCTAAAGAGAAGACAAGCAGACATAGAAGAACACACAGAGAGCAGACAGCGAGTGCAAAGCAATGGGGGTTAAGGGGAGAAATAAATCTTTAAAAAAAGCACTAGTCACCGTGTGCAAAATTATTAATCTCCATATGTGGTCTAATAATCCTGAAAAGGTTTTAGGATATTTTGCTAGGATAGACACTGTCACAGTTCATTACATATTTAGGAATCCCCTTGAAAAATCAAGGGGATTTTTTTTACTCTCAGAAAGCCTCAAGTACTATAAGGCTAAAAATTCTTCTACCTTTTCTTTAAATTCTTTGCTTCAACCAAGGTTTTATGCTTAGTTGAAGCTGCATATTAGTCTATAATTATGGTCATGCAATATTCTGGTGCTAGGCTCAAAGTGATATAATAAACTGTCATTATGGGAATACTTAATCTTGTCCAATAACACATCCATGTTGAGTTCTAGCAATAAGCCTGCAGTGGGGGGTGTGGAGATACCACGGATATTTCCTAATAACAACACTTCTTTTTATTTTCCAGGAATATGCTTCAGTGCCTAAGAATTCCATAACATACAAAAGAAGAGTATCTTAGAACAGTATTTCTCAATTTTGCTCTGAAGACTCAGATGACCTTCCGGTATAACTTGCAGGTATTTGAACTTGCCATAATACAGCCAATCAACTCTAGTTTTAAGGAACATACAGATACACATAAAGGATACAAATATATCATCAGATACCAAAGTTCTGCAATTAGCTCTCATAGAAACAACCTTCCCTATGTTTAAAAACATATATAAACAGAAAAATAGCTAGAGGACAGGCAGAAATAGCTTGGGAAAAAACCTTCTAGGGTTTAGGACACCAGGGGAAGGCTGGACATCACCTAGAAGAGAGAGGGGCAAAGGAAAAGAATTGCGACAGCAAAATTGACTTAAAAGCTGCAGCCGCAACTGCTGGCATCCTTCCCCACCCTACAGACACACTGGAATTCTCAGGCCTCTGGGCAGTGGCTTCGGACAAAGGGGACACCAGGAATCCACCTCCTCAGCAAAGGAGAGAGAAGGACACAGCCTAAGGCTGACAAACTTCTGAACCACAAATTTGGATTGCTGTGTCCCCTGAACGCTCCAGGCCGGCTGGGAGCTGTGCCATTGTTTGCCTTGGAAGCTGGCAAGAGATTAAAGAAATCCAACCCTCTCAATCTCCCTCTCTACTGACAGGGACTGGTTGTTAAAGATGGAGGGGGAAAGTGGAATTATTTCCTACCCAGGAAAAGGGAGGGTGCTGCCAGCAAAGGCTGGAGAACAGCCTCTGAGAAAGTTTGTAATACAAGGTTCTTAGGTTCCAGACAGGATCCTCTATCACATTGATCCAGCCCTGTTGCAGCAAACACATTGTGACCAGGCATTGAACCAAGAGGGCTGCTAAAGAGCGCTATCTGCTGGCAGACCAAGGAAGTGTATATAAAATTAAAAATAAATGAGAGGCTTTTTCCAGGCTTTGAAGCTTCCCTCCCTAAGGCCTTGGGAAGTGGGTGTACAACCCATTACTCAGTCCAGGGCCCAGATTGAGCAATATACAGAGGCAATCCTAAAGACCAAGAAGAGGTTAAACCAAGATACAAAGAATAGCAGTAACACACTGCATCCCACCACTAAATCTATGAAAGAGAGAGAAATTGTGCATCTCAGTTAAGTTACCATCATAATCAGAGGTCTAGATATTAGCAAAAAATTATAAGTTATATTAAGGAAATTGAAGAAATGGCCCAAGAAAGGAAACTATCAAAGCCCCAGAAGAGATGCAGCATTTGAGGCAACTAATCAACAAGAATTTCCAAAACCAAATTGAGTTGAAAGACAATATGGCTAAAGGATAAAGGACATCAAGAAGACATTGAATAAGCACAAAGAAGAATCTGAAGACCTGAATAGAAAAGTAACAGAGCTCAAGGGAACGAAAGACACAAAAGGTGAGATCAAAAACATATTAGAGGGAAGCGGCTGTGGCTCAATCAATAGGGCTCCCGTTTACCATATGGGAGGCCCTGGGTTCGGTTCCCGGGGCCTCCTGGTGAAGGCAAGCCCGCCTGCACGGCGTGGTTAGCTGACCCAGCGAGCACAAGCAGCAAGGGAGGGATAAATGAATAAATAAATAAAAATCTTAAAAAAAACAAAAAACAAAACCCCCCCCACATATTAGAGGCATACAAGAGCAGACTCAAAATGATAGAAGAAAGAATAAATGACACAGAAGACAGAACAGCTGAACTTGAAGAAAGAAAAGAAGAGAGATAGAAAAGAATGGAAAAAGTTGGGCAAGGGCTCAGGGAGCTGAATGATAACATGAAACACAACATATATGTCATGGGAGTTGCAGAAGAGGAAGAGAAGGGAAAAGGGGCAGAAAGAGCCTGTGAGGAAATAACAGCTGAAAATTTCCCAACTCCCATGAAAGAAATGAACTTACATGTCCAAGAAGTGCAGCAAACCCCAATCAGAATAAATCCAAATAGAACTACTCTAAGATACAAACTATACAGAATGTCAAACATCAAAGATAAAGAGAAAATTCTGAGAGCAGAAAGGGAGAAGCAAACCATCACATACAAGGGATGCCATGAAGAGCATGGATTTCTCTTCAGAAACAATGGAGGTGAGAAGACAGTTATTATGATACAATTAAGATACTGAAAGAGAAAAACTGCCAGCCGAGAATTCTTCATCCAGAAAAACTGTCCTTCAAATATGAAGGTGAATTTAAAAATATTCACAAAGAAACAGAAACTAAGAGAGTGTTTTTTTTTTTTTTTTTAAATCCACCTTTGCAGGAAATATTAAAGGAAGACTTACAGCCTGAAAGAAAAAGACAGGGGGGAGACTCTTGGGAGGAGAGTATAGAAAAAAGAACAGCAGAAAGAATAACCAAACGAGTAAAAAGACAGACAAAAATAAGATATGACACACGAAAACCAAAGAACAAAATGGTGGAAGTAAATAATGCATTTACAGTAATATCACTGAATGTGAATGGATTAACCCCCCCAATCAATAGATATGGGCTGAAAGAATGGATAAAAAAATATGAGCCATCCATATGCTGCCTACAAGAGACTCACCTTAGACCCAAGGATACAAACTGACTGAAAGTGAAAGGTTAGAAAAAGATACTCCATGCAAACAGTAACTAAAAGAGGAGGAGTAGGTACACTAATATTGGACAAAACAGACTTGAAATACAAAAAGGTGGTAAGAGATACAAAAGAAGATTATATGTTAATAAAAAGGACAATCCACCAGGAAGAAATAACAGTAATAAATATCTATGTACCTAACCAGGGTGCCCCAAAATACATGAGGCAAACTCTGGCAAAACTGAAGGGAGAAATAGACACCTCTCCAGTAACAGTTGAAGAACTTCAAAACACCACTCCACTCACATCATTTGATAGAACAACTAGAGAGAAGATCAATAAGGAAACATTCTTCTCAAGTGCTCATGGATCTTTCTCCAGGATAGACCACATGTTAGCCACAAGGCAGGTCTCAATAAATATAAAGAGACAGGAATTATACAAAGCACCTTCTCAGATCATAATGGAATGAAACTGGAAATCAGTAAGAGACAGGAAAGAGGTAAATTCAAAAATGTGTAGAGGCTGAACATTACACTCATAAATAAACAGTAGGTCAAAGAAGCATTTGTAAGTGAAATTAGTGAATATATAGAGAGGAATGAAAATGAGAACACAAATTATCAAAACCTATGGGATACTTAGAAGGCAGTCCTGAGAGGCAAATTTATAGCCCTAACTGCTTATATTAAAAAAGAAGAGCTAAAATCAAAGATTTAACTGAACAACAGGAGAAATTAGAAAAAGAACAGCAAACCATTCCTCAAACAAGGAAAAAGAAAGAAATAATAAAGATTAGAGCAGAAATAAGTGAAATTGAGAACAAAAAGACAATAGAAAAAAATCAACAAAACAAAAAGCTGGTCTTTGAGAAGAGAAATAAAACTGACAAACTCCTAGCTAGACTAACACAAAGAAAAGATGCAAATAAATAAAATCACAAATGAAAGGGGCGAAGTTACAACTGACCTCACAGAAATAAAAAGGATCATAAGAGGATCTTATGAGATAATGTATGATAACAAACTAGACAACCTAGATGAAATGGACCAATTTACAAAAATGTACAACCTACACTGATGCTATAAGATATACAAGAACTTAACAAACTATTCACATTTAAAGGGATTGAATCAGTTATCAAAAATCTCCCAACAGGGAGAGGATGTAGCTCAGTGGTTTTAGTACCTGCCTCCAAGTACAAGGTTCTGGGTTCAATCCCCAGTATCTCCTAAAAAAAGAAAAAAGAAATCTCCCAACAAAGGAAAGCTCACACCTTCTCCAATAAAAATCGAAAAAAAAAAAAAATCCCAATAAAGAAAAGTCCAGGACCAGATGGCTTAACAGATGAATTCTATCAAGCATTTGAGAAGAAGGAACACCCTGTTTAAACTCTTCCAAAAAACTGAAGAGCAGGGAAAATTACTTAACACATTTTATAAAGCAAACATCACCCTAATACCAAAGCCAGATAAAGCCACTACAAAAAAAGAAAATTACAGATCAATCTCTCTAATGAACACAGATGCAAAAATTCTCAACAAAATTCTTGCAAATAGAATCCAGCAGTATATCAAAGGAATTATACATCACGACCAAGTGGGATTTATTCCTAGTATGCAAAGGTGGTTCAACCTAAGAAAATCAATTAATGTAATACACCACATTAAAAATTGAAGGGAAAAAACCACATGGTCATCTCAATCAATGGAGAAAAGGCATTTGACAAAATCCAGCATCCTTTCTTGATAAAAACACTTCAAAAGATAGGAATAGAAGGGAAATTCCTCAGTGTGATAAAAGGCATATATGAAAAACCTACAGCAAACATTGTACTCAATGGGGAAAGGTTGAAAGCTTTCCCTCTAAGATCTGAAGTGGACAATGTTGCTCACTGCCCTCACTGTTATTCAATATTGTGCTACAAGTTCTAGCTAGAGCAATTAGACAAGGAAAAAAAGTAAAAGACATCTAAATAGGAACAGAGGATGTAAAACTCTATTCTACTCTTTGTGGATAACATGATCCTATATTTAGAAAATTCTGAAATGTCTACAACAGGGGTTCTTAGCCTTTTTTTGTTCCATGGACCCCTTTACCAGTCAGGTGAAAACCACAGATCCCTTACTAAGTCCACACTATACTGTGTATTATTTAATAAATATATCACACCCACACCAACACATCCTCACAAAAATAATGTTTTTTTGAATTTCAATTCAAGCTCATGGACCCATTGTTAAGAACCCCTGGTCTACGACAAAGCTACTTGAGGTAATGAGTTCAGCACAGTGGCAGGATACATGATCAACACACAAAAATCATAATATTTCTCTACACTAGTATTGAACAATCTGAGGAGGGTATTAGGGAAAAAATTCCATTTACAAAAGCAACAAAAAGACACATTGATCAGCAGAATAGAATTGAGAGTTCAGAAATAAACCCGCACTTCCACAGTGAACTGGTTTTCGACAAACCTACCAAAGCCATTTTAACAGGACAAAAGAGTCTCTTCAACAAATGGTGCTGAGAACTGGACATCCATAATCAAAATAGTGATAGAGGAACCCTATCTCACTCCCTATACAAGAAACATCTCAAAATGGATCAAAGACCTAAATATAAAAGCCAGGACCATAAAACTACTAGAAGAAAATGTAGGGAAACATATTAAAGACCTTGTGGTGGTTTCTTGGATCTCATACCCAAAGCACACACAACTGAAAAAAAAAAAAAAGATAAACAGGACCTCCTTAAAATTAAATACTTTTGCAGCTTACAGGACTTTGTCAAAAGTGTGAAAAGGCAGCCAACTCAATGGGAGAATATATCATATATTTGATAAGGGTTTAATATCCATGATATATAAAGAGATGCTACAACAATAAAAAGACAAACGACCTGATTAAAAAATGGGGAAATGGGAGGTGGCTGTGGCTCAATCAGTGGGGCTCCCGTTTACCATATGGGAGGCCCCAGGTTCGGTTCCCGGGGCCTCCTGGTGAGGGCGGGCCCGCCCGTGCGGCGTGGTTGGCTGACGGGGAGAGCGCAAGCAGCAAGGGCGGTGATGGATGGATAAATAAATAAAATCTTAAAAAAAAAAAAAAAAAAAAAAAAGGGGGAAATGACTTGAATAGACATTTTCTATTTCTAAGGAAGAAATACAAAATGTTGTAAGAACACGTGAAAAAATGTTCAATAACACTAGTGATTAGGGAAATGCAAATCAAAGCCACAATGAGATAACATTTCACACCTATTAAAACGGCCACTATTAAAAAGACATAGAACTACAAGTTTTGGAGAGGATATGTATGGAGAGACAGGAAAGCTTATTTACTGTTGGAAGGAATTTAGAATGGTACAGTCACTGTGGAGGACTATTTGGCAGTTCCTACCTAAAGAATTTGAATATAGATTTGCCTTGTGACGCGGTAATACCACTACTGGGTATATAACCAGAAGAACAGAGAGCAGTGACACGATCAGAAATGTGCACACCAATGTTCATAGTGATGTTATTCATGATTGCTGAAAGTTGGCAATAACCCAGGTGTCCATGTGTCCATCAACCAATGCATGGATAAACAAACTGTGGTGTATTCATATGATGGAATATTATCCAGCAGTAAGAAAAAACGAAGTCATGAAGCATATGATAACATGGATGAACCTGGAGGACATTATGTTGAGTGAAGCAAGCCAGACACAGAAGGACAAATACTGTATGACTGCATCACTATGAACAAAACATATTGTATAATATCACGGAATTAATAAATTGAATATGGGTCACCAGAAAATAGAATGAGGTTAGAGAATGGAAAGCTGAGGGTTAACTTGTGCAGAATCGGTAAAAAGGTTGTGTGTTCATCTTTGGAAATGAAGAGAAAAAGCGAAAGCCCAATGTAATATTTGTAACTAGCAGTACTATTACATGGGTATGAAAGTGGCTTAAAGAGAAAGTCTACGGTCACGTATATTACCAAAAGGAAAGCCAAAAAATGTAGCACGAGACTGTATCATAGTAAACCTGCATGTGAAATATGAATGTGGGTAAAATTGCATATATAAGACCGTTTTTCTTTGAAACTGAACAAATGTATGTTAGTACTACAAGATGTTACCATAAGACCAAAAAAACATATTATGCTAAGTGAAAGAAATCAGACACAAACTACTATACACTGTATGATTCCATTTATATAAAACGTAAATATAAATCAATTTATAAAGATGAAATTAGATTAGTGGTTATGTGTGGCTGGGGAAGGACTGCTAAGGGGTGTGGAATTTTTCTTTTTGTAGTAATGAAATTGTTCTAAAATTTTTTTGCAGTGATGAATGTACAACATTGTGATTAGGGGAGTGGATGTAGCTCAAGTGGTTGAGCACATGCTTCCCATGTATGAGGTCCTGGGTTCAATCCCCAGTGCCTTCTACAAAAAAAACCCACAAAAAACAAAAAACACTGTGATCATACTAAAAGCCATTGCTTATACACTTCAGATAGATTGTATGGTATGTGACTAAATCTCAGTGAAACTGCTTAATTAAAAAACAAACAAAAAACCATATAATTAGACACATATGTGCATAAAAATATGTATAATCACTAGTATTTTAGATTCCTGTCCAAAAATACTTAACTGTATGACATCTAATTTTTATCATTTACTTACTATGCACTGGTGTAATCAAATGGCAAAATTAACTGAAAAAAATAATTTAATTTACAGCAATGATTTGTTTTATCATCTTGAGCAGCCCTCCTCCTGAAAATATGCCCTTCCTCAGAAAGGTGTGGTAGTTCATAGATTGAAACAATATAAATATATAATTGATACATTTACTTTTTAAGTTTATTGCTATAAAACAAAATGTGATACTAGGAAGGCAAAATTGTAATCATGAATCATTATAACAGTAACAAAACAAACATACCAATATTCTTTCAATCAGCATATCATAATACTGTTCAGCAAGCTGAGGTCGACAAAGGACAAATCGACCTAGTAATTCTACTGCTGCTTCTCGGACACTAGTGGAGTTATCCATCAATCGTCCATGGACTCCTCGCTGCATATCAAGCTAAAGAAAGATGAAGAAAATATAATTTATCCTAAGCAGAGCTAATATTTTAATTTGAATTAAAAACTCAAATAAGAAGAATAATTTGTGCTCTTTTTACCCTTGCTAGAATACTGGGGTCTACAGCAACAACCTCAGATAAACACTTCATGGCTTTTGTTCGGACAGCAATTGCATTTTCACCAAGAACTCGTAGGATCTGCCAAGTAAACACATCAACATTTTCATAAATTAAAGAATCATAAAATTTAACAAAATATAGCATGGAAACATGCAAAAGAAATGACAATAAATCTATTATTTACCTCCATGTAATTTTTAATATAAACAAATAGAAGATCTGTTATCTTACTGATACAAAGCTTTAACTACAGTATGCACGATAATTGAGGCATTCCATGCTTTGGGGCCTTTCTATTATCCTGGCACTCTTAATCAAACCTGGTTTTTATTACTATGCTACATCTGAAAGGACTGTTAGTGCCAAGGAAACCTTTCTATGTTTAACTTTAATCAAGGATAATTAGTATCATCTGAATCATAATTTGGTAATAAACTGATTTGATTTTTCTTTTTGTGATATCAATTTATAATGTTTCTACCCTACTATATGTGTGTATTCCTACAGATACATATCCATCTGTAAAAAGAGAATCAATAAGTAAAAGGCATACAGAAAAAAACATTTTATCAAATATAGAATGGAAAAATATGTTACTTTCACGATCTTCTAAGTGTCTGTGCTCAACAATGGATATTTTACACTACTCCAGAAGCATCTAGAAACAGAAACATCATTTGATAAGGACTTCTGGCCCAGTTTACCTGTGTCAAATAAATATCAAAGCTCTGGGCAAACGGCCTCATAGAGGCCAAGTATCGAACAATCAAGCAAGCATCATCATAGTCCACCGTATCAGAGTTCATCCTGCAACAAAAATTCATTAAATATTTACTTTTTGTAAACTAGTAAACTAGGTAAATAGATATAAAAAAAGCTGAAAAGTACATGTTTCTCCTTTGGAACTTACTTTAATGTGCTGAACTGTGAAGGTGTGGTTTTAATAATGCTCCTAAGAAACTTCTTCCGGTTTTCAGCTCGATGCATGATTTGACCAGTTGTTTCAACTTCCTTTGCATGATGTGTTCCTTCAGATGATTCTTCATCTTTTTGTGATTTCATTGCCTTTTCTGTTTCTAGAGTTGTGTCACGGAACCACTGGGCAATATAGAATTTACGAGAAAACTGGAAAGAAAGTAGGTAGACTTGAGCTTGATGAAATTAGTAACAAAATTTCCAATCCATTGATAAAGTTAGAGCAATCATAATGAGGAATACAAATAGTAAGGTTTACTTTAAAACAACTTCCATCAGGAAAAAAAAACATTTTAAGAAAACATTTAAGAAGAAAATTTGGAATATCCTGAATGAAAGAAAAATTATTTTACTTTATTCCAATATTTACATTAGTGATGTCATAAGATACTTAATTTGATAAATTCAACTATGTTAAATACAGAATACAATTATCAACTACTTAACTAAGGACATTACACAACAAATTAGCTAGAAAAGTTTAGAACAAATGAATAAAATACTGAAGATAGACAAGTCCAGTTGTTTTCAAATGTTGCCTAACTTCTGTAATAAACACACAGGCCAATTATTATGGAAATAGTTAAAGATTGAGGCATACCTGTAAATCTGTTCCTTTCAACACAGACTGAAAACACTGAAGTACTTGGCTGAATAGATTAGTGGTCTCCAATATTTCAACTACACATTCCATCAGCAAAAAAATAAAAATAAAAAGTAGCCCTAATATATATCTATTTTCTAATGCAGTTGATAAATTTAATACATGATCCCATCATGCTAATATTTTTGGTTACATTATATAACATACATTAAAATAGATTTTAGGATTAAAAAAAAAAAATACTTGTTTTATTTATTTCTCCCCTTGTTATTGTTTGTGCTGTCTGGTCTGTTAGTTTTCTTTTTTTTCTTTAAAAGAGGCATTGGCAACTGAACCCGTGACCTCCCATGTGGGAGGGAAACACCCAGTCACTTGAGCCACCTCCACTCCCTACTTGTTGTGTCTCTCATTGTGTTTCCTCGCTGTGTCTCTTTGTTTTGTCATCTTGCTGCATCATCTTGTTGTGTCAGCTTGCTGCACCAGCCTGTCACATCAGCTCACAGTCTTGCTCGTCTTCTTTAGGAGGCACCGGGAACTGAACCCAGGACCTCCCATGCAGTAGGCAGGCACCCAACTGCTTGAGCCACATCCACTTCCCAATGATTACATTTTAAAAACAAATATAAAATTCTAATAATTTAATATGTTAATAGATCATCTCAAACATCAATGTAAGGACCAATGATCTAGCCTAGTCTCAAAGATAAGCTATTGAAATATTTCTAAATATTTTCTTAGTCATGCAATTGCAGTACACTACAGTATCTGTAGCAGAATTCCAGGTAAGACAAACCAATCAATAACCATTCTTTCTTGTTTCAATTATCATATATCCCTTTGCATTATCTTCTCAAAAGTCAATATATTCCAAACAACTTAATTTTTCCTTTTCATGTCGTTTCACAATTTTCTTTTGGGACCAATTCATATAAAACATTTTATCTTCAAAAAGGGGAGGGGGGGAGAGAGAGAGGGAGAGGGAGAAAGGGAGAGAGGGAGAGAGGGAGAGAGGGGGAGAGGGAGAGAGGGGGAGGGGGAGAGAGGTATCTTACCACTAGTGAAGGATCAGTTTCAGTGTTTTCATCCAAGTAGTCAAGCAATGCTTTTTGCAATTGTTGGATTTCATCTTCTCCTCCTGAAACCTACAAGAGTAATTGAGTAAGAATGAAAAAGATATTACTATTGTGCTTTAATAAATCATTTAGTTGTAAACAGATATAAGGAAAAGAACTGATAAAGAATAAAGATGAAAATAAAGAATAGCAATTAAAAGGAAGAAATAGGAAAATACTATTTCTGAAAAATATATTCATATATTGATAGCTGAGTTGGTCTTTATTAGTATGTAATACATGTCACCTTTCTTTTAAAGAGCTCAAAGGTAGCTGACATAAAAATTATCAGAACAATGTGTTATATCCTCAGAGTTAGGAAGGCTCTAAGCACTAGTTTCCTGTTTGGGGGTGGGGGGGGGAGGAAGAACTCCAAACTTTTTGCAGTTTAAAACAATATAGGTTTAGTTTTCACATGTGCCCCAAGTCCAGTGTAGATCTGGGATGGAGGTATAAGGCTCTGCTCCATAATCAATCAGGACTTGGGTTGACAGAGGCTGCTGCCATCTCAGCACAGGACTCTATAGTTAATCATAGCAGAGTAAGAGAGGTAAGATGGATCAGTGGAACCTTGTAACTAAACGATTTGGCCTAGATGTGACATATATGACTTCTGCTCATCTTAACTGATCACCACAAGCCATATGGCTGTGCTTAACTTAAGGGAAGGGGATTTATAATCTCTGATGATCAAGAAGTAGAGAAGAGTTGGTTATGAGTGAACATTAATAATAATTACTGTACTCAGTAATATTAAAATGATAGTTGCTAACTCATGGGACTGATATGACACATACATATGTATTTGATATTATTGATACTGTCATCATTATACTATGGTTATAATGACTTTCTAGAACATATCTTAAGGTAGAAAGTCCCTGAGAGGGTTTCCAGCTCAATTTCTCAGGAAGAACATAACTTTTAGAAGAAGACCAGCCCATGTTTGATTCCTGGTTCTGCCATTTAGTGGCTGTGTGACTTTGAGACATTTACCTACCCTTTGTGTGCTTTAGTTTCCTCATCTATAATTTGGGACTAATAATTGTTCCTGTTTACAGAGTCTGGAAGGATTAAAAGAGAACAGGGAATGTAAACCAGCAGTCCCAGTCTTCACCTGATGATGAATACAAATGTATACAATTTACTATAAGAATGTGGCTCTGAATTGTCACTTTTCTTTACCAGTTGGCAGCCGTGGGCCTCAGGAGTGAGATGTGTTCACACATCTGATTACTGTTGCCCTGAAATCCCCCTTTTCACAGCCTCACTTTTGTCCTCAGTGGCTCTACTGCCCAGGGTGGCAACTCCCACTCCCATCCAAAACCACTTTGCCCTTTACCCACGGGCCACTCCTCTGCTACCCTCCCCCAGACATCCTGATTCTTAGCCAGACTCTTTGGGCGAGAGTCCCCTTAGCTCAGCAGTGGGATTCCCAGTGACAGAAAGATCTTTATACAATAGCCTTCTGTATCCCAAAGTATCTTGGGGTTGGCAATGAGGATGAGATGGTCATCCTCATCTCATTAGAAGATGGTCAGGCACAGCCTTTACTTTTACCCAGCAACCCTGCTCTGTGTGACAACTTGGATGGGTGGCTCCCTAACTTATGGCTTAGTTGTCCACCCTTAGACTGGCTTACTTTGGGAAGACCTGGTCTGTCAGATATGTCTGTTTATTTCTAAAGGCCAAACATGACTTGGTTTAGGTTGCTTCTAAGGGCTAGTCCTAGGGGGATGAGCCAGGGGATGTATGAACCTGGGAGTATTACTGGAAGGTTACCAGCTGGTCAGCCCAGAGCTCACAGTGGGACTATCTATTCTTCCTGGCCTATTAGAATCTCTGGCTCAGACAAACACTGTCAAAATGCTTAGCTGTGTAAAATGAAGAATTCCAAACTTTAATCTAGTAGGTAGAAAACTGTTATTTGTATAAATAAATATTATAGGTCTTTGAGACTTAATGAGAACATTCTGGAATGTAAATGTAATTAATAAACAAATAGTACTTTATTTCATGTAGGATATTAAATATACAATAAGTAAGCTGTTCACCTGAACCAGGAGCAAAAAGGATCTGAAACTTTAGGTCCTGTCAAGAATATAGAGCCAGAAATTAACTGTGTGTTGACATTCATGTCTGCAGCTTATACTCCAGCAGTTCTAGCTTTACTATATGAAATGTTAACTATATGACTTTTATAGAAAACAAAGATTAGAATAATGCAGGTTCTAGAAGTAAAGTAAAACTGAGTTCATAAATTGGCCATAACACTGAAAACTGGTACAATTCTTCCCAAAATCTTGGAAATATGTGTCAAGAACCATTAAACTGTTTTCAAATGATGCCTCCCCTCAAGTATTATACAGTGAAAAACCTACATGGCCAAATGTGGCAGTAAGAGGACCCAAGGCTCACTCTAAGAAATACTGCCAGCTTGAAGAAGCTCTTGGTGGTATAAAAAATTGGGACAATTTAAGCAATAAATAATGATAGCATCAGAGTATAACCTACTAAATAGACTAGGAATGGTAGTATTATATTAATGGTAATTTCTTGATATTGATAGCTGTACTACGGATACAAAGGTGAGAGGTTTTGTCTGTATAAAATATAGACTATGCAGTGGTTCTTAAATTTCAGGATGCGTTAGAACCACCTGGAAGGCTTGTTAAAGCTGAGACTACTGGACTCCAGCCCCAGGGCTTCTGATTCAATAGGTCTGTGGAGAGGCCACAGAACCTGCATTTCTAGCAAGTTCGCAGGTAACAATGTTGTTGATGGTTCCTGCTTGTCTAGGTAATCAATGCACTGGAGAATTCTGGGATAATGGGGCATCGTGCCTGCAACTTAATATCAAATGGTTCAGGGAAAAAAAAATGCAAACACACATACATATTTGAATATTCTAAAAGAATGATAAAGTAAATGAAAATCAGGGGTTCTTAACAAGGGGTCCGTGAGCTTGAATTGAAATTCAAAAAAACATTATTGTTGTAGGGGTGTGTCGGTGCAGGTGTGATATCTTATTAAATAATACACAGTATAGTGTGGACTTAGTAAGGGGTCCATTGTTTTCACCTGACTGGCAAAGGGGCCCATGGAACAAAAAAGGTTAAGAAGCCCTGATGTAAATGTCAACAGTTGAGGGATATGGGTGAAAGGTTTAGGAGAATTCTTTGTATTATTTTTACAATTTTTCTGCAAGTGTGAAATTCTTTCAAAATAAAGAAGAATAGAAAGAAAATGAAAATATGAGTTGTAAATGGTGGAATAAGAGATCAATTTTCTTAAGAATGTTTTGTATTACTGCCACTTCAAGCACACTTGGAAAAGAATGAAGAATAAATGAAGCTATAAAACACTTTTTCCCCAGGATGAAAACTTTCTAATAAAATGAAATGAAAAGAAGTCCTCTTCATCCCTTCCAAAAATAAGAAAACACATACATTCAAAGGTATAGAACAATCTAATTGGCTGTACTAAATTATCACTTCAGCAAACTAAAGATTAGGGAAAAAAAAACAAACCACAAAAACATTAAATCAAATATAAATAAAATAGCATATATATTCATAAAGTAGATCACAAAAAGAAAGCAAACTAAGGATTTATATAAACCATTTAAGGGATTCTCCTAGACTTTATAAATCACTCTTAGATCTTAACTTTCTCTTTGGGGCTTTGAAAAATAACAGCTCACTTTTAGAAGTGGAGATCTTATTTTCAACTTACAAAATGAAATTTAACATTAACATAAGAATACCTAAAGAAAGTACTTAATTACTATTTATCCCCATAATTTTAATCCTTTGTGTCAATACCTGTTTCAAAATTCGTTCTATAGATCCTTGATCCATTTTACTTGTAACTGCATCTTTCCTCAGTCGTGCAGCAACAGTTCCAAGGTAATCAAGAGACGCCACTCTTAAAGCCATCTCTGTTGACTTGTTACTGAACTGATGAACCTAAATATCAAAATAAAGTAGGTTTCTATTTAATTTAATACATTTATAACAATATATTTTAATGGCAATTTATTATAAACTCCAAATCTATTCGAAATAAAAGTTCTATTTCTCAGTGATACTGTTCCATAGGTGACTATCTTTTGAGTTTCTGGAAACAGCATTTATTTTGGCTAAAAAAAATTATAGATTAAAGCTCCTTAAGAACACAGTTGATTTTCTTTAAATGTAGGCTGAGCACTTTGTTTAAAGAAAAGAAAAAAGGATGTGAATAAGAATTTCTTAGGCTGGAATTCTGATTCTCATGAAAGATTACCTTGATTTTACAATAGTTTAATATACTTTACAATTCACAAAAAGATCTCAAAAGCTTTGTAGCAGTCTGTTAAAATGTAGTTTAAAATTAAAGGAGAGGTTGAAATACAGGGGCTTCTTTGGGATTTGGAGGTTGTCCTGAGTACCATTGTGGCAACGGATGTAGGCCATTTTAAATCAGCACACACCACTCAGAACTGTGTGGGAGAGAGTGTGGTCTACGCTGTGAACTGTGGTCTATGGTTGGTGGGAAGGCCCCAGGATGTGTAAGTCCATTGAGGGTGGTGGGCCACACTTGTGGGAAATGTTTGTGTGGGATGTGGTGGGAGGTGTGGGAGGTGTGCAACATGGGAATCCCAGTGAGTTCTGTGTAATATTTTGGGTAATCTAAGCACCTCTTAAAATATATATATATTATATATATATATATATTTTATATATATATAAATAAATAACATTTTTATAAGCAAATGCACATATATGCATATATATTTATATATCATTTTGCAAATGTTGGTATGTATTGTGAAAATTTTGATTTTTACCCACAATAAAAAAAAAAAAAAAAAAAATTAAAGGAGAGATCACAATATTTTTTTGCATTTCCCTCTGTATTATATAATAGACTAAAAAGTGCCATGTTTTTAGAAATTCTCTTAAAAATGACTAACAGTTCACATTATTGGGTTCATGATTTAAAATAACTCAGTAACTTATGACTCAGAGTTAAGAGATGCTTTTAATTAGCAATATAATACTTCCAAACTGCCCCCTCCCCAAGCAAGAAAATAATTAAGCATTATTTTCTTATCTTGCAATGAAATGAAAGCACCAAAAGTCACAACATTTGAAAATTTTCCACAAGGTACTGACAATCTTGTGTACAATTATGCACATGCAAAAATAAGAGATGCAATGGTCATATTTCCTTACACATTTTAAAAGAATTTCATCATCTGTGAATCAGAGTACATCCTCATTATGTTGTCTTCTAGTAATGTAATAATCTTTAAATGCTATACTCTTACCAACAGTCTCCCTAACAAACTAAGGAGTAGTTCAGCAGCTGGCCATTCAGGCTTATTGACTGTTGAAAGAAGGTCTTGAACAAAATTTTCAAACAGTGGTCTGTAATCTTCTTCACCTTGCTTACTACCACATCTGTTCAAAGATAAATAATGAAAAGGCTGTGAATTTAGGTGACATGTTCCCCAACGTGACTGAAATTTTGTTACTAAGCTTCTTCTCTCTATATTTAGTAATAAGGTATAGGAGAGCCCATGAAATAAAGTTTAGTTTAAAATGAATTTAATTCTCAAACTTTATTTTGTCCCCCACTATAAGGAATTCATATTTTCACCAATATTGTTATTACCTTCTTCCAAGTATAACAAATTTTTAAAAATGACCGGTTTTGCTCTCTAAAACATTAACTTATTCTTATGGAGATTAAGCAACTTTTCTCCACAAACTTTACTAGAGAAAAATTTTTTAATATGCCAATTGCCTCATTTTAGAGAACAAGAAATTAAGGATCAGGGAAACAAAATGACTTATTCAAAGTTCAGGATGTGGTATAACCTAGATTAAATCAACTATTCTCTATGCCGTGGAAAATAAAAATCAGATTTATGTTAAATTTACTAACTTTTTAAGGAAGATGGAGAGGAAGTTTTGGGCAGTTCGCATGGCTGTTTCATAAGAGTTGGTAATGACAACATCCTGATCAACCTAGAGTGAGAAAAATGAAATTACAGAGATATCAGAAGAAATAACCAAGAAGCAGGTTAGCTCAGTTGCTGACCCATGTTATTACTAAATAGGGGTAATAAATTTAAATAGTAAAATGCTAAAACTATTATATTTAAAGAAATAAGCCACATTAAGTGTATGAAATATATTTCAATATTTTACAAAAAAACAAATAAAAATATTAGAATTCATTTAAATTTAGCAAAATAGGTAAAAGAGTGACATATGTAGTAAGTAAATGTAATACCAAGTTGCTTATCCAGATCCAGATCAGAACAAGATGAAATCAACTGAAAATACAGAAAGAGAATCCAGAAAGAAAAAATACTACAGGCCCCAAATTTGTAAGACACTGTAATATAATAATGAAAGAAAATTCAACTTCTTCCTTAGAAATTCAAAGACTAGGATATAAATAGGTAATTCATAGTTGTGGAAACCCAAAGAGTGAATAAATATAGGAAGACACAAGCCCACTAGTAACCAAGGATGTGTGAAATAAAACATGATACTATTTCACATTGACCACAGTAGGAAAAATCATAGCTGGAGCACAAAGTGGAAATTTATTGACAAATTCCAGTAAATCTAAAAATGTGTGTATACTATGATTTAAATACTCTCCTTCTAAGTATATACCTTAAGAAACTATGGCTTTAAGTTGAGATATTTATATGACGTATTTAAATGAAATAAAAAATAATATGAGATATGTGTATTAAAAACATGACACAGTACCCCCACAGAATCTTTGAACAACTACAAAAAACTGGCAGAGCCATCTTCCTCAGAACCCTGGAAAACAGTTAAAAGGGTGTAACAACTGGGTGAGTGCCTAGCTGTACTAGCTTTAAAAAAATAACAGAAGCTTGTGGTGCCCTTGCTGGCTCATCACCCACTCCCTCCTCCATGCAATGTAGGGCCAGCATGTGCAACCATTCTGGGTCCTTGGCCCTGGTCTGGAGGGAGCAGTATAATCCCTACGCATACAACATGTTGCCCTTTTGGTACCAATCTATTGGGCGACAGCCTGCGAAACTGAACCAGAAAACTTGTCTAGAACTCACCATGCCAGAACTTGCCCTGCAGGCAGAAGCAACTTGCAGACAGCTAAAGCAGTGTAAGTAAAGCCCCTTCTCAATTAGAGGTGGAGTGGGCAGCACCATCCCAGAATCCGCAGGACTGGGGAATAAAATATGGACTACAGTGGACTTACTGGTATTCTACTATAGACTTATTGTGATTTTAGCAATGGAAGAAATTATATCATTGATGTGGAGACAGTGGCCACTGGAGGTGCTGAAGGCAGGGAGAGGGAAAAAAAGGTGTGATATGGGGGCACTTTTGGGACTTGGAATTGTCCTGAATGACACTGCAACGACAGATACTGGCCATTAAATATCCTGCCACAACCTACAGAATTGAGTGGGAGTGGCAATGCTCCAAAACGTCATTCATCAATTGCAATGAATGTACCATACTAATGAAAGAAGTTAATGTGGGGAAAAGTGGGAGGTGTGGGGAGTGGGGCATATGGGAATCCCTTATATTTTTTTATGTAACATTTTAAGTAATCTAAGTATTTCTTAGAAAAAATAAAAAATACATTAAAAAAAACAAATAACAAAAAAACAAGTCAAAGTGGCCTGGGGAAAGGATTACCTGCTCTGCGTCATACAACAGACACCTAAGAGGAGAGAAAATCTATTTAGTAGGGAGTAGAGGGGGCATTCGAATTCTTGAGGCATAGGGCAAGCTAGAGTCCAAGACAAGAAGCAGGCTCAGCAAAGACAGGAGAGGACAGAGCACTTCACTTTCACCTCAGGCTGATCCTGTGAGAAAAGAGCTAATCACTGAAGAAGAGCACCAGCCAATGAAGAATAAATTTGCAAAGACTGTGAAACATACTTTTATTTTGGTTTGTTTCATTTTTTTTAACTCCTGGCATTCAAGGAAATCTCTGTTATATCATAGATGAATACAAACTTAAGGAACAGACAGTCCAGGACTAGACCCTGGAGTTAACTCTTTAATATATTAAATGTACAGTGTGCAACCAAAGAATACAGGACAAAGAAACAGGAAATCATGGCCCATCCAAAGGAACTAAACAATCCAAAAACCATCAATGAAGAACAGACTTCAGACATACTGGACAAAAACTTAAAATGATCTTCAATATGCTCAAGAAGATAAAGGAAAGCAAAGAGAAAGAAAACAGTCTATCAGGAAAACAATTAATGAATAACAACGAGAATCTCAAAAAAGAGGTAGAAATTTAAATAAATAAGACAGAACTAGTGGAGCTGAAGACCACAAAAACTGAAATGAAAAATTCCCTGGAGGGTTTCAAAAGCAGATTGGAGTAAGCAGAAGAAAGAACCAGTGGGCTTGAAGAAAGAAAACAACTGAAATAATTCAGGCTGAAGAGCAGAAAAAAAATTTTTTTAAAAGTAAACATAGCCTAAGAGGCATATGGAACACCTTTGAGCATACCAATATACACATTAGGGAAGTCCCAGAAGGAGAAGTGAGAAAGGGACAGAGAGAATATCTGAAGAAATAATGGCTGAAAATTTCCCAAATATAATGAAAAAAATGATATGCACATTCAAAAAGTGCAACAAACCCCAAACAGGATAAACGTGAAGAAAACCACACCTAGACACATAGTAGTCCAATTGTCAAATGCCAAGTACATGAAGGCAGTTTTGGAAGCTGCAAAAGAAAGACAATGTGTTATGTAGAAGGGAAACCTAGTAAGAGTAGATGCTGATTTCTCATCAAAAACTCATGAATGCAAAAAAACATTGGGAAGAAATATTTAAAGTGATAAAACAATTGCCTCTCAGGAGTTTTGTATCTGATGGTCTGTCAAAAATGAGGGAGAGATTAAGACAATCCCAGATAAATAAAAGCTGAGGGAGTTCATCACAATTAGAACTGCCCTACAAGCAATGCTAAAGGGAGTTCTTCAGATAAAAAGGGAAAGGATGCCAGATAATGGAGTGATGTGGCATAAAGAAGTGAAGACTTCTGGTAAAGGTAATGCTGGTACTTTGTATTGTATTTTCTGGTAAGAAACTCTACTTTTCACTTCTTACAGTTTCTAAAATGCAATGAGTAAAATGTAATGGTAGATCTATGTTTTTTTTTTTAACATATAATATCTAAAGATATAACTTGTAACAAGCATAACGAAAAGATGGGGAGGGAAGAGGTTATGGGAACAGTGTGTATATATACTACTGAAGTTAAGTTCGTATAAAATCAAACATGACTGTTATAGATTTAGGAAGTTAAATTTAAGCCTATGGTAACCATAAAAAGAACCCATGAAAAATATACAGAGAAGGAAATGAGAATGATTCAAAATGGTACAATTAAAAAAAAAAATCAATTATATATGAAAGTAGGCACTAACAGAAGAATTGAGGGACAAAAAGGTATAGGAATAGCAAAATGAAAGAAGAAAGTCCTGCATTACCAGCAGTTACTGTAAATGTAAATAGATTAAATTCTCCAGTCAAAAGGCAGAGATTGAGAAGAATGGACAAAAAAGCATGACCCAACTATACTTACAAGACACTCACCTTAAATTCAAAGACACAAATAGGTGAACAAGAAAGGCTGGGAAAAAAAAAATACATTGCAAGTAGTACCAAAGACAGCTGAGAAAGCTATATTAATATCAGATAAAATAGACTTTAAGTCAGAAAACAGTTTTGAGGGACAAAGATGGTCATTAAATACTGATAAATGGGTCAATTCAACAAGAAGACATACTAATCATGAATAAAGTTGCACTTAATAGCAAAGCCCTGGGGAAGCGGCTGTGGCTCAATCAGTAGGGCTCCCGTTTACCATATGGGAGGCCCCGGGTTTGGTTCCCGGAGCCTCCTGGTGAAGGCAAGCCCGCCTGCACGGCGTGGTTAGCTGACCCAGCGAGCACAAGCAGCAAGGGGGGGATAAATGAATAAATAAATAAAATCTTAAAAAAAAAAAAATAAAATAAAATAGCAAAGCCCTGAAACACAGGAAGCAAATACTAACAGATGTGAAAGGAGAAACAGACGGTTCTATATGAATAATAGGAGACTTTAATACACCACTTTCAATAATGGAAAGACTATCTAGACAGAATATGAATAAGGAAATAGAGGACTTGAATGATACTCTAAACCAACTAGACCTAACAAACATAGAACTCTTCACCCAAAAGCAGAATAATACACATTCTTTTCTAGTGCACGAATCATTCTCCAGGATAGACCTTTCATTAGGTCACAAAACAAGTCCCAATAAACTAAAAAATACTGCCATCATTGTATCTTCTCAGACCACAAAGCGAAGAAGCTAGAAATCAACAACAGAGGGAGGAACAGACAATTCACAAATATGTGGAAATTAAACAACACAATCTTAAACAACCAAAGAAGAAATCACAGGAAAATTAGGAAATATTTTAAGGCAAATGAAAATGAAAACACAACATATGAAAACTTATGGGATGTGCATCAAAGGCAGTACTGAGAGGAAAATTCATAACTCTAAATGCTTATATCAAAAAAAATAAAAAGGGAAGCAGATGTGGCTCAACCAGTTGGGTGTCCACCTACCACATGGGAGGTCATGGGTTTGGGTCCCAGTGCCTCCTAAAAAGGAAGACAAGCAGACGCCACCCCTGATGCAATTGAACTAGATGCTGCCTCCACCGCAAATGAATTAGATGCTGCCACAAACAAGCTAGATGCTGCCCCCGCCACAGTGAGCTAGATGCTGCCCTGCTGCAGCGAGCAGAAGCCACAAGCCAGCAGACGCCATGGCCTGCGGGTAGCAGATGTGGCTCAGGCCATTGGGCATTCGCCTCTCATATGGGAGGTCTGGGGTTCAGTTTACAGTGCCTCCTGGAGAAGGCGAGCAAACAATGAGCAGACAGAAGAGAGAACCATCTGGGAGAGGCCGGGAATGAATAAATAAAAATAAAGTAAATAAATAAACCTTAGAAAAAAGAAAAGAAAGGAAAGATCTCAAATTAGAGAGCTAATCTCACAACTGGAGATTCTAGAAAAAGAACAGCAAATTAAACACAAAGGGAGGAGAAGGAAGTAAACAACAAAGATTAGAGTAGTGATAACAGAGAATGACAAAACAATAGAGGGAATCAATGAAACCAAAAGTTGGTTCTTTAGAGAGATCAAGAAAAATCAACAAAGGTAGCTAGACTCTCATCTGTTTATAACAGAATAGATGAGGAAATAAAATTACTCTAATTTTTCTTGAATTTGTGTTGAGGTAAAACTATAGAGTTTGGAAAAAAGCAGATCTTAGCTATTAGTTATCCATCATGACAGCATAAATCCATTTTCCACATGAATTCTACACTAAATATATAATTGTACATTATACATTAATATATATTAATATATTCACTTTCACATTCCATATTTCATTTAAGACTAACAAGCTGGTATGGCAAGCGTATCAGGTATAACCATCCCCATTTTACAGGAGAGGAAACAAACTCAGATTAAAGTGACTTATATGTTTCATGACTGGTAGATAGAAAAGTCAGAACCAGAAACTCCGGTCTCCTAAAACCCAGTGTAGCACTCTTACAAGGAACCTAAAGCCTAGCAGGAAGCCCTGATTAAGAACTTCCATTTTATAAGAATGACAGAAAATACTTTCCATAAAAGTACAAGGTAGTAAAACCTTTAAAAGGTTCCTTTCCTTACTTACTTTTTCCGTTTGTTCTTTTTTTTTTTTTTTTTTTTTTAAGGTACCAGGGGCTGGGGATTGAATCCAGGGCCTTGTATGTGGGAAGCCACATTGGCTTCCCTGAGTTGGTCTTTTCATTTGTTTTCCTTGTTGTTTGTTTTTGTTTTTACAGGAGGCACTGGGAACTGATCCTGGGACCTCCCATGTGGGAGGTGGGAGCTCAACCGATTGAACCACATCCGCTCACATTACCTTTTTATTTGAATCCTCTTCTGAATTAGCATCCTTCTCTGATGATGGTAAGTGTACTACACACTGAATAAGTTGTAAAACCAGTGCTGTAACCATCTGAATATACATAGGCTCTCCATCCATATCACTACTGTTTAATCTGTTATGGAAAAGAAAAAGTTTGTATCATGCAGAGTGTGTGAAAGAAAATTTCATTTTCCACATCATATGTAATCTATAACTTCCAGGATGTCTTATTTACTAGTAGTCTAGGTATTACCTTTAATGCTTATAATGGTTCCCATGTTTAAAGAAAAATATCAAGTAAATTCATACGCATGCTCAGATAATTAAAGTAAAAGGAAAAAACAGTGTCTAAAGTAAATGTCTATATTTTATAAAAGCACTACAGATAAGAAATTTACAATGAAAATAAAACCAAGTTATTTCTTAAAATTATTTAAAAATTGGTGAGAACTTCAAGGTTTCTAAATGCCCACGAATTCTGGTATTGATTTTCTTATTTTAAAATCTGCTTCATAGCTCTCATCAGTACTAAAGTATGAGGCACAGATCATGAAAAATAAATTTCTAAATCTTTTGTTCCACAGATATTTTAGAAATTAAGATTCTAGAATTAAGATATTAAGAATTTTTATATGCTAATAGTTTTTCTTCAAGTTTAACAGACAGTAGATGTTTATCAATATACAATTAGTCCAAAAATGATTAAAAATAGCCCTAACACATGAGGTCAGCATATTTACTCACTCAGGGATATTATGATGATAATTATGATGATGAGCACCCATGATGACAAAGATGATAATGCTGACCACAGCAGCTGATAACATTCTCTAGTGATTTAAGAGCATTTAATCCCCATGTCTATTCTTTATACTGCCATTAGGGTAATCTTTCACCTGTCTCTTTAAAATATTATTTAATGGCTTCCCACTATCTATAGAATCAAGTCCAAGTTCTTTAGTATGACTTACAAAATTCTCTTTGAACTGCCCATGACTCTTTTTAGATATATTTCCTATTGTTCTTCCCATATATAATAGTGGTTCTCAACCAGGGATGATTTGTCCCCTAGCAACATTTGCCAAGGTCTGGAGATAAGTTTGGCTAACACTACTGGAAGGTGAGTAAATATATTGACATCTAATGGGCAGAAACCCTACAATGCACAGTAAATCCCCCTACAACAAAGTGTTATCCAGCCCAGAATGTCAACAGTGCTAAGGCTGAGAAACCCTGCCATAGATCTGTAAATTGTAAACTTGAGAATCACTGAACATCTATGTATGCCTTGTAATTTCATCCATCTAAGCTATTCTTCACGCTATTCTGGCTAATTTCTCTCTTCCCTACTTGCTCCTTAAAACATAAATCATACAAAAATGATGAAGAATAAATTTATGATGGTTTTAATATAATGGAGTTTCTCATTACACTTGACTCCTTAGTTACCTGAAGTTCCTTAAACTCCTCTTGCTGGTTGGTAATCTTGCAAGTGAAGTAAAAATTTCTTCCAGAATTAACTGCCTATGTTTTTCATATCTTGAGAATACCTGTTTAGCAATTACAAGATTCTAATTTAAGCTCATAATTAATTGAAAAAGAAAAATAATGTATTAGTGTTAATACTTAATAAAATGTGATTAAAAAATACTATCTGACATTTAGAATGAATACCTCTAACACCTTCAATGGTAATAACAAAATAATTTGCTCTATTTTTCTATCATTAATTATAACATTCTTATAGAAGTCAAAGAGTGTACTGGTTTCATTTAGAGGTTTGTGACAGTTCTTGAATATGGAAAATAAGATGAGTTAAAAGATTTTGAACCATTATGATTTTATTAAATACTGAGGAATTACTAATTGAAATACTTTTTAATATTTAGAAGTGTTTTAAATTTTGACAAAAACAAAACAGCCTAACAAATTGATGAAAATGAAAAATGAGTTCTTAATCCATAAAATTTAAGACACATGAAAACAGTTCTTATGCTGAAATAAGTCTACTAGAAAACTCAAATTCTCATTTATTTTTTGGAAGTTTGGATTAAATCATGTCAATATTATTTTATTTGGGGGATAAAAAAATACAAATTGATGAAAAGTATACTTACTGCAGTGACTAACTTGATGGCACACAATTGAAGTTCACTGACATTTTCCACAAAAAATGGTGTTATTCCCATTGATGATACCTGCAAAAAACAAAAAATAAAAAAGTAATTAGTTCATGCCTTTAGTTGATTTCAGTACACTCTACCTCATTAAATTCCAACATATTCATAAACTCATTGTAAAACATCAAGTGGAGGGTATTTTCTTTTCCCTCATCTAATCAGCATCTATTCCTTTCTCTGTTCCTCTTCATCCTTAAACACCTTAGCACATACAACAGGTATCTTCCCCTTCATGGCTGCCATTTCCCTACTCTTCACCCTTTGGATTGATAAATGTCACAGGGATATAAAAAAACCAAAAAACATTTAGAATAAAAGATATTCTGACATACTGTAAAGGAAACGGTAACTTATCTTTGAAATAATTATTAGAATCACCTGTCTCTGGCCAAAATGTTTACTTTTTAAACTTCCCTGAAAGTTCATTTCTTTAATTTAGATATAGCATATTTTGAATTGGAAAAATTAACAGTCTGTTGTTATTATTGCTAAGCAAGGTTATACTGGACTCAATCAGGCCCCCTACTCTTGAAAATTCATGGTCTAGAAATGCCTCAGAAAAACTTACCTGAAGAATTGTTGTGTCTGTAAGAAGCTGTATCTCTAGCAATTCTGATAAGCTGCTAACAATATCACAAACTTTGTTATAAAGCATTACTATTACTCTCTGCTTATGGGTGGAACATTTGGCCCGTTTTGCCTTTGAACTTAATAAGCCTCCTGAAATGAAATTCAAAACAAGAAAAATATTGACTTTTAATAATTTTCAGTCAACAGTACTGAAACTGTTTTTTGAATTGAGTACATGCTTTTTGTTTACGTAAAAATACTGTTAAATAAAGCTGGTTATTTATTAGAAGAGAAAATTATTCTTTAGAGTTATTAGAAAGAAAGCAAATACTCTTATAACAGATAATTTATGGTCCATTTCAGTGGCTATTGAAATCTTGTACCTAAAATATTATTTTACCTTTATTTCTAATTTGTTTTCTGTTGGAGCAGGATAGTAAGTTTTTATTTTCTTTAAAATTAATTTGTAATTTCTAAACAATAGGTGATTAAATGTAGATTATGAAGCGAAGTTTGCCTTTCCTCTTTCTAAATGTACACACTTACAAGAATAGGAGGACTCCATTTTGCAGGTAACTACTATTTGGGGTAAAATTAGGAGGAAGTGATAAATGGAACCAGAAGCTAATATTATCTGGGATTTTCCCTGACTACCAGAAATTACTTCTATTATGCATAAACAGTTGCTCAAAAAATAATTGAACAAGTAATAGATTAAATAAGAGTTCTATCTTCTAATCAAATCCAAAACCAAAGTCAATGTTTATTATAATTTATGTGATCTAATGTGGTGCCACTGTACTGACTCATGCAACATGGAAAATGTACATTATGGATAATTTTGATATTAGACTCAAAGAAAAACTAACAATATAAAAGGGCAAACTAACCTCCATGAGGATCTAATCTGTAAACAGGATCATACTGAGGATAAAGTGTGTTCTGCAAATGAAATTTAGTGTACTGTATAACTCTTTCGATTACATCCTCAATATACACAGCTTTTGGCATGTTAGGAGATGTCATAATGTTGATAGTTGTAAGACAGGCATCTGCTGATTTTGTAACTCTCTCCATAATAAGGTCTCTCCATAACCTTTCTTCTTCTTCTGTATCATTATTCTATAAAACAACACATTGTTACTAAAATGGAAATAAACACATTTAAAGGTTTAAAAAAGAAAAAAAATGATACACTTGACTTTCACTGGTGGAAAACATGGTTAAGAGTTTTGATGTGCGTATATTCTTTAAAGAATATCAAGAATGAAGTAGGGAAGCGGATGTGGCTCAAGTGGTTGGGCATCTGTCTACCATATGGAAGGACCCAGGTTCTATCCCTGGGATCTCCTAGTAAAATTGAAAAAAAAAAAAAAAAAGAATGAAGTAAAACAATGATAGTACTCTAAGCAACTTTTTTTCCCCCTCTTACCAAACATGATCTACTCTATTTCTTATTTTCACCACTAGATGACACTCCACTGACAAAGTTACAGTCATCTTCATCTACTGCATACAATTTATTTTCTAAAATGGATAATTCAGCAACTGACAGAAGACCACATTTAATTTGTATATCAGCAACTTGGTATTACAACTGGGAAGGAGTGCTTTTAATCATTGTTTATGAAGTGAAAACCCTTCTATTACATTCTTAGCCTAAAAATCAGATTAAATGTTTTCCTTTAGCTCCCTTTTTTTTAAAGGAGGTACTAGGGATTGAACCCAGAACCTTATATATGGAAAGCAGGTGCTTAACCACTGAACTACATCCACTCCCCTTCCTTTCATTTTACTGCTTACATGGCTATTTAAAATTAAAAAAAAAATAAAGTATCTTGTCTTTGATACTAAAGTTGCTATTTGAAAGAGTCAGTTAAAAAGGTTCATGAATAATGCCAAACATTAAGGCTACCTTCAAATACATTAAATAGTGGGAAGGTTTTCAGGTATGAAAATAATTTCATTAATACTGAGTCAGCCAGTTCTCTAGAACTCTAGATTCTAGATGATGTTTATTACAATTTCTTGACAAAGTATTTTAAGTAAAACCTGTAGACTAAAGATTGTCACTACAGGTCTAAGCAGTTTGTTTCTGACTAAAAATCTAGTTATAAGGGGCGCACACTGTAAAAATATATATCTATTAAATAATCTATAGAACTACCACCTGAAATTATTTTTCAATATATTACATGTAGATATGCTAGTAATCCTGTGGCTCCTACAAACTTTAAGAAAAATGTCCATACTTTTTTTCCTTAGATAAAATAAAACCCAGTGTACTTAGTATAAATATATATATTTTATGTATGCATGTATGAATGAGACTGGATGTATATCTATCAAAACAGTTAATAATGGTTATAGCTGGAGAATATTCACAGTTTTGTCAGTTGAAAGCTAAAATGGCAACATAAATTCTTTTATCAATCACTGATAAATTCATATGAGAATATGAATTTTTTTCTGGCTTTTGTGTTTTGGAAATTTTCTCCCATAAATATATTACTTTTGTATTAGGCTCTTAAAAATAAAGAAAATTCCTTAACTGAAAACTTCTCCAAATTCATATCTCTTACACTAAGTGCCTATAAGCATTAACATTTGTATTCATTAATGATAGTGACATCAAGATGAATTTGAATGTACTTATGATTTATAAGAATTCATTTATTCCTGTAAACAATCCCTTGAGCAAGGTTAAAAAAAAAAAAGGCACATAAGGATTAATGTTTGAGGACAAATTAGGAAATCAGCATAAGATTTCTAAATATTTAATTCTCTAGGGAAGGTCAGGAAAAAGGATTACTATATGTAATCATTTCATAAATGAAAGGACATTTTAAACACCCTCATATATTTATAAAGATTAAAGAGCAGTCCTTTAAAGTAAATAAATTTACATCTGTCCTTATTCTGACCTTTATGGTAAAGCTGTGAGTTGCCCATGTGTTAACATTAATTTTGAATTTCTAGAAGTGTAACTTCAGCAGCAATGTTAATGAATGTAACTAGTAATTGGTGGTAAAATGACCAAATTAATGAAATGTGGAATTTTCTCTATAAAACAAAGTTCTTAATGAAAAAATTTGTATCTGAACAATATTAGGGTAAAGTTAACAATAGAGATTTTAAACTTACATGATTTAACAAAGTGGATAGCTTTGACCCATCTTGAATATTCTTCTCCAAGATATTTAGGACTTTCACAGTTTTGTCAGTTGAAAGCTAAAATGGCAACATAAATTCTTTTATCAATCACTGATAAAAGGAGAAATGAAAAGGATGTAATTATTCAAGAAATATTTTGTACAAGTATCCATTTTAGGCTAAGGGACATATAACATTACCACTCCCTTGAAGAGTGGAAAAAGATAACTTTCCAAAGATCCTCTACTCAAATCTGAATTATGTAGAGAATTAATCTCTTGTTTCTGAAAGACAGAAGAGCAAACACAGAATGGGCATATATGCATGTTACTAGCTCCATATAGCTAGGTAAGACTGAGTTTGTTTTCATGCCTGGCTCCCTGCTCTTGTGGCAGTGACAATGAACATGCACATGAACACACAAACACATTAAAAGTTTCATCTGTTGATTTAATTATAATAGGGCTTTGACACTACGATGTTATTCAGCAGGTTTCTTAAAATCCAAGATAGTACTTTGAATAACAAGCATGAAATTGTGAATGATGAAAGTTACAAATACGAACAATTCTTTTATATTTATAATCTCTTTTCTTCTTAAGTTTTTAAAGTATTTCCTCTATTTTCATTTCTTAAAAGTGTGCTTTATCTATTTAAAAAATCAGTAGTCCATTTGGAGGTTCTTCCAAGAAGAAACTGCTACTCATATTCTCTTGATTGAATAGTTTTCATTTTGGACTCAGCATGGAGCACATGTAGCTAGGACATTCAACCAACTGTCAGGAAAGCCCAATGGGAGATCAACAGAGAAATGGACATTAAGTCCAGTTTGATTATTCATGTTGGAGTATAGAAGCAAATTCTTCCAAATACTGCTTTAGATGATTTCACATGAGATTAAAAACTACTGAGATTTTTGACAAAACTTCTGTGCTTTGAAAATCCAGGTCCATGGCTTTTTCAGTGCAGTAAGATGGTTTTTCTTTAGAACAATTTGCAACAGAATATTCCTTTTTTCCAAGTTTTATTTTTTTAAAGAAATAAAGAAGCAACCATTTTATTTTCATTATTAATTACTTTATCTAAGCTTTTGTAATTTAGCCTCAAACCTTAAGCTAATTTCAAACATTAGTTATGAAGAAAAATTATAAATTTTACTTTGGTGAGATACCTTATCCATTATACCCATTGCTTTAATTTTAGCAGATTCACTGCCGAGTTCATTAAGCTGATGTTTTCCTAAGAGCAGTTCTTGAGGAATTTCATCATCATCACCTGAAAAACCAAACCAAACCAAACATACAAAAATATAGTTTAGGTAAAGAGAAATCACATGAAATGGTAAGTCTAATTTTTAAATAAAACTTCTGGACACACAAACAACATAAACAAGCTTAACAAGCTAAAATGTCTCTGCAAACCTCAAGCAAACCCTAAGTGAAAGAGGACAGGGATTAAAATTAGAATTCTGCTAGGATGTGAAGACATAATAAATATCTTGTCTTTATTACTTTATATAAACTATTGACCCTTCTCAACCATGCTCTCTGCCCCAGGAGGCTGACCTGTATGGACTACATCAACAGTCTCCCATGCCCTCTGGCTTCTGTTTGGGTTCAGCCAGTGGGATGCCCTGTCAGAAGATCAAAGAGAAGGAGAGTAAGGTCAGGGTATTTATTTATATCCCTGACTCCTTCCTTGCAAGGTCTTCTCAGGCTGGCTACGTCCTCTGACCAAAAGACTACTACTTCTTTGAAGTAGTACTCTATACTACTCCCTTCTTCTGAGTTCTGGTGTATTCTCTACTCTTGTGGGCATAGGGGTGGTAAAAACTCCACAGCTTTTAGTCCTCGGTTCCAATGCTGTTCCACCTTTACATTTGTAATTGGTCTCTTTGTAAATAACCCCTCCTCAAATTATTCTAATTTGAGAGAGCCATATTAGGACTCCTGAGTACTCCTCTTGGGACCTTTGAATGATACAGAAGACAAATTCACAGCACAGAATAGTAAACTTTTAGAAATGATGAAACTGATTTTAAATACTTAGGGGATACATTACTGATATTTAGGCAATAATTCTCAAAAAACAAATACTTTAAAAATAAAGTGCAATTTACCTTATAAGGCATTCTTAAATAGACTCATATCATAATTAATGCATGCCATGTGATTTTTGCATATAATCAAAACTATATTACAATTAGTGATTGTAACAGCTGAAGATGGCATAAAATTGTCGAGGGTAGCTCTAAACATTGTAAGAAGTGTTTTTTTTTGTTTTTTATTTTTTACCGGGAGTTCCCAGGGATGGAACCCCGGTCTCTCCATATGGTAGACGGACGCTGAACTTCTTGAGCCACATCCGTTTCCCAGAAGTGTTTTTATAAACATAAAATTTTTATATTTACAGATATAATCTTTGCATATTTATTTAAAAAGTAACATAAATATAACATTAATCCTAATTGTATTATTTTGTTTTCCATACAAGCTTCTGTATTCCTTAAAGCTAGGGGCTGGGGTCTTATTTATCTTTACATCTCTAAATGTTATTGGTATCTTATTTATCTTTGCCTCTAAACATACTACTGGCAAAGAGTAAATATTCAATAAATATTGGTCTTTAGAATAAGATGGATGGATTCCTACTTCAGCATCTTTGCTCATATTAGTACACTCCTTATCTGTGACATGCTCACATCTAACTTGCATAAAGACTTCTTTAATTACTCTAACCTACTGTGATAACCACACTCTCAGAATTCTTATGACACTAATTGCTGATACCTGACTGATTTCGTACTTGATTTTTATATTAGAGTTTTCAGTTTCTTTATAATGTGCACTAGATTTGATTCCACGACTAGGTTTCAAGTTTCTTGATAACACAGATTATGCCTCTGTATTTTCCAGATTAATTGGCAGAAAGCTAGACACACAGAAGATAAATAAATATATCTTAAATTGATTTTACCAAATGCAGTAAAATCCATATCTTCCAAGTTATCCAAAATATTCTCTATTGAAGCTGTGAATCTCTTAAAAGTTGAAGAATCCATCATTTCTACAATAGAGAAAAAAACACTTGTGTACATGTTCAAAGTAGACAGTTATGCCAAAGACTATGAATAAAGACAAATTAATCTAAAAAGTTACCTTCAGGTGTTAGTTTTGGTTCATAAGCTTTCCTCTTCTTCTGTTTTTCCTTTTTCTTCATTTTTCTAGCGACTAAAATGAACACAAAGAGATACTGAAATACAGGAATGGTAACTTAAAATATTTCCACTTTTGTTTCTGGTTTCTTCTTGAATATTAATTAAATATTTTAAAAAAAATCATTGCCAATCCAAACTAAATACATACTTTAGTGTTGATTAAAATTAATGGTGATGGTAGCACAACACTGTAAATGTAATTAACAGCACAGAAATATATATTTGAATGTGGTCAAAAGAGATAATTTTAGGTTGTATATATGGTATCAGAAAAAAAAAAAAAAAAAAAAAAATCCATAGGACTGTACAATATAGTGAATCCTAGAGTAAACCAGGAACTATAGTTAATAGTACAATTGTAAAAATGTTCTTTCATAATTGCAGCAAATGTACCCACACTAATGCAAGGTGCTAATTATAGAGTTGGGAACTCTATTTTACGCATGATTTTTCTGTAAACCTACAATTTCTTTAACAAAAAAAAATGAGTTGCTAATTAACTCATAAAAGATATAAAATATTCTTCAAAGTTAAAGCCATAAATCTAAGTTGGTTTATGTAAGAAATCCGTTGATGCTTATAAATTACCCTCACTAAGGCTGGGAGGAGGAGAATAATCTTCCATGTCAGAATCCGATGGACTTCGGTTTCGGTAACGACCGCCACCTGAACTCCTCCTTCCTTCATGAGAGTGGCCACTTCTCCTATGATCCCCAGAGCTTCTTCTGTCACGCTCTTCATATTCCCAAGCTTTATCATCATCTTTTTTATGTCGTTTCCTAGAGGCTAGAAGCAAATCCCCATACAAATAATTTACCTTATTTAAAAAGACTATTAAAACTTGCACTTTACAATTGAACCACATGGGGGAAACTTCTTCATTCTGTGGGTTTAGGATATTCTGATTCATTCTTTCCAGAAGTTTAAATTATGGTATAGAAACGGTATCACCAATTTTAACATGATGTCTCTGGATTTAAAGGTTTTACATAAACTCACTTTGCTAATAAATATAGCCATGAAGGTTCTGAGAATTAAACCACAGTGCTCATTTCAATGAAAGGTATTCAATGAGTCAATAAATATTATATATAAACTTCATGATGAATTAAGACTTGTAAAATAACCTTTAGGATTTGGATGAAAAATGGAAGCACACTAAAGGATATGGGCTTTGATGGGGAATGGGGTTTGGAGAAAGGGTCAACTTTTGAGAAAGTGTTCTAGAATATGGGTAGCCATGAATACCATCATTTAACAGCTGAGTTAAACCCACAATTTAGCTATAAATTCTATGGAATCTGCTGACCTAACATCACAAGCCTACATATATCGAATGTATCTGTACAGTTGTTACTCATATATTGAATTCAGTTCTTCAACAGGCTTGTTTAACCCAAGGAGAAAAGATTTTAAGCTTATATATGCTATATAAGCATATGTATGTATGTTTCCTTTCAATCCTTCCCCCATCCTTCCAGAGGTCTAAGCTTTCTGCAATAACCACCACTACTGACAGAAACCTCTAGACAGGCCTGCAAATAGATTTCATTTGACACACCAACTCTGATCAACTGTAATAGTTGCCTAGAGCACTATGTTGAGAAGACTCCTGAGGCCTGAGAGAGCACCATAGTTCAGCAAGGAAGACTGATTAGGGATGTTGTCTGCAGTGAGAACTAGAGGGCAGTGTAAGTGACAAACATTTACCATACCTGCTCTAGGGTATAGCACCACAGGCTAACCTTGGTATAAAGCAAGACAGTTTAATATGTAAATAGATATATTTAAATCCTTAGTGACTATCTTCATAATTAGGCATAAATTTGATTATGAAGTATGTGAGGAGGAAGGATTTCCCCCATTTTATGATTTGAGTATGCCCCAGTGCATTAATGAGAGGCTATTTCACGTACTAATATAAGTAGGCTGGTAGGTTGGTCTGTTGTCTATCAGTCTAAGTAAGTCAATGAGAAACAGGTCATTTCTGCATAACAGCTATTGTCTTTTCAAGGATCATTGAAATGCCTTTCAAACATGAGGAATAACAACTAACAAGGAAGCTTGTACAGAAAGCAACATCAAATGGATCATCTTAGTCTTTTTGTATTTTAATTCATTTTATAAAAAAGCTATTTCAAGCATTCAATCTTTAGAGTAGAAAACGCTTGAAAAATCTTAATAGTTATTAGCAATTACATACAATATGCTGTTTTGGTGGTAACTGTTTATAGGACATAAGAGATTTTTATTTTACATTCATTAAACATTAGGTAATTTGGAAAAAATGGAGTGACAAATTTTAAAAAGACTTCTATGATAAATCGTGTGTCACAATAAAATTACCAGGACCCCAACTCACTGTGGCTGGTTTGTTCTTTCCATTTCCCACCTTACCCTGGAAGATGTAGTGGAGGGACAGGGACTCGATAGAGAGGTATATAAAATATAACTTGGGGGTTCTCCACCCTCTCTTTCCAAATTTCACCTATATCTCTCTTTAGCTCCTTATATCCTCCTATCTGCTGATTCCCCAGGAACCCAGGAACCTTATTTTGTGCTATGGCTATCCATATCTATGTGGTCCAACTTTCAAAGTTACCCCTCAATCCTTCCTCCTATCCTTTCACAAAAATATTTCCTTGGTTTTAGATTTTAAGAAACCAATTTGATTAAACTAGATTCAAAAAGTCTGTCTCTCCTCAAAGCAGCATAATGCTTGCTACATATGGTCTCCTAATACTTTTACATTTTGTATTACACTACATTTTTCACTACATTGTGAAAAATGTAGACCAATTGGACTTTCTTCATCACCCCAATCAGTGGCTCCAGAGTAAACTCTTCTATAGTTACTTATATAAAAACGTAAATTTGGAAAATCCAGATGCTACTCAAAGGTCTCTTTAAAAATCCAGGGAAACTTCCCTTTATCCTAGCAGGATCTGTTGAAGCTCAGGTTCTCCAACAAAGAAATACTAGCTTTCAATATACTTGGGCATAGATATAATGGGATCCGTGGCTTTAAGATGAAGCTATGCATAAGATGAGACAATATCTCACTGGTATTACGAAGCAAGGAAAAGAATGGCTGCACTGATGACAAACATGAGGCATACATAGCTCTACTTTCCCTTACTTTATCCTTGGTGAGTCTTTCTGATTATACTAAGTTTTCCCACTTAACTGTAAGGTCACTTCAAAATTCTTATCAACTTAGCAATGCAGGCAGCTAAGTTGAAGTTGATGTGTGATTTGAAATCAAACTGCTATTAAGGGGATTCCTTCTTAGTGGTTCCCGGTATTACGGAGAGAGAGTGAAGGAGAGGCAAGTATAAAAGGGGAGTGAGTTTCTGAGGCACCAAATCTCCTTTCTCTTCTCCCTTCCCAAAGCTACCCATGACCCCATATGACTAAAATGTTTGGTTTTAATACAAAAGTATTTACTTTAGCCAGTTAAATATACTGCAGGTAAATACATCTCATGATAATTAAATACATATTAAATAACAAGTATACATATAATGAAATATGTCAGGTTAACTTTGCTGTATATTTTATTTCAATTTTAAAACTGTGTTCAGATTTGTTCAGTTTTCATAATATATGGCTCACAGATCAAGAGCTCACAACTTTAAATGAACATTGATTAAAAACTTTAGAGGAGGTGAAGGGCTTCCAACAGCAATATACATTTAAAAATGGCAGCATGCATCTGTCCTTCCTGCCTTTGCTTGTCACACCTCAATCTATGAAACTAGGTGGAAAAGGTAGAACACACTGGTGGTCTTTCCACTTCTTTTGGTCATAATGACTAAGTCAGTTGGCACACAAGTGAAGATCTCCCATAGTCTGTTTCCACTGAATGCCGTTTAAGTCAAACAAGGCTGTTGACCCCTCTTGGCTAGGCTCAATTTTCTTGCTCCAGAAGAAGGAAGATAGGGATAAAAGAGAAGAACTTTTTCAGTGGACCAGTAGGAAGACAGGCGAGGTATAGCAAGTCTAGTGCAAAGACAGGTGATCACAGTGTTGTAGAGAGGTAGCTGTGTAGTGAAGAAGCCAGCTCTGGAAAACAGTGAAACAAGGGAGGAATTCCAGGACACAGCGGGGCAAAAAGGAGAAGCCAGGTCCAAACCACACAGATAATCTGCAATGTGGCTAATCCATTCATAATTTAGTGATAGTATGGTTTTAAATATTTCTTCATCTGGCTATCTCCTACGTGTCCTTCAAGACTCAACTCAAGTGTCACCTCGTCCAGTAAGCCTTCTTTAAGCCCCCAGTATCATTTCAATGATACTTCAATGTGTTCCCATAGCACCCTGAATTTACTGTTATCACTGTATTTTTCACATTATTTATTTATATATTTCCCCCAACAGACTGAAGGCTCTTTGAAGACAGGGATCACATTTTATTTGTATTTTTATTCTCAGTGCCTAGATATAATAGGAGCTCAATAATGTTTTCTAAATGAATACAGACACATAGTCATGTTATTTAACACTAATTATAGTTCATTTACATTTTTCTTGGTGCCAACTGATCTCACTTTTCACACATTTTTAAAGTATAAAGAAAAAAACTTGCTATACTATATAAGGTCACTGTACTCTTGTTAACCCCCAAAATCATGAATGAAACAAACAGATCCGCTTTTTAATTCCAAAATGATAATAAAGTAATGTGATACTTACACTCAAAAGCTTCATCACTATCATTATCTTCATCTGAACTGATCTCAGCATATTTTGGCTTTTCATTAACTGTACTACGCTTGCGTTTGTTCATTTTCACACGTTCACAAAGTGGCATGGTGGATTCGATTTCTGCCAGGAGTTCAGGGGGTAATTCTTTTAACACTGATTGATCTATATTACCTAATAAAAGGTAAAAAAAAAAAAAAAAAAAAAAAAATTGAAAAGGAAAATTTTTAGCTAAATTAGCATTTAGTATTAGAATTACTTACACAAATATTAGTATTTATATAAAAGTTGAGTTACCTTTGTATTTTATTAAAAACACTTTTATATTTACAGCAGGTCTTAATCATGTAACGATAATACAGTTTTAAAATAAATACCCTTATATAACAACTTTAATAATAAAATATAATACTTATTCTATAATATGGGGTAGTTACAGCATCAACTTTTGATAGAGCATGTTTATTTGCTTGCATTAACTAAAAACTTTCTGGAAGACCCCCTTGATATAAACATTCTTGTTAGCATCTGAACTTGTTTTTGTAAAGGTATGGTGTAGTTACCTTGAAACGAATATTACCCCTCAGTACAAATGAAAGAATGGCAGACACTTACCTTTCCTTCTCTTCCTCTAGGACCTTGGCATTTGGTATGGTGGCTGGACAAGAGCTTTATATGCTTTTACCTATCACTGTCTAATCTGAATTTCCTCAAAGATACACACTAATATATGCATTTGACTGAAGACAATAGAAGCTTGAAAGTGAGGATAAACAGACCAAATATATTTTAAAATATTATGTCTATAATTAGAAATAATAAATTGAAGTCTGTTATGAAAATAGGTTCATATTTTCCCACAAAAGAGAAAAGATAGGATAAAAATATATCAATTTTATACAGTAAGAACTAGTAATATAATAATACTTACAACCTAATATGACCCTCCCTCCACACGCAAACAGTTGCTGTGAAGAAATAAATTCTTAACATCTTGTTGACAATTTAAAAATCAAGTAGAAGTAGCAAAAGTTATTTATTTAGGCTAATCTGCCCTTGATGACTATTGAAGATGACAATTTTAACTTACTTTACATATCAGTGTATATCTTTGAGTGGATGTATAAAAATCATGTCTTAACTGCTAAATTTTAGGAATTGGGAGTAAAGAGTACCTTGGTTTATAGCAGGAAATAGTAATACCTTTAATAAAAATTATAATGAATAAAGGTAAACCATGACAGCAAAATAAAGAGGTACAGACCAAGACATAGCTGATATATAACTAATTAAAGAATATACAATGCAAACTTTTAATCTCAATGGAAGAATAATCTTATTGCACATGAAGCTTTTATTCTATATCATGAAGCAGTTACTTAAGTATCTTTCAGTCTTTTGTTCTTCTAACAACAATTTTACTCAACAAAGATGTAATATTGGTGACTGGTAATATTTTAAAAACTTCATTGCTAAGAATCTTTTTTTTTAAGATTTTATTTATTTATTCATTCATTTATCCCCCCCTTGCTGCTTGTGCTCGCTGGGCCAGCTAACCATGCCGTGCGGGCGGGCTTGCCTTCACCAGGAGGCCCCGGGAACCAAACCCGGGGCCTCCCATATGGTAAACGGGAGCCCTACTGATTGAGCCACAGCCGCTTCCCCATTGCAAAGAATCTTGACTCACTATTTAATGTCAGAGCTTAACTTATTTTTGTTACTTTCAAATCATATAATGTTTCTTTGCATTGACTTCATGATTTAACTTTTTTTGTTTTCAAACAGTGAGGTCCACTGTATAAAAACTGGTAGAGGTAAAAAGAAATCAACTTTAGCTTTGGGTTGCCAGTATTTTTAACCCCAAGCTGCATAAGCCTGTACCTCATTTAAAGGTCCTGAATGCTCTGACACATCTAATTAAATATGTTGTTTTCTGATGGAAAGATCATGCCTTCTGGTATACATGTTTCTCTTTCCACATGAACTATATTATTAAGTAGTAATATGCAGATATAGATGCTCACTAAATGCTTTCTGAGAGTCTAATTCTGTGGCTCACAATTTCTTACACTCACTTAAAGATGTATTTCCTGCCTAGTTCATGAATCACTATATTTTGCAAACAAATGAGGACATTTTCAAACATTTTAAAAATAGAAACTCTTTTCTTTTTTTGGCAGCAGTTGAAATATTATAATCTTTTTGGGTCTATAAGTATGGATAACCCAAAGTGTTTGGCCTTTAGTCCGTCATAAGTTTTTTTTTTTTAAAGCAGATTTAATGAACTCATTATGTTCTGCTTAGATTTAAATTCCTATTCACAAAGATATACTGACTTGATACTAATATCCCAGAATTAAATTATCCTGCAGGTAAATATACAAGAGATAATCAAAGGTTAAAATATATATTAGTCCTTGTGCTTCCTCTACAATGAGGAAGCAAGTACTATGCTCTCTTATTCTTTTTCTCTTTTTCAAAAATAATTCCCCCACAAGAGTAAAACAAAGAAATAAAAAACCTGTGTCTTATATCTGATAAAGCAGTATCAACAATTATTCACTATAGTATACTCTCTCATTTCCTAATGAATATTAACAAGAATATTATCAGATTTAAGAGCGTTATATTCTCCAGATCATTTTGACATCTGTACAACTTTAAAAGTTAAAGCAATAGAATTAATCCAAAAACAAAGTGCTTCATTTCTGAAGTTAACCTGACTTTAAAAAAACCCAACAATGGTTAATGTCTGATTGTATGTCTTCTACAAGTAAACCCTGTTTCACTTTGAATAGAAATGTCTATTCCATCGGCTAAGGCATTTTCTGAACTAACCACAGCCTTTCTTCCTTTTTATGAAAAAACTTTATAAAATGACTCAGCCAGGTCCCTTGATTTGAGAGTGTAAGAAATATAATCTTTGACTTTCCTATTCTCACACTTGGAACCTACAATACATTATCAAAGATCTGGATAACTGGCTTAAACAGTTTCAACGGAAATAGATAAACCATGAATACTTCAAATTATCCCTGTAATATACGCAGTTGGGATTCTTTTCCCTGAATCAGGAAATAATCCTTTAAGTACAAACATAATGTCTGACTTCATTAACACATTCATGATCTTAGGTATTATTTCTGTTTGCTAAACTCTTTGTTCTTAAGTACTTCAGACTGCTAGTGTCTTATGGTTATCTTTCTCACATTATTTGTCCACTCCAACTACTTTATCCTTTAAATCAGGTGTCTTAATTACTTAAAATTTTAATATACTAGCTTGAAGTATGTCTTTTAGTTACAATTTTGTGAGATATCACACTCAAAAGCTTTTGTATATATATACTTAGATGGGTTATATATAGCCTAATTAGGGCCAGAATGTAAAGAATTGATTTACCCCTAGATGGGCTAAATGTAGCAATCTTGGATTTCTAGTACACATCATTCATATTTAGCATATTTACTTAATTATTAAAACCAGAAGTCATCAAAAGATTTAAAGATCCAAAGGTTGACTGATCTGATAACAATGTGTGTTTAAATTTTAAAAATGAAACAAACCCTGAGATTAAAATAAACCACCTCAATTAATGAGAACCCTTTGGGACTGAAGCTTCTATCTATAGAAACTAGTCATGTTAAGAAACAAAACCAAGAACCTCACATAAACCTCCAAATAAATCATACTCATAAATTAAAAAAAAACCAAAACATCTTAGGTAGGCATCATATAATTCAGTGACAATTCTTTCACCAACCTACTCATATAACAGAGGAGTAGCATCAAATACATCTTTAACTTCAAATCAGGGGCAGAAAGAAAAAAAAAAAATCAATAGTGTAAGCTGCCAGTCTATTCTCTTGCCACTCTGAGTTAATACTGTTTGAAGGTGTGTGGTTTTTCGTGTACAAAGTTCCTAAATGCAAGACAACTACCTTACTTGAAGGGAGTTCATCCAAGGAGTAAGAACTGCTGAAGGCACAGCCCTGAAAAACACAACATTTGAGAGGCAAAAGGAGGCAACCTGGAGAGAAACTGAAAAAATGTGTGGCTAAACTATGTGATTAGAATATTGAATGCTCCTTCTATAGGAATCCCTAAAGTTCAGAAGTCAAGTCCAAGGGTAAAGAAGACTGAAGGCAGTCTCAGTGAATGCAGGGACATGGAACATAGGTAGATGACTTTGGAGGCCACAATATACTGGCCTCAGAGAAGAGCTCTCTGACATGTATTTGAGCAACTATTTGGATAGAGCAATGAAAACTAGGAAAAAGGAGATACCACTTTTTGTCACTGATGTGCTAGGGTGAGGGAAAAAGATTGGAATGAAATTCAGTTTCTATAGTAGATGGCAACAGTCTTCAGTATAACAAGAAGGGGGCATCTGTTTATAACTTATGGAGTGAGGTCTTAATTTAAGGGAGGAGAGGACCAGCTGGCCAGCAAAATCTACAAGAGTCAAGAAATAAATTGGAGGGGTTTGCATTTTCATTTTAGGCAATGGTTCAGGATAAATGGAAGTGATGAATGATGACACAATCTGGTATAAAGTTGTCTGAAACTTGGTAGAGGCAGAGACCCTAGGCACTTGGTGGAAGCCTCATAATGCCTCTTAAGGATTATTTAAAAAAAAAAAAAAAAAAAGGAAGATTAGCAAAAAGTTATTCGTCGCTGAGGGTGGGGCCAGAGTAAAAATGTGACAGCTATCTTCTCAGAGCACACTCTGAGAAATACTCCTGGAAGTAATGCAAAGAATTACTATAACCTAAAACAGTCAAATCTCTTCTTTATAATTTCAGCCAGTACTTTTCAAGTTGCAACTCATAAGCAAGTTATGAAATCTGTTGTGGGTGTATTGACAAAGCATTTGTGTTTGAAGTGAAACAAAACATCAGAAAAGAAAACATCAATGTTTTGCCTATGGTAAGGGTAGGTACTGTTAATATGTTTGTGTGTGTGTGAATATTTTATTTCTTACCTTGGATCACAGTCAAAAAAGTTTGAAAGTTCTTTGAGCTTTATGGTTGCCACCTCTCATAATAGGAGAGGAAATTCAGATCTTTCTAGAACAATCCTTTCTTAAAAAAGCTCATTACAACGTTTGTTAAGCTACAGCTTCAATAAAAAAAACGATAATTTGAATAATATACTAAAAATAATCCAATTGATTTTACTCATTATAAGTTAATAGAGTATTGGTACCTTGTGTCAGAAAGTTTAATTAATCTAATTCTGATGTATGCTCAGACTCAGTTGTTAAAACCTTTTAATCCATTTGCCAGTCAGAATATATTCAACAAAATAAAAAAGCTCTATGAAGAAAGATGAGACTATTGTATACAGAAATAACAAAAGGCAAAGAAAACAAAATGTAAAATGATAGGTATGCCATAATGCGTCTATATAAAAAGTATCTTTAACTGAAGAGGTTATTATTTTAAACATTATACTAACTTAAGAGAAGATAAATTTTCCTGAAGAGATACAATTTATACTTCAGGGAAACAGGAAAAAAAGGTCAATGATAATTTGTAAGGGATTAGGAGATATTTCTAATGATGGATTTTCAACAGAGAAGAGTGGGAGTAAGGTAGGAGGAACTAGAAAACAGAGGAGTAAAGAAGTAGGAGGAAGTAGCAGTTTTGGAGCATTCTATGAGGGATGTGTTTGAAGCAGTTAGAGCAGTCTGCTGTACAGAGCAAAATATCAAATAGGGAGAAAAAGCAGATAAGCCTGATAACTATGCACAAATAGGGGTAAGATTCAGATATTGTAGTCTTTTAAAGAATAGGAATGATACAATCAGAATGCGTTTTATAAATATTACTCTAGCAGTAATTTGTGGGATGGACTGAAAAAGAAAGACTTATGGGAAATCTTCTAAGAGCTAGTAGATAAGTCTATGTGAAAAGTATGGGGAAATAGTTAAGTAGATGCCATGAATCTAAATCATTTTGAAAGGTGGACATGTTACCATTATCTATTTACCATAGCCCACTTTGAGAAGTAAGATTTAGCTCAAAATACCATGAAAAATTTAACATGTTAAGATCATACAGAAAAAAGAAAATATGGAATCAAGGACAATAAAACACATGTTTATAATTATACTATTTATGTATTTTGATCAACATGATCACGTGTTAAATTATAGTAGCAGCTATGCAACTGACTACTTATTACATTAAACTGAATGTGTACAGAATTTTAGCAACATCTTCTGTTGTATTGTAATCTAGAAAAATATTTTCTAACAACCCTTGATGCTAGGAATGGCATCTTTCCTGACGAATTTTTACCACCAATGGCTAAAAAGGATGTTTAATTTAACCAATCTAATCTCTATTTAACCCTTACTCTCCCCTCACTGCATTCTAAATATTAGGTGCATGTTTAATTTCCCTAAACTTGCAATGCTTTTTCTTTTTTCTGTCCCTCTGCTAAGAACACACCTGATTCCCCTTTAGTCTGTACTCATCCAGCACGCTACCTTCTTCTTTAAGTATAAAAAATTTGACAGATTTTTAGCTCTTATTATAACACCACCACCCATTTGGTCCTCACAACTGCATAAAGTAGGAAAGAAACAGATTTCCCCATTATAAAAATGAATGAACCAAGCAAGGTTTTGGAAGTTTAAGATTTGTTTAAGGTTATAATTCCAGTGCTCCTTCTACTACAATTAAGGAGAATTTTCAAAAGTTGCATTACTGGATTACTCTAATAATGGGGGAGAAAATGCCCAAAAGGACATTATTGGTACAACTGAAAAACTGGAATATAGGTTGTATGTTTTATATCAATATTAAAGTTCTTGAATTTGACAACTGTACTTAATGTACTTACATAAATGAATATCGTTGTTCTTAAGAAATATACAGGGACGTATTCAGTGTTAAAGCAGTGTAGTATATACACCTACTTTCAAAAGTTTAGAAAATAGATAGAGAGAATGATATAAAAAATGTGGCAAAATGTTAAAAGTTGGTAAATCTGGGTATCTGGGTAGGGATATAGTGGAGTTCTCAGTATTGTTTTGCAGCTTTCCTGAAAGTTTGAAATTATTTCAAATTTAAAAGTAAATAAATAAAAAATAAAGAATGAAAAAACTTCGTACTCAGAAGTCATAGGATGCTAAAATTTTTTGTGGCAAAGCAAATCCGTATTAGAAGATTAATTTCTTAAACAACTGTACATATATTAAGTAGGTATTCATTATCTTAACATCTGCACTAGACCTTTGCTGGAGATGGAATTCATTAACTTATATTATAGACTAAGTGGGGTTTCACAGTGTTAGCACGATGGCTATTTCTTCCTAAGTAAGAGCAGGTTCTCTCAGAATTAATACCTCCTAGCTCCTTGACTCCCAATCACTGACCTATTTTTAGTAGATCAGAGAACCCTACACAACTTGTTGACCTTGGCTGGCTTGAGGTATGGAATGGAAAAGAGAGAGAAAACCTCTAGCAAGCTTTAACAAATTTAGTTTTTATGAAAATATTTTTACTTAATGCCATGCCTTTAAATCAATATTTATATCAGTTATCTACCAAGCAATATTTGGACCAAAACATTCTATGAATGGGAATCATGGGCACACATTTTCAAAATATTGCTCTAAATCACACTCAACAACAGCCAGGCACATATTAAGCTTATCTCTATAATAAACATTCTCTAAATATTCCTCAAAGATATCACTGATACTAGAGTCTTTATAGAAATTGAAAGTCTAAGCTCTTTAGAAGGTATTTTTTTTTTTTTTTTTTAAAGATTTTATTTATTTATTCATTTATCCCCCCCTTGCTGCTTGTGCTCGCTGGGTCAGCTAACCACGCCGTGCGGGCGGGCTTGCCTTCACCAGGAGGCCCCGGGAACCGAACCCGGGGCCTCCCATATGGTAAACGGGAGTCCTACTGATTGAGCCACAGCCGCTTCCCTAGAAGGTGTTTTATGAAAGTGTTTAAGTGAACCAACATAAAATTCTAGTGCATCATCATCAAGGATTACTGAAAATTATAGGCATACCTACATTAAAGAAAAACCACTGAGAATTCTTTGCTTTTGGAATTGATAAACTATGCAAAAAATTCACTTTCAGAAACAATACTTTCTCTCAAATTTGTAGAATTCAACTAGATTGTCAGTGCTACATAAAAGGCAACCAACTAAAGTAAACCAATGATCAGCATATAATAGTGTAACTACTACAATCAATAACTGAAGAAAAATAACTGCATCTAATAAGGGCATCAATCATTGGCTAATCATAATCGTATGAAGAAATAAAGGTTAATGTTAATTGAAAGACTGCTAGAGGATAATCTAGGGACTATATAATATACTGATTTCAATGGTAGATGAGGATTGTGGTTAATAATATAAATACAAGAATATTCCTCTATTACAAGATGTTAAGAATATGGTGAAACATGGGGAAAATACAACTAATGTAATTTTTAGACTATAGTAAATATTGTAATATTTTTGTAGCAAAGGCAAAGAAGGTAATATATCAATGCTAAAGGTAAAAAAAAAGGATATGGAAGTTAGTTTTATGTAATATGACTATAATGAAGGTTTCCGCCCCCCCCATTTTCTTCATTAACAAGGAGATCCTCATCATGTCATTTAACCAATTTGTGCTCATTTACTCACCTTTAGGAATACTGGAGAAACAACTGAGTTTGCTTTTAGGATTAAATAAGATAAATGTGCCTGCAGGATTTTTTGGAGTAATGCTTCCATGATTTGTTAAGCTGCCTTTTGCCTATTGCTTTATTATTTGAAGTTGAAATAAAATTGTTTTGTAAAAGATAGTATTTTTGGCATTTAACCTGACTGATGTTGAAATTTAAGTAGCACTTGAGTCATGGTCTATTGGTGGGAACCTAAAAGATGAGCACAAAATTTTATCTGCACACAGAACCTTTCAGAACATGGAAGCAACACAGTCTCCATTCATTCAACAGATATTTTACATGTACTTATGCTAGGTACTGTGATAAGTACCATGGATAGAGATAAATCCCCATAGCAATTAAATAAAATGTAACAAATATGTCACATGGAAAACAAAAATAATCTAAATTAGGAGTGATAAATCTATACCTCTACCATACATTTAAAATTTATAAGCTTAAAGCATATTCAAGGAACTTTAAATTAACTTAGTGAATGAATATTTTGCATATGGACATCAGATAGAATATTTAAAAGATAGAATTTTATGGCCCTTCCAAGAAAGGAAAATCTAGAACAAAGTCTCACCCTGGGAATCAACTACAAAAGTATCTCTGCAAGTCTAATTCCTTTACTTAGAAAAACACCACCATGTCAAATACGTGATTTTCTGTGACTCTACAAAGATAATACCAAATAATGTGCCTTATGAAGGGTAAGACATTAATGTGCTTCAGATACAGATAATAAATTAAAAGCCATGATTACGTAACTCTGCTATTGCTAACTTAGTAGCAGAGGTCTAAAATAAAACTGAAATTAGTATATTACTAAAAAAAAAAAAAAGCTATGGACCCAAAGATAAAAATAAAGCCAGAAGACACTGCAGCTATAACGTGTGTATACACACACATATGTATATGAACACACACACATACATATCACTAACAGGCAGACACCTAGACATCCTACTTACTCACCATCATATGACCATCTCGAGTACACATATGTGTGTTAGAAGTATACAACATGGATAGGCACTAAAAAGATATTCACAGGCAAAGAAAGTAAATGGGAAAAAGCCATGGGAAATAAAACAGCAATTACTAATGTAGGAACTATATTCCTTCTTTGATCTTCTTTAAGAAGTTACCTAAGACTCTTTGATGGAACAGAGTTTAGAAAGCAGAGCTAGCATAAGCTGATAGAAGGAAGGGGGTGGAAAAAGATGGTCTGGAACAAGAGGGTACCACTTTCCATTTCAATCTTCCAAAATTGTGTAACCATACTCTTTAGTTTAAGTGACACCTAACTTCTATGATACTTTTTAGAGAAAAAGTTTATCTAAAAGAAAACAGTCCTTGTTGCTAGCTTCCACATTTATACCGACATAAACAAGTAATTCTGGAAAGATGCATTCAAGTTAAATAATATAGCTTAACTAATTAAGACTGAAGTCTTAATTTTTTGTAGCCTTGATTGCTACAATATAAAATCTGAAAGCTTCACTTTTTAAAAAGTACAAAAATTAAGTGACTCAAAAGGCAATCTCTTTTCATTTTTGAATTTTTAAAAGACAAAGCCGAATAAATTAACAGTGAAAAAAAATGAACCACTGACCAAGACCAAGCAAGAATATAAACAGATTACTTATTTATTTTTATTTATTTATTTCTCCCCCTCCTCACTGTTTTGTACTCACTGCTTGTCTTCTTTCTAAGAGGCACTGGGAACTGAACCTGGGGCCTCCCATGTGGGAGGGAGGCACCTAATCACTTGAGCTACCTCTGCTCCCCAGATTACTTAGTATGTGTCACTTCTTTTAATAAAGAATTCATAATAATAAATAGCAATAATGTGTTTTCAAAGAGATTGTTTTGACAGATAAGCTACAATAGAATTTAACAAAAATAATACTGCAGTGCTATACAATAGAACTTTCTGTGAAGGTGTAAATGTTTTCTACTTGCACAGTCCACTCTGGTAGCCACTAGCTACATGTTGTTATTGAGGAAATGAAATTTTAACTTAATTTAAATTAATTTCAACTTAGACAAAAGAGGCTAGCAGCTACTGTGTTGGACAGCACAGCTCTAGAGTTTCATATACTTGTTTACGAGTAAGTATAAATTTAAGTCCTTAATGAACCCTTTCACAGAATGAAAACTTAAACCTTTCAGCTTTATTACCTTCAAAGCCACATTTCAATCAATTTATATGCATAGAGTAATAGGTTTTGCCACACAGCATTATATGAAATATATCTATTTGAAATATCTTGTATACAGAGGACTCCAACATTTTATCTTCTATACAAACTGTCTTTATATTTTCAGCTCATAAGATGAATTTCTTTCCTAGAAATCATCTAACTCAAGTAAACAGAGAACTTAATTCAGCAAACATACAAATATAACACCAAAAAAACCCCCAAAGAAACCTGTATTTTAATCCAATTTAAAAGGTAAATACCATTCCCTATTACTTTTCCATAGAAAGGACAGAACTATATACGTGCAATATTTTACATTAACTCTCTCCTCCACAAAAAGCAAAATAACTTTATATAACTTCCTAAACTATACAAACAATTCATCAATAATTAACTCAGACATAGGTCAGTAAAAAAAAAATTAGTAGCATAAGACACAATATTCTTGGAAGAATTTATAACATTGTTTCTGTATAGCTTTAATGAAATGTTAGAAATTAAAATTCAGTTTAGTGGAGTATCTCTACAGTCAAAATAACTGTTTAAGGAGTTGTTAAATATATCTATTCTAATACATCGTTCACTTGACTAACAAGCAATTTTCAGAAATATTTGCTATTATCTAAACAGCAAAAGAACTCAGCTCTGTGTAACCAAAAAGCAGGAAATATTATGACTACCTACTGAGTAGTACAAGTAGGAGGGGGAGCAAAAGAATATTCATTGCTAACTTTTTATCTCCTGAAAACACTTGCCTATTGTTTTATAAAAATGTTATATTTTCATGTAGTAGCTAATTTTTGTAAATTTCTATTATTTTTATCCTTAGTAACTTAGAACTTAAGAGAAAACTAATTGGAATACATGTGACATCAGTAGAAGCATTCTTACCTTTATTTGACTTTGACGGTTTATTCTTGATACTAGGTTTAAGGGAACTTCTTGATTTATCTTCTCTATCTTTAATAAGTTTTTGAACATCATCCAAGGACAGTTTTTGAAGGACAACTACAGGTTTAGCCCCTTTATTTAGATCTTCAACTAATCCCATTTTTTCTACTTTGTCTTTCTGCTCTCCTTTCATTTCCATTTTCTTTGTCTCCTGAGTAACATTGCCATCTTTATCCCTCTTGATTTTTGGAATGACAAAATTTTTCAATGCACCAGACCTCACCCCCAACAAATAACTTGGAAATTCTGTCTTATTGTCAGGGTGTGCTTTATTGCTGTCTATTTTACTCTTGTTACCCTCTGTCCTTTTGTCATCTTTACTATTTGGTGATTTAAAACCAGGTTTATCAGGTCTTGATTTATTAGAATCTCCTTGCTTAATACGAGGACTGTCAGGCCTTGATTTTTGTTCCCCAGAAGCTGGTCTTTCTCGTGAGTCTCCTGATTCATGCCTATGTTTTCTTTCAAGTTTATCAGTTTTTGAACCATCAGATTTAATGCCATGTTCATTTCTACTAGAGGATCTCAATGTTTCTGGTCTTCGAACCCTAGGTTGATCCCCCCGATGCCGCTCTGATTCACCCCTCTCATCTGATTTTTGTTTACTATCATGGTCACGTTTTAGTGACTCAGAAATAGATCGTCCATCAGGTCTCTGCTTTAAGGCTTCAGCTCGTTCTGATTTTACTCGAGGTAAATCAGATTTAATATCCTGTTTATGTTTAGACACTTCAGGTTTTTTGTCTGTTGATGGCTTTCCAGAGTCCCTCCTATTTTCATGCCTATGTTTTGGTGTTTCAGGCCGGCCTTCATTTTTTTGCTTTGGAGTTTCAGGTCGGCCCTCACCTTTCTGCTTTGGAGTTTCAGGCCGTCCATCACTTTTCTGTTTTGGAGTTTCAGGATGCCCATCACTCTTTTGCTTTGGAGTTTCAGGCCGGTTTTCCCCCTTCTGCTTTGGGGTTTCAGGTCTTGACTTTGTTGTTTCTGACCTGCCATTATTTTGTTTGCTGTCATTTGGTTTTGTGTCAGCCAGTCTATTTTCAGTCTGTTTAGACTCAGCTACAGTGCTCTCGTTCTGTTTGGAGTCAGTCGTTCTGCTCTCATTCTGTTTAGCTTCTTCTGTTTGTGTCCCAATTTTCATTTCTAACTTACTTTCACTTGATTTTGTCTCTACCAATCTGTTTTCATTTGGTTTAGATTCAGCCAATCTACTTTCATTTTGTCTCATTTCACTCTTTGAAAGCTCAGGATCAGATTTTTTTTTAGGTGTCTCAGGATGGTTTTCTGGTGTAGATTTAAGATTCCCAATAATATCTTCCTGAAGAACAGAAATAGGTGCATCATTACATTGTTTGTTTTCTTCAGGCTTTTTAATAGTGTCTGAATCCTGAGTAATAGAAGCCTGAGAGTCCGCTCTTCCTGCCTGATGAAGATCAATGCTAACCATTAATGCTGGCCTTGACCCATTTCCTGTCGAACCCGTCTCCTGAGAAGCTGGTCTATTACCTCCTGTAGCACCCCCAGCCTCCTGTGGGTAAGAATCTTGTTTTCTTTTTTTCAAAGGCTTATCTGAAATTTAAAGATAAATACACAATATCAGTAATAGACATATTCTTATCTTATTAAAAACTATATGGACTTTATTTTTTGTTATAATGGTTTTTTAAATGAGGTGAATACAAATGTAAATATGCATATATAAAACAGCATGAATGATAATACTTTTAAACCAAACCAAGGTGTGAGGAAATATTAATGCTTGCTGGACCTCACAAATAGTAGTGACTATAGTAAAAAGAATTTAACGGCATACTTTTTGAGTCCATAAATAAGCCCAAGAATATCAAATGAACAGACCTTATAATATATCAACATATTGTTATACCAAATACGAAACATTATTTATATTCATATATGTTAAGGACAAATCAGATTCTTTATATAAGTGTAAGGCAACCAGTTATAAATAATATATTCTCATTTAATTTTAACTGTTAAATAAAAACTACACAAGAGCCCTACATCTGCAGTATACCAAATATGAAATGTAAACTTACTACATGTAATGCTGTTTTGGAAAAAAATGAAACTGGAAAGAAAATAGAACTCATGATACTGGGGAAAAAAAAGGATAAATGAGGAGAATAAGAAAAAAAATTTTAAAATAATTTGTCATTAAACTTTGAGCCAGGATTCAAATTCTTCAAGATGTGGACAGTACAAATGGAATTTTAAAGCTAACATACAATAAAAATTTAGATGTAAACTTGAAATAAGGAAGTAACATATGTTATTGGTAGAAATGAGAATGACTTTTTACACAAAGATCTCAGAAAAAAATAATTTCTAGTACTCTAAAATTTAAAAACAAACACAAACATGCAAGTCCACACCACAAAAAATGTCAAGGTACTTTGTCTATGTACTTCTGTGCATGATTCCATTTTTAACTCAAGAGGCTGCTAGGTCATTTTCTTTAAATTGGATCTCCAGATAGTTCTTAGGAATAGTTATGTTATAGCACTGTGAGATTTTTACCTGCTTTTATTTACTTGCCCAAATTGTTTGGCTATGTTTAAAAAGTCACTTTTAATCATTCAACACAAGGAAACCTCTAGATTCTCTTAAAATATTTCTTATTTGCTATATCACTCAAGAAAAATAGTATTACAAGGTTATTAGTCAAAATGACAACTTCTGAAAAAATCCCCACAAAAACCACCTCCTTAATGTTAGGGAACCAAACTCTGAATTAAAAAAAAAAAAAAAAAAAAAAAAAATGTAATGCTTCTTTCATACACCAAAGTTCCATTGTTTTGTTCTTAAATTGAGAAGTAGCACTTTATTCTAACTTAAAACTTAATCAAACATTAGTAAAATTTAACTAGAATATTTGCTTGTAATTTTTTTGTGAAACTAAGTCATTCTGCTTCTTCAGTTATCCAAAAATCAAATTTATCACTATATATGCTCCATTTGCAAAACAAATACATAATAATAACGATATTATTATTACACTCAAAGTAGACTACTTCCCCTGGTTAAATCTAGCCTGGTAAGAACTTCCATGAAGCTTTCTGCATCAATCCTAGTAAAAAAGCACTGAGACTACTAAATACTAAATTTAAGTTTACAGAATTCACTTTTTGTATTTCTGTCAGATAAAATGATCTTTACATTCAAAATGTCTTGCCATAGGGCACACCAGAGTATTTACTATCTCATAAATAGGATGCTTCATCATCCTAAATCTTTCCCTAAATAAAGGGTATCTTTATGACAAGTATCAAGAAATTTAGTATCGTCTAAGAGGTCAATATTTTTTAATGACTTTTGTGAAAGTTATTAAAATGGTAACAAGCATATTTAAATATAAAGACATAGATTTCAGGAATCTGAATATTTTTCTTAAGAAATCTATGGTTCATACTTTTCATTAATATGAACAATCTGTCTTTCAGAAAACCATTAAAATATCTACCAAAGTAGATTTTAAAGAATTATTAGATACTTAAGAGTTTATAAGATCATTAAACTCATTCTAATTTATCTTTCATAACTAAAATGGAAATTAAGCAAATAATTTAGAAGAAATTACCACACTGTTTAGTTACCTTAAACTATGGATGCTATGATTATTTATATTATAGAAATATATGAAAGCACTTATATTGTATGTAACAATAAGATTGGGAAAGGTCTTATAATTTTTCTGATTATACATAAAATATTGTTAAATACAAGGTTTTAATTTTTCAATTACTGAAAAGTACTTCACCTCTTCTATAAAAACCGGAAAAAATTCTATTACTGTTGCAGGAATTCTTGGATATGTTGAGAGCATGGTCCTATTCACCTGATCTGAGTCAGTTTCACCATGTACTTATTCCTGTAAAGTGGCTCTGAATCTGTACAGGTCACTTTTATCCATTCACTTTTGTTATTAACCCTCATTACATCAAAATCAACCTGTACCTAATGATGTAAAGCTATCTCTCTGAAGAATAATTTCAATATTTGGGACACTTCAGCCATGGGAGCCATGATTCGCTATCAGAATGGCTATATTCCTGAAGGAAATACACAAAAAGGATATCACAATCTTAAAACCAACACCACACATTAACCAGATTCTGACATTTTAAAAATAAGAGCCAGCTTTTAAAGACTTCTGAATTCGATTAAGAAACAAACTATATCATTTACAGGCATACATAATTTTATTGCACTTCACAGATAATGTTTTTTTTTACAAATTGAAGATTTATGGCAGCCCTGTGTTGGGCAAGACTATCAGTGCCATTTTTCCAACAGCATGTGTTCACTTCATACTACTGTGTCACATTTTAATTAAGGTATGTACATTGTTTTAAAAGAGAAAATGGTATTGCACACTTAATAGACTACATATGGTGTAACATAGTTTTTTTTTTTTTTTAAGATTTTATTTATTTATTCATTTATCCCCCACCCCTGCTGCTCGCGCTTGCCGGGTCAGCCAACCACGCCGTGTGGGCGGGCCCGCCTCCACCAGGAGGCCCCGGGAACCGAACCCGGGGCCTCCCATATGGCAAACGGGAGCCCCACTGATTGAGCCACAGCCGCTTCCCAACATAGTTTTTATATACACTAGAAAACTAAAAAATTTGTGTGATTCGCTTTATTGTGGTGGTCTGGAACCGATCCCGTGATATCTCCGAGGTATACCAGTACTTAAGTTTACTACAAGTGGAAGTGAAAACAGTTACTATAAAGCAGAAAGCATAATAATTAGCAAATATAGTAGCCAAGTATGAAAACTGAAAAAAAATTGCACTCCTAAACCACAGTACAGGCTAAGTGACTAATTGTCCTATTCCTGTCCCAAATATCAATCTTTTATTCCAAATGACAGTAGGTAATAATTTACTTCTTAGAAGAGTTACAGTGCAAGAATATCATAACATTATAAAAATATCAGTGAAGTGAAGCCATTCCTTACATTTGCTAACATGGAAGGTGGACCTTGGAAAAAAGATGAAACAAGTAAGATAAACAAAGGAACTCCCTCTTTGACGAAATAAAGTAGGAATTTTCAGCACATGAAATATTAATATTTATAATAAGTCACCCCAGAAGCAAAGATAGTCTTTTAAAATTAATTTATATAATTACATATGTTAAAACTTAAAGACTGAGAAAAAGATTCTTTGGGAATATTATAAAATATTAGGTTCAGAGAGTTACCCTATTAGTGCACATATAGAACTGTCCAAAGAAGAGACAACAGGCAAAGGGACATAATATTTTGCAGCCAGAAAAGGATCTTCTATGTGTGGAATAGGGAGTAATAATTAGGTTCTACCACAGCCTAGGTAAAATATTTCTTAAAGACTACTCTATCCCTTTTTTTGGATTTTACAGTTATCAAAAAACCATGTTTGTTGAACTTTGTAATTTTGTTTACAAGGTACAATTTTTTGGTCCATTGTAGGAAATACTCTCTTAGAGCAAGTGAATATATTAGCAATCATGAATAAATTTTCTAAGGACCTAAATTAGCATTTGACAAATAAGATCCTGAGTCTACAGAGAGAATGTTCAGACACTACAGCAAAGCTTTCAGTAAAACCATACAGACTAGACCAATGGTTTTATTTTCTCCTTAACACCACCAATACAATAGCTATAAAAAGTTCTTAGTGACAAATCTTAGAATACATTAAAATCCAACTTCACAATTTAGTCATAAAAAGTAAAAAATAAAAATGAAAAAAGGTTAACTAGTGATAAAGTCATTTCAAAAAGTATTTCATCTCTGAAGGGCTGACTACAAAACAACCATTTATAGAAAATTTACCTTTTATTTATTACCTCACCTGCAACCTTGGAGCACTATATAAATCTTTATTCTTTCAACAATCTCTAGATAACTGCTAGATAGGTAGCTACCCTAACCACACAATGTAGAAACTAAATGCAAAATGATATGGTTCAAATCAAAGTTGGTGTTTGGTGGCAGCTAAATTCCAAAGGTTTTCAAATAAATCCATGAAATAACAGGAAAATGGCTTTCAGAAAAGAAGTTAGAAATGACAAGATAAAGTCAGCAAAATCAGCATGAACAATTTGGGAAAACACATATTTTAACTCATTTAAATCAAACTAAAAATCAGATAGTACTAATGAACATTTTTTCCTACTCTGATCCTTAACAGCCACAGGTAACCATTTTTTACCAACATTTACTAACTCCGCTCATTGAACTTTTCAATTATCTTTGCTATAGCCACACCATCACAAATCAGAGAGCGCTGTCTAATAACTAAAAAAAAAATATACTTTGCAAGTTCCTTTAAGAACAGTATGTTTATTCATTGTTTTATTCTTCCAAAGAAAAGTTGATAGTCTAAAATAAGTTTGCTAACATGCAATTAGACTTACTTTATTGCTCTTATTTTCATTGTTTATAAAAGTAAAATCTTCAGTTTCAACAAATACAAAGTTCAAAAAAGTGAAAAATAAAATAAAATAAAAAGCTTATTATTCTGTTTTTGTCCCAGTCAACTAAAATATAACTTAAAAATTATTCTCTTTTTTAAGAACACAATTTTTCAGAACACAGAATTTTTTTTTTTTTTTTTTTTTTAAGATTTTATTTATTTATTCATTTATCCCCCCCTTGCTGCTTGTGCTCGCTGGGTCAGCTAACCACGCCATGCGGGCGGGCTTGCCTTCACCAGGAGGCCCCGGGAACCAAACCCGTGACCTCCCATATGGTAAACGGGAGCCCTACTGATTGAGCCACAGCCGCTTCCCAAGAACACAGAATTTTAATGTCAGGCATAAGTTCAGTTCTCAAAGTAACTAATATTTTCTTGGTCATAATTTTACACATTATCTGAATCCTTAACATATTCCTTAGCATAGAAACCCAATTATATGGTAATGATTCTGTCATTAATGAAGATCATATTAAAAAAATGGAGTTCTACCCATCACTGAGAAAGTTTTTGTTTATAATTACCAAGAAAGAAAATGAGAATTGTAAACCAACCTAGAATATTTAATCATGCAATTAAATCACAAAGTGTGCTTTGATTTGAATGATGTAATGTGTATATGCATTTGTAAAGACATCAAATTCATAAATAATTTTATTAATTTCAATCACTGATTCATCAGTCTCTCAAAATTTTCAAGAGATTTTTTATACAGAATACCAAATAATCAAGAAGTTAATAGAGACTTATTTTTATTTGATTATAAAAGCATGAAAAAGCCCATAAAGTCATAGACGAGGTGTCTTGAAACTCCATCCTATTATACTAGTCAGATAAAAGGTAATCAACATCAAAAGAAGATGCTTGATTCCTAATGTTTCTACTTAATATTAACTTAAAACTCTTTCTATAATTTGTTTACTAAAAGAAAAATCGCATTAAGATGATAGGATTACTGAGCAAGTGAAAAATCTAATTGCATAATCATACACAAACTTTAATTCTTAAATTTACTACTTCAAAATAATTCTACCCTTGTTTTGTCATAAAAAAGTTGAAGATGCAAATCTGTATTAACATAACTTAAGGAAATGAAATTTAAAAGTTAAGAATTTAACTTCTGAGGTATGGACATAAGTAATAGAAATATACTTGAGAATAGGCACCAGGAATTATAAGAATATGTGAATAAAAAGTGTAAGTTTAAAAAATTTTTGACATTACAATTATATATTTGCCCAGAGGGATGAAGTGGTAACAATGAGATATTTTACCTTTATCCTGAACTTCTTTTGAAAAGCGCTCCCTTTCAATAGCAGATTCTCTTTCTATTCGCTCAATTTCAGCCAATGCATCCAATTCCACTTCATCATAGATAGGTCCCTGTTGTGATACCTGTTGCTGATTATGTACCACAGAAGTCTGGGGTTGTTTTGTAGCAATTGAAGTGTTCTGTTGTAAAACAGGCACTTGATTTGCTGGAAGGAATGCTGTTTGTTCTTGCTGCGACAAACATTGAGCAGCATTTAGTGGGCGGTTTACATCCTGTGGAGTAACGGGTGTTTTTGACGTCTGTCCTGGGTACTGCACATTAAAAGGAATATCATTTTCTGAAACATTGCTATTTTCCATACCAGAAAGCATATCCTCTTGCTGGTCCATGTCTGAAGACCTTACACGAGAAAGTCTTAATGTAAGTTTAGTAGAGTCCTTGGATGGAGAACTAATGATATCATACATTGCAGCTTTCTCACTCTGATCTTTTTCATCCTTGCCTAATTTCATTTTCTTTTGCTTCTTCTGCTTTCTTTCTGGAGAATCTAACAATATGTCTGGTGGAACATCTCGAGGTGATGAACAAGGTAGAGACTGAGATTGTAGAATTAAAGGTGGTCTTGATCCTGGAAAAAAAAAAAATCGACAGGCGTGAACAGCTGTGTTGTTTTCATATTTTCTTATAGAGTGAAAGAAATATTAAATAAGTGGCAATATAGTGATGCCTCAAGCACTATTAGGAAATTATCTAATCCAAGTTCTTATTTGCATAAGACTGAAGGAAGGTCAGAGACTTGTGCCTCACAGACTCTTAGCTTGAATGTTCTAAGTTTAGAACCCATGTATAGTGCATATTCCATCTTCCATATTAGTATATTTATATTTTTGTGCCTATAAAGCACAAATATCTAGCTTTAAATAGGACAAAAGAGTTCACTGTTCATTGAAGATACAATACAAATCATGTGTATTCTTTTACTGATTAGTTATATCTGGAAAACTGATATATCCTAAAATCTTAAATAAGAATAAGTCTTTGTCAAATTACACAAAAATTACAAATTAATCTGAGACTACAATCACATGAATATTACTGGTATGAAAAAGAAAGTGGGAAATTTTAAAATTACTAGAGTCTCTCATTTATAAACTGATGGTGAAGTAGTGATTTTAAAAAACGTACAAAATGGAAATACAGAAAATCTTGTAGATAATCTTTAGATGGATATTTCCCCTCTTACATCTCTCAAAGCAAATAAATTTTATAAGGAATTTAGTGTTTGCTATTAAAACGAATGTCTTTAATACATTTTATTTTATTTTATTTTATTTTTTTTACCGGGAGGTCCTGGGTATCGAACCCGGGTCCCTCCATATGGGAGACGGACACCCAACCATTTGAGCCACATCTGTCCCCCTCTTTAATACATTTTAAAAGCAAAATGTTTAAATATAATACCCAGTTTTGGATTTTTAAATATTGCATAATTATTGAATAATAAAGGATTACAATTCCTGGTAAAAGTTAAAGTTATTCCCATAATAATTCTGTTTAAATAACTTTTTCACATACAAAAGGGAATTATTTTTAGACCTTATGCTGTCTTCTCTTTCTTCCTCTATATAACATCACTTACATACTCTCTTCAACACTGCTAATCCTCCTTTTGTAAGAAAAATATGCAAGTCTAGCAATTTTAAATGCTAAATAAAATATCTTGAGCCCAGATCCCATTAAATTATCTAATACTATATGACAAAGGGAAGTGTTAAAAATAAGCTAATGGAAAAATTCTCCTACTTAACAAGCTATTAAGTGAGGAAAAATAACTGACATTTACCAGAAAGTATAATTTTATCTGAGTTATGAACACAAATATATCTCTAGTGACGAATATAAATATATTTCTTTTCATTAAACTATTTAGAAAACATTTAAAAACCCACTGGAAATTGTAAAAATTGATCAAGAATAAAAGTATTTTATAGAAAGAACTAAAACCTATACATATCTTAAGTTTTTTTTTCATAAGCATAAAGAATAGAGGCTTATCTAGCTTCAATTGGGATTTTAGAATACCAATTCATAAAATGTGTAAAACAGATAAAATGAGGATTTTATAAAATGATTTTTCCATGATATATACATCTATACTTTCAGTTAGCAATATTACTATATTAATATATTAACATAACTTTTCCAAAAACGTTACTGAACAAAGCCTGACAAAGACGCTATTGGAGTAATTCACTATAAATATCAGTTTGAAGCTGTATCAATAAATTGTTTTCAGATTGAGCTTTTAAGATATTAAAAGGAAATGACTAACATTTTTGGATCATCTACTTTGTGTCAGAGCTTGTGCAAGGTGCTGTGTATATCGGTTCATTTAATTTTTACAACATTCTTGGAAAGTATTATATCCACTTCGCAGAAAAGGAAAGTGAAATTTACAGAAGTTAAGAAATTTGCCCATGATTATGGAGTTAGCAAACTTGAAAAATTTAAACCCAGATTTGTCTAAACTTTTAGTTATAATGTGCCATATATTGCCTTTCTAGCAGTTTCTGTGGCAAATTATATATACTTTAGAACAAACTTCAAATTCCAACAATTCACTCAAGAGCCAACTAACTGTAAACACATTCACTCTTCAAAACTAGTTGGAAAACATATTCATAAACACATTAGTCATCAGAAGCCTCTATTTCTAGGTAAAATTATCCATTTGTCCATCCATCCATCCATCCTAGAGAGTTAAAAGAAAAACAAGTTAGATCAACTATGTACACCAATCTGCTTCCGGAAATCTGATTAACATTGCACCCTGGCAACATTTTAGGGATGTGCACTGAGTTTTGATGCCTAACCTACAGAAAGAGTTACCCTGGAAGCTGTTTTTTCTTTCAGAAGCTGGGTTACCTTTACCCCTGAAAATTCACAGAATTATAGAATTAGAATGGCTCAACTTTCACCTCATGAAGAACGTCCCTGATCAAAATGTTAGAACATATCCTGTGAAAAAAATATTTTTACTGTAAGAGGAAGACCAGTCCATGTTTTAGATCATTATAATTAGAAATTCTCATGGATAAAGAAAATATATTATTAGCAATATAACATTAATTATGAAATAATTTTTAAAAAGTAGAGCATAAAAAAGGAAAAAAAAAAAAAAAGAAAAGAAAACAAATAAAAAGTAGAGCATAGTATTCTCTTCTAATGAGCCCTGATATTGAAAATTATCTGACTGCATATTTAAGCCCCAAATATGGGTGTTCATTCACAGTTTAGTGAATATGATATAGGCAGGGGACCATTCAATGCTCTTTGGGAATTCAAAGATAAACAATAAAGTTTATGCCCATAGGATTGTATAGGATAAGTTATTAGGAAAAAAAACAAACAAAAAACCAACAAATTAATGGCTTGAGGAGATTAGGGGAGAGACCATGGAAAGTTCAAGCACTTAATTTACACCTTGAAAGGTAGACAGGATTTTAATAAGCAGAGATGAAAGTAGATGTGAGAGATTTAAGAAGGTAATATGGAAAAGGCTAGACCTGATAACTAAGAGGTAAGAGAAAATGCTAGATGACTTCAAAATTTTAAGTAAAGATGACTCTGGATTAGGATATTACTATGAGAGATAGGAATAAGAGAAAGAAGAGTGAGAACAATTTTGAAAAGGAATGTAAAATATGAGCTAGATATCTAGGCAGTTTTGCCTGGAAACGAAGTGTTCTAATTTTGAGCTGAAGATATTGATTTGGGAGTTTTGTTCATAAAATTAATGAATGCTGTTATCAAACTGAATAAAAGAGTTAAGGAAGAATGTAAAATGGGAGATAAAAAGTCTAAGAAATCTTGAGAAAAGAGAGCAGGGAGAGGAGCTAATTAAGAAAAAAAATGAAAGGAAAAGAAAAGAAATAGCAATGAAGGAAGTAGGAGGAAAAACAGGTGAGCTAGATATGAAATAAGTATCTTTTTGAGGGTGGGGGAGACTGATTAAAAATTTCCAAATGTTTCAAAGAGGTTAAAAAGGTCATGGTCTGAAAAGTCCATTGCATTTATCAATGAGAACAATACTGGACTTATGTGAGAATACTGTTAGTTGTTTATAGAGACTGAAAGAGAATGGGAGATGAATGAATTAATCTAGAGACAGATTTAAACCCGATGACCCAGACCCTGCTTAAGTATAGGTTTATTTGCTGTTCTGTACAATAAATGAAAACAGTAGAAAATAACTTTTTGGTATCTAGTTAAAGATGTTTTAGTTCTTTACTCAACTTGAAAGATGAAATACTGAAGGAAATTTTAGTTACAATAATACCTTTAGGAGTTCCATCACTTCCAGCAGGGGAGCATACTGGTTGTGGAGACCTCAAGGGAAAAGATGCAGCATTCCTCATTGTTGAAGAATCACCATCCTAAGTTTGGATTATAAAATTTATATGTTTAATGATAGGAGAGGCTTTATAGAAATCTTAAAGAGAACCAATAAAAGACATAAATTACTGACAGGTAAAGTGTTGGTATTCAAAAGCATAATTCTTCTGCACTTTCCTGTTTTCTTCTTGGTATATCTTAGGAGAATTGAAATTGTATCCAAAAGAATCAACAGCCTAAGCATGGCAATGAATAAGAAAATTGGTGTTACTAGCATGCTCCATTTTTGTTTGCTATTTTCTACAAAAGGAGCTGTGAACACCCTACCAGGATGTAAATGTCTCAAGGCAGAATCCATTGTCATCTTTGTTATCCCTTAGGGCTAAGATAATTCTTATTTCTTTTATACAGATATATATAGCTTACATGAAAATACCACCAAATCAATAAAAAGACAAATTTCCATTATGTGTAATATTCTAATAACATCAAAGCAAATTAAATTTCAGGAAGAAAAAAAAAAAAGGTTTTTACAGATCTTAAAGGGTAAAAGACCCAAGTATTAATAAATAAAGGTTCATTAATTTAAGAAAATATTTTGGGTGAGCAATTGTTAATAACTTAAACTGAAATTATATTTCATTAAGAACCTAAACTTCTAGATCAGGGTTCTGCAAACTTTCTTTGTAAGGGGACAGACAGTAAATATTTTAGACTTTATGGGCCACATACAGACTCTGCTGTGCCACACTGCTCTTTGTTTTTTTTTTTTTTTTTAACTTTTAAAAATTGTAAAAACCATTCTTAGCTCCTAGGTAAAGCCACTAACTATAGTTTACCAGCTCCTACTCTAGACTAAGCTCTTTGGGCACAGGAACCGTCTTGCTCATAGAGTCTTAGTACCTAGCACAATCCTAGATATATGGCAGATACCCTTTAAACAGTTGTGGAATTGAAATACTAAGTTATTAAGACGATTTTATTACCTTAATGATAACTAATATATTACATACGTCACTACTTAGCCTGTGCACCATGTGTAGGTAGTCTTCACTTGAGCCATGTCTAGGATTATCAGCATGATGATTAGCTGAATTGCCAGACAACGGACCAGAAACTTTATTATCATGTATATTTCTCAAACCACCTGCGACAATGGGACTTGATACTGATGCTGAAATTAAAAAGAAAAAAAAAAAGTTTTATAGAACTTCAAGAGAATAATAATGGGTCACAAGAAGTATTTAGAGTATAGAGAAAGTATAAAGAATAATATAACGAACACTCATTTACTGACTATACAATTTTATTTTCACATTGTGTACCATATGTCAGATCTATTTTTGAAAAGTAAAATATTACAGATATGGTTGAAATGCCCCATTCGCTTGTATATTCCTCTCCCTCATTCTCTTTCCCCTTGCTCCCTTAGAGGTAACCGCTATATTGAGTTTGGAGTTCATTCTACCTATGCATATATTTACACCCTTGCTATAACTGAATATATTCCTAAATAATACAAAGCACTATTTTGCATATTTTAACTTCATATAAATAGTGCGTGTGTGTGTGTATATATATATTCTTCTATGAATTTTCTTATTTTGTTGAGATTTATCCATTTTTATATACATAGTTTTAAATTCATTTATTTTAAATATTACATATAATTCTTCTGTAATATGTACACAATTTATCCATTCTTGGGTTGGACATTTAAATTGCTTGAAATTGTTTGCTGTTGTAACAAATGATGCAATGTATATTCTTTGTATATGATTCTTGTACAAATGTGTAAGAACTCTAGGGTACAATACCTAGGAATAAAATTGCTTGATATGCTCATTCTAGACTTCATTAAATATTGTCAAATAGCTTTCCAATTACTTACGTCCATTTTTACTCCACTTAGTAGAATATGAGAGTCCTTACTGCTCTATATGCTTGCCTACAATTTTTGTCAATCTGAGGATGGGAAATGTGTATGAAAGCCATTTTAATTTTCATTTGCTTGATTACTAATGAAGCCAGGCATTTTTTCACATATACTTGCTATTCTAATTTCCTTGTGTAGGTAGTCTGTGTACATCCTCTGCACATTTTCTATTTATCTTTGTTTTTGTCTTAATTTGTGGGAGTTCTTCATGTAGTTCTGAAAGGAATTATTTGTTGGCTACAATAAATCTTTAACTATCTTGAAATTTCTACTCTTTCCTGTTCCAAATTTTGGTCTGTTTTAAGAAATCCTCATTAACGCAAAGTCATAAAGTTAATAGCCTATATTTTCTTCTAAAAGTTTTAGTTTTGCTTTTCAAAAATTTTTTTTTCTATTGTGGTAGAATATTAATAACATAAAATTTACCATTTTAACCATTTTTAAGTGTAAAATTAAGTGGCATTAAGTATATTCACAATATTGTAACCATCATCACTTTCCATTTCTAGAACTTTTTCATCATCCCAAACAGAAACGCTGAACCCATAAAGCAGTAACACCCCATTCTCCTCTCCCCTCAGCCGCTGGTAAACACTAATGTGTTTTCTGTCTTTATGAATTTCCCAATCCTAGATAGCCCATGTAAATATCTGTCCTTTCATATATGGCTTATGTCACTTAGCATAACATTTACAAGGTTCACTGTAGCATGTATGAGAACTTCAATTCTTTAATGGCCGAATAATTTTATCCATTCACCTGCTGATGGACACCTGGGTTGCTTCCATCTTTTGGCTGCTATGAACATTGGCATACAAGTATCTGAGTCCCTGCTTTCAATTCTTTTGGGTATATACCTAAGGAGTGCAACTGCCAGATCATATAGAATAGGAATTCTATGTTTAACTTTTAGAGAAATTGCTAGACTATTTTTTACAGTGGCTACACCATTTGACATTTCCATCAGCAATGCCTGACGGTTCCAAGGTTTTCACATACTCACCAATACTTGTTATTTTCTGATTTTTAAATTATAGTCATCCTAGTGGGTATGAAATAGTATCTCATTGTTTTTTAACTAAGCTATATACATTTTTTTTTTTTTTTTAAAGATTTTATTTATTTATTCATTTATCCCCCCCTTGCTGCTTGTGCTTGCTGGGTCAGCTAACCACGCCATGCGGGCGGGCTTGCCTTCACCAGGAGGCCCCGGGAACCGAACCCGGGGCCTCCCATATGGTAAACGGGAGCCTCACTGATTGAGCCACAGCCGCTTCCAAGCTATATACATTTTAAATTATGATAGATACTGTCAAACTGCTCTCTCAAAAAGTTGTACCAATTTATATACCTAACAAGGCTATAAGAAGTTCACATATCCCTGCATCCTTGCTGTTACTGGGCATTATATAATTATAAAATGTTTACCAACCTGATTTGGTATAATATTTCATTTCATTTTATTTTGATTCGTATCTCTAAAATTATGAGCTATGCTGACCATATTTTCAGATATTTATTAAACCTTTCTGTATCCAACTTTATTTTTTTTAATAAATTGCCTGTTTACCTCTTTAGTATATTTTTGTCATGTTCTTATCAGCCTATGAGAATTTGGTATATTAAAAAATATTTTGTGTCTGTAATAAATGTTGCAAATATTTTTCCAATATCTACTTGTCCTTATTTATGGTCTTTCCTCTTATAAAAAATGTATAATAAATTAATCTGTTTCTTTCATTTCTGGATTCCAGGTTTTATGTCTGCTTAGAAATAAAGCCTTCTCAACTTTAAGATTACCAAAAGTTCACTCATATTTTCTTCCTAAAATTTTATGACAAAAACAAAACAAAAACAACCAAAAAAACTCCAACACCTGTAAATAATATATCTATTCAGAACATTTTTGGCCTAGGTGATCTAGGAATCCATCTAATTTTCAAATTGCTTAGCCAATTAATTCAACACCATTTATCAAACAATTCATTCTGAACTATTTTTAAAATTAAAATATTTTAAAATACCACATTCAGAATGACAGAATTATACAAACACCATTTTTCTAATGGCCAGTGTAAAAAGTGATGAAGTAAGGATTATAACTGGATGCTAAACCCTTTAGGTAAAAGGTTATTGGGAAACAGGACATCTGAACAATCTCAAAATTAATACCAAAATTAATAATTACTTACTAGTTGCAAAAAAAAAAAAATGTTAGTTTTACAATGAAGGGATCAGATGATCACCACTTAAATATCACTAATAATGGAACTACCTAACATTATATGCTTTCTGATGTGATGCAACATAAGGTGCAAACAGGACTTATGTAGTATTCATGTCAAAAATATTTAACTGGAAACTAATCAAGCCTCCAAAGCTAACTTCCAGTTTATAGGAAATATAGGGAACATATGAATGAGTTAAGAAACACTATGAGGGTCGGATGTGGCTCAACTGGTTGGGCGTCCGTCTCCCATATGGAGGGACCCGGGTTCGATCCCCGGGACCTCCCGGTAAAAAAAAAAAAAAAAAGAAACACTATGAGGAAACAGTGAAGTCTAGAACATGGGACATTCTATAACAAAAATGGCATGGATTCTTCAAAGAGGAAAAAAAAAAAAAGGTATGGGGCTGTTTTAAATTAAAAGAACCAAAAAAGACATAAAAGCCAACACAAAGTATAAGAAACTAGATTATATTACACTTTTGAAAAGGAAAAAAAAATTTATGAAAGACCTATTTGGGACAATTAGGAAAAAATTAATGTAGACTGGATATTGATGATATTATAGAAATGTTCTTAAAATTTTTTAGGGGTGACTTATTACATTTGATCGTTATATGGGAGAATCTCATTTCTTAGAAGATGTATTTAAGGGTGAAGCGTCGTGATGTCTGTTTGTGAAGGGTTTCACTGTGCTATTCTTTCAACTTTTCAATATGGTTACGATTTTTAAATATAAAGTTGAGAAAAATATTCTAAATGCTACCTTTCTCATACTTTAATTCCCATTGACATATGACTTATTTTTGGATGTTTTTCTGTCCCAGTGACTATCCATTTCTTCCTTGTGAGACTAAATTTTCTTATTTAGAGTAATTTTAAATATCCTAAGACATTAGTAACTTTTTTAGTTCCTCAAGTATCTGAGAATTTCCGAAAAATGATTCATTACTGAATAGGTTCTCACAAGTATATTTCTTTTGATTTTGTGATCATAATTTATTCTTTTAAAGAAGCTGAATTTATTTTGCTAAAAGACATCAATATAATATTTAGAGTAAAAACTAGTATTTAAAGTATACTAAAAGTTTACAACAAACATTAAGAGTCTACAGGACATAAGTGCATTCACTACTCACACTGAATTCAGTTATTTTTTTTCAGATGTCTAATATCAAACGTGTGATTTGTCTGCAAGTTTCTCCTTGAGTTAGTGTGTGAAGTGGCCTCAACCTGATATTTCATTATTTAGTTTGGGAAAAACAGAAGTTGGCTGTTTTGCTGGATGACCTGAGTTAAAAGTCATCCACGTGGAATAAAAAACAAGACCATACCTAGAAACTAAAGACTGAGAGCCAGTATTCAAAATTTGCTGTTAATTTTGTGGGAGAAAACCACAGATGTTTGTTATATTATCTTTAATTGTACTTTACTGCCTAAAATTTTTTTTTCCAAAAAAGTATAAATAAATTTATAATGAACTATTTAGTAGTCATGAAGTATATTTCAAGGCAATATAACCTTAAAAAGATATTCTCTATCAACATTTGACTTCAACTGAGAACTAGTAATCAAACTCCAGAAATTTTCATATCTAAAATTAACTTTCCTATGCTAGTACTGTATCAACTTTATATATAATCAACTTTTTACACTATATATACTTTGCCAATAAAATATACTTCCTTCTTTGACTTAATTCTACTGTAAGAAGAAAGCCCAATTTAAAGAACAGTTCTTAATTTCTTAAATAAATATACTTGGTTATATAATAACCTAAAGTGTCAAAATGGCACTGCTCCTTTCACCTCCCAAATGACGAATTCCCAATGATAAATGTAACATGTTTTCAAATGTTTAAGCCATATCTTAAATAAAAAAAAATAAAAAAAAAGTTGACTGACAAATAAGTATACAATAAAGTATTTTAGTTTGTGTCTTAAAAATTATAAAACAAAATGAATTTGTTTGGAATTATGGTTAATTAAATGATATCACATTTCCCAGTAAAGTAACAACTTTCTTACCTTGCTGCATCTGTGGATGTGTTGTATAACTTGAAGGATGGGAATATGGCATGTATCCTGCAGGGCTTTGTGGGGCATAAGGACTAGGCACTGGGCTATTTTGTTGTGGCATAAATCTGTTCCCAGAGCTTGTCTGTGGTGGCACAAACCGGCTAAAACACAAAACCCAAATAAAGACCATCAGGAAATGAAATTCCTTGAAATTTCACTATCAAAAAAACTTCAAATATTAATTTATACATCATAAAATCTGCACAAACAGAACAATTTTGTAAAATAGATAACATATAGGCATCATTCACAATTCATAGACAAATTAAGAACTAATAAAAAGCAGTTTGTGAAAACTGATGCCATCCATTTCCTTTACTCGCATAAAAGGACCAATTGTTTAAGGTATATAAAGCCATGCTCCCTAAAATAAATTCCACTCTACTAATTTTTGTATTTATCTCACTCATGAGCTTATTTATCACAGGACACAACACTAAATAAATCATATATATTACCTGGAGGGGCTATGTGAGATAGTGGTTTGTTGATAATTGGAAGATGCAGGACTACTGTGCATGGAATTCTGAGAAAGTTTATACTGAGACATCATCATTCCTGTGAATACACAAAAATGTTAAACATGTTATTTTCTTCTAACAGTAAAGTATCATTTAAATAATTTAAATCAATCTTTCACAAACATTCAAAAGTTCTTTCCTTTCATTTTTTGACTGTTTTCATTTTGAAGTGCAAAATATAGAAGCTATAAATCTATAAATATCAAATATAATCACTTTTACAAAAACATCCTTTTACCACATAACTAAAGCAGGACCAGAAATAGAGATTTTAATTTTTAAAATTTTACTCACTTACTCAATGTTCTATCATTTAGCCATAGAACTGAAAGGAATTTTTAGAAGTCACCTTGTCTAACCTTTGACCAAATGTTATACCTCTTTTGACAACAGGCCTATGGACAGTTTTTCTATCATATGAAGTAACTTCATTACAAGAACATCTCCTGTGCTTGGGAAATTAATTTCAAAAAGCTATTTGTTTCACTGTGGCTCAGCCTTAGAAACTTTTTAGGAAGTACTTTATTTGGGGGCTCAAATTTGAGTTCCTGCAATTTCCACCCAAAATTCCTAATCCTGTCTCTTGAAAGCAAAAATAAAATGTTCTTACTCTTTCTTCAAAAATAATTCTTGACCACATAACAGAGACTGAGTGAATTGTTAATTAATGAATGAAAATGTAAGTATAGCTTTCAGATTCTCACTTATCTCTTTTCAAGGTAGACTTTGTTCCTTCAATTGTTATGCAAATAGGATCTTGTTATATACGTGATACTGGAAAATTCAATTATACATTTTTGAACCAGAGGTCAAATCTATACTTAACCTTGAATTGTCTCATGATTTCTAAACGTGATTTCCTCTTGGAGATTCAAGCATCAAATTATATACCCAAATTTCATTCTTGCTGTTGATATGAAAAGTGCCTTTTACTGGAAATGTCAAACAGAAGCTACATTTTCATTTCCCTGGATTACTACAGAAGGGATTCCTGCTCTAAAGGCAGGAGATGATCAAGATGAGGGCTTCAACTCACCACAAAGCCTGCTACTAATTTTGTGTTAATCTTATGTATTAATCTAAATTTCAAGTATGAGTTCTCTCTCCAACTCAAATTCCATACTAACTCATATGTTCCATAAGCTTAATAATTTACTTAATATAATTATTGTTAACTGGATTTGTTGTTTGGAGAGGTAGGACAACACTTGAGAAAGGAGGTAAAAATTTTTGCCCCTGGGGAATGGATGTGGCTCAAATGGTTGGGTGCCCATCTCCCAGATAGAGGGACCCGGGTTTGATCCCTGGGACCTCCCAGTTAAAAAAAAAAAAAATTTTTTTTGCCCCTGCACAGTCATCAATGGGACAAGCTGGAATTACTAGTTCAAAACAAATGGCTTTATAAATAAAAGGGATAAATGAAATTTTAACAGTCCTTTTGGATTATCTCAAAGTTCCAAAGATCTTTGATTGAAGTGATTTGCATATTAACTTTTCTTCATGTGTATATCTCCTCTTTATAAAGCAATACTATATATAATAAAAAACAAAATAAACAAATCTGAAAACAAGCAAGAATCCTCTTTAAAAGCCATACTTCATTAGAAAAATGCTTTGAAAAATCACAATATTCAATAAATAAATTTTTAAATATTAATTTATGTTTTCACATAGAATATGTAGAAGAAAAATATTTTGGACTAAAAAATAAGTATAGTAGTATGAAACACAAAATAGGTGACCAACAGGTGAATAAATACTTTAATAGCCTTGGAAAACTACCTTTATACAATATCATATTTACTCATATTCTCCTAGACATAATAGTCCTACCTAATTATTATTCCTTCTCCCAATGTTCTCTTCTTAAATTTTTTTTCAACCCAACAGTCTTCCAAAGAGCATTCATAACTCTAGTTTTCCTTTCACCATTCCATTTTTTCCTTCTCACCATTCCTGTTTTCCTTCTATTGCAACCTAGCTTATTAGCAGTTCTGGTGAAGATATAGTTCTATCCTGAAAATCTGCTTTCAACTTGCTGAAAAAAACTGGATTGAGCAGAAGTATTCCCATGGAATCACAATGGGGAATGAATAGTAAGTATGGAACAGCTTTAAAAATACAACCGGGAGTGGATGTGGATCAAGCTGTTGAGCACCTGCCTCCCACATGGGAGATCCTGGGTTCAGTTTCTGGTGCCTCCTAAAAAAATAAACAACAAGCAAAACAAACAAACAAACCAACTCTGGGAAGCCAATGTGGCTCAGTGGTTAAGATCTGGCTGCTATGAGGTCCTGGGTTCAATCCCCAGGCCCTGGTACCTAAAAAATAACAACAACAAAAAAAACAAACAAAAAACCCCCACACATACACAACCAACACATAAATACACAAAATCAACAAAGCAATACTATTAAAACAAACACACACAGACAAGAAAACTGGGAAATGGAATGGAGAGCTTCATGGAGGTGTTGCCGATAAAGGAAAACAGTATGAATCTGACAACATTCTAGAACACAGTTAATTAACCAAGTTGGATGTTCCTGAGCTGTTCAAATTAGTCACTCCTTGACAATTTTATCTGGAGAGTCAAGCAGGTATTTGGACACGCCAGATTTAGTAAGCTTCAGACCAGAAAAATATTCCTTTACTACTTCATTTGTGTTGGATATCATCTGATTTTCTTTAATAATAGTATTTATTATAAACCAATTTTTCTGTTGTTACGATAGCAGGTGGACTTCTGGGAAGATGGCGGACTAGTAAGACACTGGAATCTCTTCCCTGAAAAATAGCTAGAGGACAGGCTGAAACAGCCCCGAAAAAGATCTTCTAGGGTTTAGGACAGCAGGTGAAGGCTGCACACCACCCAGAGGAGAGAGGGACAAAAGAGGGAAATCGTGACTACAGAACTGTACCTTCCCCCACACGCTTTAGAATTCTTGGGCCTCTGGGCCTGCAACTACAGACAAAGGGGGCTCCAGGGATCTACCACTCCAGGAAAGGGGAGAGAGAGGGACACAGCCTAAGGCTGATTCAGGTTCTGACCTGCAAATTTGGGCTGCGGAGCCCCACAGACCCTTCCACACAATGGTTTGCCCTGGGAGCCTGAAAAGGACTGGAGAAATCCAATCCTCTCAATCTCCCTCTCTTCTAGCCTGGACTAATTGTTGAGGACTCCACAGGAGAGGGGAGAGAGAGTCTGGGGCTGACTCTGCTTTTGTCTCCCAGGTTTGGTCTGCCTTCCCTAGAGCACTTCCGGGTCGGTGGGGCTCCGCCATTGTTTGCCTTGAGGCCTGCAAGGGGCTAAAGATATACAAACCTCCCAATCTCCTCCTCTACTAACAGGGACTGATAGTTGAGGACTCAGAGGGGAGTGGAAATATTTCCTAGCTGAGAAAAGGGAGGGGGCTGCCAGAGAAGACTGGAGAACTGTTTCAGAAAGTTTGAATTACAAGGCTTTGGCTCCCAGACAGGAAGCTCTATCATATTGATCTGGTCTGTGTCACAACAAATACACTCCAACCAGGCATTGAATTGAGAGCTGCCAACAAGCGCCATCTCCTGGCAGAAAAAGGAAGTACACATAAGAAAATTAAAAATAAGTAGGAGTGGCTTTTCCTGGCCTTTATAGTCTCCCTGCCCAAGGCCCTAGGAAGTGACTCTGCAACCAACTATTAGGTCCAGTGCCCAGTTTTGAGCAACCAGCAGGACAATCCTAACAATCCAGGTAAGGCCAAAAATCAAAGAGCTGTGGTAACTCACATCCTCCTGCCACTAAATCCCTATAAAAGAGAAAGAAATTGAGCATCTGAGTAAACTACATCCTCACCAGATGCCTAAACACCAGCAAAAAATTATGAGCCATACTAAGAAAAGACATGGCCCAGGAGAAGGAATACATCAAAATCCCAGAAGAGATGCAGAATTTGAGAGAACTAATCAGAGAGACGAGCACAAATTTCCAAAATCAAATTAATGAGTTGAAAGACAATATAAAGAGATAAATGACATCAAGAAGACACTGAGTGAACGCAAAGAAGAATTTGAAATCCTGAACAGAAAAGTAACGGAGTTCGTGGGATTGAAAGACATAATAGGTGAAGTCAAAAACACATTTGAGGCATACAACAGCAGACTAGAAATGAAAGAAGAACGAATAAGTGATACCGAAGACAGAGCAGCTAAAATTGAAGACAGGAAAGAACAGAGAGAAAAAAGAATGGACAAAAATTGACCAGGGGCTCAGGGGCTCAGAGTATTGAATGACAACACAAAACGCAACAACATATGTGTCATGGGAGTTCCAGAAGGGGAAGAGAAGGGAAAAGGGGCAGAAAAAGTATTTGAGGAAATAATAGCTGAAAATTTCCCAACTCACAAAAAAAATGAACATACATGCCCAAGAAGCACACTGTACCCCAATCGGAATAAATCCAAAAAGACCTACACCAAGACACATACTACCCACAATGCCAAATGTCAAAGATAAAGAGAAAATTCTCAGAGTATCAAGAGAGAAGCAAACGATATGTACAACGGACGTCCAGTAAGACTTAGTGCAGATTTCTCTTCAGAAACCACGGAGGCGAGAAGACAGTGGTATGATACAATTAGGAAGATGAAAGAGAAAAACCGTCAGCCGAGAATTCTTTATCCAGCAAAACTGTCCTTCAAATATGAAGGTGGGTATAAAATATTCACAAACAAACAGAAACTAAGAGAGTTTGCAAAAAAGAATCCACCTTTGCAGGAAATATTAAAGGAAGCCTTAGAACCTGAAAGAAAAAGACAGGAGAGAGAGGCTTGGAGGAGAGTATAGAAGAAAGAATAGCAGAAAGGATAACCAAAAGAGTAAAAAGAGAGACAAAAACAAGAAGACATGTGAAAACCAAAGAATAAAATGGAGGAAGTAAATAGTGCATTTACAGTAATATCATTGAATGTGAATGGATTAAACTCCCCAATCAAAAGATACAGGCTGATAGAGTGGATAGAAAAAACATGACCCATCCATATGCTGCTTACAAGAAACTCACCTTAGACCCAGGGATACAAACCAGCTAAACGTGAAAGATTAGAAAAAGATACTCCACGCAAATAGTAACCAGAAAAGAGAAGGGGTAGCTACACTAATATCAGACAAAACAGACTTCAAATGCAAAAAAGTTATAAGAGATACAGAAGGTCATTATATATTAATAAAAGGGATGATCCACCAGGAAGATATAACAGTCATAAATATCTACCCACCTAACCAGGGTGCCCCAAAATATATGAGACAAACTCTGGCAAAACTGAAGGGAGAAATAGACATTTTGACAATAATCGTTGGAGACTTCAACAGCCCACTCACATCATTAGATAGAACTAGACAGAAGATCAACAAGGAAACAGAGAACTTGAACAATATGATAAACAAGTTAGACCTAACAGACATATACAGAACACTGCATCCAAACTCAGCGGGTTATACATTCTTCTCAAGTGCCCATGGATCTTTTTCCAGGATACACCACGTTAGGTCACAATACAGCTCTCAATAAATATAAAAAGACTGAAATGATACAAAGCACCTTCTCAGATCATAATGGAATGAAACTAAAAATCAATAACAGACAGGAAAAAAGTAAATTTGCGAATGTGTGGAGACTGAACAACACACTCCTAAATATTCGGTGGGTCAAAGAAGAAATTGCAAGTGAAATCAGTAAATATATTGAGACAAATGAAAATGAGAACACAACGTATCAAAACTTATGGGATACAGAAAAGGCAGTCTTGAGAGAGAAATTTATAGCCCTAAATGCCTATATTAAAAAACAAGAAAGAGCTAAACTCAAAGATTTAACTGAACAACTTGAGAAACTAGAAAAAGAACAGCAAACCAATCCCAAAGCAAAAAGAAGGAAAGAAATAATAAAGATTAGAGCAGAAATAAAGGAAAATGAGAACAGAAAAATAGAGAAAATCAACAAAACCAAAAGCTGGTTCTTTGAGATCAATATCAATAAAATTGACAAACCCCTCGCTAGACTAACAAAGAAATAAAGAGAGATGATGCAAATAAATACAATCAGAAATGAAAGGGGGGAAGTTACAAATGACCTCACAGAAATGAAAAGAATCATAAGAGGATATTATGAGGAACTATATGCCAACAAACTAGACAACCTAGATGAAATGGACAAATTTCTAGAAACGCACATCCAACCTACACTGATGCTACAAGAAATACAAGAACTTAACAAACCAATCACAATTAAGGAGATTGAATCCGTCATCAAAAATCTCCCATCAAAGAAAAGTCCAGGACCAGATGGCTTCACAGGTGACTTTTAACAAGCATTTCAAAAACAATTAACACCAATCCTGTTTAAACTCTTCCAAAAAAATTGAAGAGGAGGGAAAATTACCCAACACATTTTATGAAGCCAACATCATCCTAATACCAAAGCCAGATAAAGATTCAACAAGAAAAGAATATTACAGACCAATCTCTCTAATGAACATAGATGCAAAATTCTCAACAAAATACTTGCAAATCGAATCCAACAGCATATCAAAAGACTTATACATCACGATCAAGTGGGATTTATTCCTGGTATGCAAGGCTGGTTCAACATAAGAAAATCAATCAATGTAACATACTTGTTTTTTAATCAATCAATGTAAATTAAAAAATTGAAGGAAAATAAACACATGATCATCTCAATAGATGCAGAAAAGACATTTGACAAAATTCAGCATCCTTTTTTGATAAAAACACTTCAAAAGATAGGAATAAAAGGAAAATTCCTCACTATGATAAAAGGCATATAAGAAAAACCCACAGCCAACATCATATTCAATGGGGAAAAGTTGAAAGCTTTCCCTCTAAGATCGGGAACAAGACAAGGATGCCCACTGTCACCATTGTTATTCAACACTGTACTAGAAGTTCTAGCTAGGGCAATTAGACAAGAAAAAAAAATTAAAGGCGTCCAAATAGGAAAAGAGGAAGTAAAACTCTCACTGTTTGCGGATGACATGATCATGTTCTTAGAAAATCCTGAAGTATCCACAACAAAGCTACTTGAACTAATAAATGAGTTCAGCAAAGTGGCAGGATACAAGATCAACATGCAAAAATCAGTAATGTTTCTGTAAACTAGTACTGAACAACCTGAGGAGGAAATCAGGGGAAAAATTCCATTTTCAAGAGCAACAAAAAGACTCAAATACCCAGGAGTTAATTTAACCAAAGAAGTACAGGACCTATATGCAGAAAACTACAAAACAATGCTAAAAGAAAATTTAACAGACCTAAACAAATGGAAAGACATTCCGTGTTCATGGACTGGAAGAATAAATATCGTGAACATGTCAAACTGATTTATAGATTCAATGGAATACCAGTCAAAATCCCAACAGTTTATTTTTACAGAAGTAGAGAAGGCAATTACCAAATTCATCTGGAAGGGTAAGTGCACCCGAATAGCCAAAAGCATTCTAAAAAAGAAGAGCAACGTGGGAGGAATTTCTCTGCCTGACCTTGAAACTTATGATATATGTTTAATATTACATATTACATAAGCTACAGTGGTCAAAACAGCATGGTACTGGCATAAAGATAGACACATTGATCAGTGGAATAAAATTGAGAATCCAGAAATATACCCTCACCTATACAGTCAACTGGTTTTTGACAAACCTACCAAGCCTACCCTGATGGGAAAAAATAGTCTCTTCAACAAATGGTGTTGGGAGAACTGGATATCTATAACCAAAAGAATGAAACAGGATCCCTATCTCACCCCCTATACAAGAATCAACTCAAATGGATCAAAGATCTAAATATAAAAGCCAGGAACATAAAACTACTAGAAGAAAATGTAGGGAAACATCTTCAAGACCTTGTAGTAGTAGGTGGTGGTTTCTTGGACCTTACAGCCAAAGCACATGCAACAAAAGAAAAAATAGATAAATGGGACCTCCTCAAAATTAAACACTTTGCACCTCACAGGACTTTCTCAGAAGGGTAAAAAGGCAGCCGACTCAATGGAAAAAATATTTGGAAACCACATATCTGACAAGGGTTTAATATCCAGGATATATAAAGAGATGTTACAACTCAACAATGAAAAGACAAACAACCCAATTAAAAAATGGGCAAAAGACTTGAATAGACATTTCTCCAAAGAAGAAATACAAATGGCAAAAAAACACATGAAGAAAGGCTCAACATCACTCATGATTAGGGAAATGCAGATCAAAACTACAATGAGATATCATTTCACACCTATCAGAATGGCCACTATTTAAAAGACAGAGAACTACAAGTGTTGGAGAGGATGTGGAGAGATAGGAACACTTCTTCACTGTTGGTGGGAATGCAGGATGGTACAACCACTATGGAGGACTGTTTGGCAGGTCCTAAAGAAGTTGAATATAGACTTGCCACGTGACCCTGCAATACCACTACTGGGTATATACCCAGAAGAACTGAGAGCAGTGACACGAACAGACATCTGCACACCGATGTTCATAGCCACATTATTCACCATTGCCAAAAGTTGGAAACAACCCAGGTGTCCATCAACAGATGAATGGATAAACAAACTGTGGTCTATTCACACGATGGAATATTATGCAGCTGTAAGAAGAAATGAAGTCACAAAGCATATGACAACATGGATGAACCTGGAGGACATTATATTGAGCAAAGCAAGCCAGACACAAAAGGACAAATACTGTATGAATGCGTTACCATGAACCAAATATATTGCGTAACATATTGTTTGATAAAAAAAAAAAATATGTAAAAAAAAAAAAAGGGTAACAGGTGTGTTAAACGAATTACTAGATAAGCATGAATGCAATCACAATCAATAGAAAAATTAAAAGCTGGTATAATTATTTATACATGTGCTGCATGTTCAAAAGGCTTACAAATGTTTTTGCCATTTGATTCATGAAAAAGTTCTTTTATTTCAAACCTATGCTTTTCTAAAGTAAAATCTATTCAAAGTAAAAATTTTGAAATATCCAACAAATACACTTTAAACTTTGTCTAATTTATAGGGGAATTTAGTTATATGTTAAGTTCCAAGAATATTAATATCCGTTTACTTTCCTAATTGTTTTTGGTTTGATTCAAGGCATCAACACAGCCTTCCTAGATCATATGATAGATGATATGCCAGTTCGTTAAAAGAGACACTTGAGTATAATTACGTGTGAGGCAAATTATGGCATAGGACCCATTAAGAAAAATATACCAGAAAATTCAATTATTAAGAACTCACCACTTTGTACATATCTGTTCTGCATGCTTTTCTCCCTGAAAACGTTAGGACTCCTTGCCAGAACGGTCTGCAGCAAGACTGGTATGTCACCTTCTGGATCATCACTGCCAAGGTTATCTTTCAACTCTCTGGCATTGAAAAAATATGAAAAATTAAAATTGTGATTAATTTATTAAAAATTCCCTATCTAAATAAGTTGGGATTCACTGGTGAAATCACAAAAGGCTGAGATGGAAAATCAAGAAGATTTTTGGTATGAAAATAAATCACACAGGTATATCCAATGGTGGATTTTCAATGATGCTATCCCTGCAAGAAAAGAATTATCAAAAATGATAGAGGAGTTCTTAGGACAATCTTTTTCTATTTTATTTTAAACAGAAAACAAAACAAAACAAAGAACAAACAACCCAAAACATTATTTTATGGAGCTTTGTTTACTTAAAATGTTCACATTAGTTTTAAAGTAGAAAATACAGTCTCCTCTAAACTACTCAAAATGGAAGCTTCAGAAACAATTATGCAAAGAAATGGATATCTGGGCTTGGGATATATGTTCTGCCTTACATCTGAATATAAATGAGTCTGACTTTCTATAGGAACATCCTCTGAATAAAATCCTATTACCACGTTGGTTAAGATAATACCTAGAGATTTGTAATTTTTCAATCTTATATTCTCTTCTCAAAGTCATCAGAGGAGAAAAAACAAGCAAGTGTTTAAGTATGGTAGCAATTTTCAATCCACTTCAAAGTACAAAATTAAATTCACAAATATGGAAGGTGATGAGAAATTAAAATAGGCAATGCTTTTAATTTTGCATTCTAAATGGCAAGGTTCCACTCAATCTAAAATAAAGCCTATAAAGATAGTACCCAATTATAAGACTCAATAATTTTCTGGGGGCAATTTTAAAGAGAACATTATAAAATAAATCCTAATGGTATATGGGCCATTATCCTTACCTCTTTAAATATTGGGTGAAAACTGTTAAAAAGTATGTAGAGGTATAAGAAGTGACATAATATTTATACTGTAAAATTTATGGACTGACATAATAATAGTATTTCACTTCTTTCTGGGTTTTAATCAATCATTTCTCAGACTCTCCATCAGAAAATTCACATTTTAGTATTTCACCTTAGAGTCATCAGCTTTAAAAATGGCCCCAAAATAAGTACTGCATCTAATGGCAGAAACATCTTCATTATAATGGCCTTTAAACTTATGTCCCTAAAAATGAATCTTTATTTAAACAAACAAAAAAATTAAAAGAATGGAATGATACATGATTACCACTGTATAGTGGGATGGGTGATAAGGATGAGAGATTTAACTTTAATACATTTTTTAAATTAAGATATTGTAAGAGGGAAGCGGCTGTGGCTCAATCAGTAGGGCTCCCGTTTACCATATGGGAGGCCCCGGGTTCGGTTCCCGGGGCCTCCTGGTGAAGGCAAGCCCGCCCGTACAGCGTGGTTAGCTGACCCAGTGAGCACAAGCAGCAAGGGGGGGATAAATGAATAAATAAATAAAAATCTTAAAAAAGAAAAAAAAAAATTGTAAGAATATATTACTTTCATATTTAAAAAATTTTTAAAGTACATTCTTGTGCACAAAAATGTGTAAATACACTTATTTATGTTAATATTACTATTATTATTTTTAGAAGGTACCAGGGATTGAAACTGGGACCTCATATATAGGAAGCAGGTGCTCAAACCACTGAGCTACACCTGCTCCCATCAGTATTATTTTAAAAATCTACTGTGTGAAGATACACACCTATATTTAGATGGTATAATGTTAGTTGTAGGAAAAATTAGTCCCAAATTCTGTAGTAACCTTCCATGGAGCCAGTCCTTGAGTCGTTATTGTACTTCCCATGAAAAGCAAGTGAGCCTATTCCAACTAAAGTGAGCAGCATAGTTAACAGTGTGCCTGGGAATTCTAACCACTCTAGCAATACCAGGAAAAACAGATATAGCTTCATTAGCAACTCTGGACCTCTGCACAGCTAATGGATCCCAAGATTATTCCAAGAGAGCTAAAAGGATCTTTATAGAAACACATGGGTCAGAACTGTTGTCCAAAATAATTACAGCCTTTTAAATTCTCATTAATATCTCATCACATTAATATCTCACTTGGATTAAACTATGCGTCCAAAAATTCTTGAAATAAAAAAGTCAAATCAGAAATACTGGTTCTATTAGTAAGACCAAAATTTTTCACTTTATTTACTTTTAGATGTAAAATTGATTGTACTTACATGTGATCCGTTGATACCTGGTTGAGGCTATGGACAAGCTGTGAAACCAAATTATCATCCCTACAGGCCAAAAGGCAGTTCACCTCTTCTGCTATCCGTGCATTAAAGAGAAGGCTCTTTGTAGTAGTAGCAGGTAAAGGAGATGGAAGAGGCAGCTGGTTCAGGACTATTTGGAATAAAAATCAGATTATTAGAAATTGAATGACCACAGAATTTTCTTAATTTGGGGGTTAAAAATGTTATAAATATCAATGTGAAAAACTATTAAAAGGCATTCTTCCTCTCTCTCAATACACTCCAATCAACCTGTAAAACATCACTTGGACTATACAGATGATATTCCTCTCTATGACTAAAACACAGTTCCTTTGCAGTCGTGCTTATTTTCTTTTTCTTAAATTTTATCAATTCAACAAATGACTAGACAAAGAGGTCAGTTTAGAAACTTCCAGTTTAGTAGAATTGAGAATATACTCAATTTAATTTACTCTTACTTATAAAATTTATCAGGATCACTAGTACTTTCATGTAAGTAATAACACCTGACTCCTCACTAGACAGACAAGTAAAGCTTAAGTATACACAAAAATAAATATCTGAATTTAGCAGCACAGCATTCATAGAATAGGACTCTAAAGGAAGAATACCTAAGGAATTCTGTTCTAAGTTATAAATTCCTAAATAGTCCTCCCCTCTTCTCATTCTACTCCAACAGTAAACTAAAGAACATAATTGTTTTTAAATTCTGCTGTTTAATGTCTCTAATGGAAATTGGTTCATTCTTTTAGAGATTAAGAAAGCTAACTAAAATGCCAGGTTATTTTTAGCTTAACTTCTTATCAACTATACAGGATAACTATCAAGTTGATCACCTCCAATGGCAACAGGTTTTTTATTAATACAAACACAGGAAACAAATTATTACTAAATAAATAGGCTTTATTGGGCAGGCAAATAGGAGAGAGATCTGAGGTGGGAGAGAGAAAACAAAAAGAAATCTCTAGGTTATGTATATCTGATTTGATACCCATCTATCTATATTAGACAGTTTATGCTTTAGCTACAACAAAGAAATGACAAAAATTATACCCACTTGCAAAAAGTTTTCTTACATGAGCTATCCTAATCCCACCAACTACTTTCTTGTTAACTCAGCCCTCATAAAGTAGTCATTCTAGTTTCCAAAGGTGGTTATCTATTTTATTCCTCTAAAACCAGTTGGAAAGGGGAGAGGGGAGAGGGGAGAGGGGAAAGGGGAGAGAGAGGATGATGTAGGGACTATCATTTTTTTGCCCTATTAACTCAGGATTAAGAATTTTAGTTAGAGGTGCTTACCAAAAGAATGAATCCCTAAAACAATTGTGTTACATTAAATAAATCTCAAATGATTCACAATGTTCTTGAAACTTACGTGTTCAGATTAAAATAGGTTGCTGTTATCTATGACAAATTCCAACAGACCACTGAACATGACACCCAAAATAACATCACTAAGAAATTAGATAAATTGGACATTCAAGTTTTCATCTTTGAGGGACAATTTCAGTTACCATTTCTATAAATGCTTACAAAAAATGTCTATATTAGTTTCAATATGCAAACCCCATGCCTCTTTGTTTTGTCACCTTGTTTAGTCCTTACTTTTTCATTCATCTCTTTATACCATTTAACACATGCTACCAATTCTTAACAGGTCCTTAGGAGAAAACAGAAATCAAGAAATTATCTAAATAATTAACTGGCAACATCTAATTTTGTTTCTTTCATATGTATGGCAATAAATCAAGGAAATGATGTTTTTCACTCAAAATCTCAAATCTTAAAATTTTTCTGTTATTTATGACATTACAGATAACTTGTTACAGTTTTTCTAAACATCATTAGCAGAGTAGGACTTAATAGATAATTAACCAAACTTACGGTCTGTGAGACTAGCAATCCCCGCAAGAGTAGTGATGGGGACATGGGGCATATCCCCATTCATCCTGAAATTCTGGAATGGTGTTGCCTATAGAAATACTTAGTTCAGGTGCCAGCTGTCATTACTTCCCATTTCCCAAACACTGCAACACATAAAAACAAACAAACAATTATTTGTAAAAATATGTCAAATAACTTAGAGAGAAAGATGAATAACAATATATTACACTATTGGAGAAACTCTTAATCACTATAAAAAGTAAAACTGTTTTCTGTTTGTCTTGTTCATCATTCATATACCACTTACTATGTGCTAGGTACTGTAAAGTGTTTTGCATACATTAACTCACTCCTCACAAAAACCCAGTTAAGGTAGGTACTATCACTTTCTGCATTTTACTCATGAGGAAATTAATTTACAGAGAAATTAACTTGTGGCGCAAGAATTAGAACTCAGGCAATTTGGCACCAGAGGCTGTGTTCTTAACCATTAGACTGTATTGCTAGACAGGGATACTCAATCAAATGATAAGCACTATAATTCTTTTCTACATCATAAGCACATTAAAAATCCAACATCACAATCTAGCTTCAACTTGCCTTTCATAATTCTCTCACATAAACCATCCTTGCCAAACAGGTCTATGCATATTCTCCTTAGTAAACTTTGTATTTTCTTATCTTTATATATTCCCTTAAGACATTCTCCCTACCTAGGAAGTCCTTAAGACCCAGAACAAATTTCTACTACTTCACAAAAGCTCAGACAAATTCAGTCAAAAGCCATCTTAACTTAATCTACTCTGAACTTATATTTGTTGCTCAATATTCTTTTAGTAAACAATCATATATTTCTTTGTGATAACTTTTGAAACATGTCTTGTTTCATTCTTGTATTATCATTTAACGCTCATGTACTTACCTTGTCTTCTCATACTATAACTGCATGCTCCTTAAGATGCAGGAAAAAGGAAGTAACGCTCTGTATCAAATTCTGTTCAAGTAATTTTACATGTTATCTTACATGATGTAAACACCCATGATGCATCATTCCCATTTTATAAATATGGAAACTAAGGTAACTTTGATAATAAGTGGTAAAACTGACATTTAATCTCAGGTCATCTGACTCCAAAAGCAAACTATAAAGAGCATGTGCCTCAGGAATACTGCAGAATAGATTTTATATTTTTCACAGTGCCTAGCCAAGTGCTGTACAGTAACTGATTCTGAAAAAAATATCTGACAATATAACTGATTTGGATCAAAGAAAAGACTCATACCCAAGAAATTTCAGTCATAGCTCCTTCTTCAGGAATAATATATACTATACACTAGGACTGAAAGAATGATGGGTATTGGTGACCAAGGGAACAGAAAGCCAGCACATCTAGTCAATGATCCCACAAAAGGAGGGAGCGGCTAGAGGCAAGTGACATTTCTCTGTCTAGTAACTGTCTATGTTGCTGGATAATGGGGGAGGGGAAGGAAAAGTTAAGAAACGAATCACTCCATCCTACCTTTTTCTTGGGCAACCAACAAAAGACAGTTGCTTCCTTTCATTACCATATTTTGCCTGTCCTTACTGCATCAAATTTGGGTTTCATTATCACTATCTATTAGTCTATTTGCTATCTGTTAGTCCTCTGACTTCTGCTCTGGAGCTCTGAGATGCCTAGAATGGGTAAATTCTATTACAGAGACTACAAGGATATACCTGTTCCAGTTTGGAACTGAGTGATTAGGGTCTAGCCTAAGAGCAACTTTTCTTTCTTTAGGTTAATGGTTTTGGCATGGAAGTTGTGGGGAAAAGAACCCTAACCTTCAAAACAGAGAAAACAGAATATATTGAGTATAGTCACATAACTTCAATGATTTATGAAATTTTAGAAATTGTCAGCTCACAATGTATACTCAAGGTTCAGAAATTTCTCTAGTAGTACAGCATAATGGGAATGTAGTATCCTTGACTGGAATCTTAGCACTCACTATCCACTTACTTAACTAGTTGTGTGACCTTGTGTACATCACTTACCTTCTATGAGATTCAATTCTTTCATATGCCAAGGTTGTTCTAAAGATTAATATGGAATAGACACTTTGGAAGGGGTTAGGTACTAAATTCATTGCAAAGAGTGAAAATCTTGCTAGTTTAAATTACCTTTGAAAATACCTTAAATCTCCCTTAATATATAGCACCGGTATTTCAAGTATGGTCTGGAGACCTGTGGGAGTGATCCTGAGATCCTTTCAAGGGGATCATAAGATCTAAACTAATCTAATAATACAAAGTCACTGTCTTTTTCATTGTGATGAAATTTGCAATAATAGCACAAAAACAAAGGGAGAGGGAGGGGTGTTAAAACTGTTGGCATCTTAGCACAAATCAAGGCAGTAAAACCAAACTGTATTAACAATCATTATCTTCTTCACTGCCAAGCATTCTCAGCTAAACAAGTAAACAAAATTTATGGTGCCAGTTTTATTTAGGAATGTCCTTGATGAACCAGTATTAATTATTAATTTGAATAATTTAATTATTAAAAAGAATTAATTTTATTAAATTTCAGCACTTAGAGTACTTATCTTTAATATTCCACACAATGAAATGAGAAGTACACATAAAGTGCCTCTTCTGCATGCTGAACAGCACTTTACAGTTGAATTGCAATTCCAACTAGCCACTTTTTTCCCCCATGTAACAGCAGATTTTCTTGGGGGGGGGGGGGAAGAATATTGGACAAACCATGGTTATTCAGAACTGGATATTTGGCAGTCTTTTCCTCAAAAATGAATGTAGTGAGTCAATTCAAGGAAAGCAACTGACAGTGTTTGTTGTAAAAGGTAAAATTACAGCTTTCATGTGAAAATCAGAATTTTGGAAAACTGTATCTGCCACTATGAGCTTGACAGCTTCCAATACTTGAAGACTTTTCTGATGCAGCTGGTGATTTTTTGGATACAATATGACATGTGATAACATTAGAATATCTGCAAAATACAGTGAACCTTTATTTAAATGACCAATGCATGACACTGCAAAAATTATGCATGATCAAAAGATTTATTTGTAGCACAAGGACAGACCAATAAATTTTAATGTAAGCAGACCAAAAGTTCATTACTGGTTCAGATTCCAAATTCAATTAATCTTACAAGTATTACTTATTCAGTTTTGGTGTAGTATCAAAGAAGAATATCCTCAATTATAAGAAAAGACTGTTAAAAATACTTCTTTGTGCGAAGCCAGACTTTCTTTATATATTACAACAAAACAACATATAACAGATTGAATGTAGAAGCACATATGAGAATCCAGCTGTCTTTTATTAAGCCAGAAATCAAAGAGATTTGCAAAAATGTAATACAATGCCATTCTCCTCAATAATTTTTTTGTTTGGGAAAATTGTTACTTTTCATAAAACCCATTATTTATATGTTAATATTAAATGAACTTATATTGTTATTTTAAAATTAACTGATAAGTAAATATTTTTAAAATTTCTGTTTTCATTTCTAGTACATTAAATATTGATAGGTATAGCTTACGATTTTGGAGTCCTCAATAATTTTAAGAGCGTACTGCAAACTAAAATGTTTCAGAACTGTTGAAATACAATATATATTCTTTTTCTATATGTAACACTGTAGAGTAGTTCTTATGCATACAAAAACTTAAGAACTACTGAGCTAAACTAAAGGAGACAATGTTAGAAGGAGACTATATATTTAAAGAATTACTCAATATACAACCACATAACACAGAAAGGCAGGCATATGTTGTTTAACATTTTTAATATTCCCATACAAATGACTTAGCTGACTTTAGTAGTATAGCATAACATGATTTGATACTTAGTATTTGTAAAGACATTCTGTAAAATTGCTCAACACCTTTGTCTATTATTCTGTTCAATGTTCCCCAAGTTTTCTCATTTTACTTTCAATGTAGCTTTCAGATCATTTATTTTTCCTTTAATAATATTTGTGTAAGTTGTTTTTTGGAAGTAGAGAATACATTTTATAAAGTGCACCTTAATCAAAGATATATTATTAAATAACTTTATAAACTAACTAGCAAATAGAAGTCTAGCCCACATCAAATATTTAAGGCAGCATAGTTCTAAAATAGAAAAATAAATTGTATTTTCCAGTTTAAACAGTTTAAATTTTTCTCTTTTTTAGATTATATTTTTTAAAAATTATTTCCCCTTACTCATACATCTTAATGCCACTTTGCAAATAAGTTAAAGAAAAAAATAGTAGTATACGGAGAGTTAAAACTAAGAATTTTCTTCTTCCTACAAACATTTTAAATATTAGATATATTGAATTTAATCATCTTCAGAGTCATTTCAATGGGAAACTGTATTCTGAGTTTCAAAAAAAAAGACAGGTCAGCCAGTTCATAACTGGTGGTAACCTATGCTTAAATTATGAATGCTGTTTTGTATTAGGGAGGATAACTGAGCACAGGCTCTTATTTTAAAAAGTCAATGAAAAAGAGAAAAGTATCACTCTAAATTGCTCTATTAAATAATATATCACCAGCACCTTTAATATATATAAAGTTTCATACTTTACAGCAAACCCAAGAGAAATACTCAAGTGAAATATAACCAACATGCATGACATTGTAATTAGAATCAAAGCTCACTAAACAAATCAATCCATGAGGATTCATACAAATTGTTTGGCTCCTTTTAAACTGTTAGCTTAGAGCTATGTACGCCCAGAAAACATGTTCTTAAACTTAATCGATTTCTATGGGTGTGAACCCACTGTAAACGAGACCTTTTTTCTTCTTCTTCTTCTTTTCTTTCCAAAGGTATCGGGGCTGGGGATTGAAACCGGGACCTCCTATATGGGAAGCTGGTGTTCAACCACTGAGCTACACCAGGTCCCCAAGGGCCTTTTGATGAGGTTACTTCAATTAAGATGTAGTCCAGCTGAATGTGAAGGGGTCTTAGTCCTATTACTGGAGTCCTTTATAAATGGAATGGAATTCAGACAGAGAAAAAAAGCCAGGTGAAGCAAGAAAGCTAAAGATCAGCAGAACATGGAAGAGAAGGAAGAGGCCAGGACAGACCACCATGGGCACTGCCATTCGACAGAAAAGGCAAGGACCAAGGATGGCCAGCAGCCAACCCCAGAACACCACTCTTCTGGGAGACAGTATCACCTAGATGAAACCTTGATTTTGGACTTCTACTAGCCTCAAAACTGTGAACTAATAAATTCCCATTGTTTAAGCATGTATTTGTTTTAGTAGCCAGGAAACCAAAACATTTCCCTTCCACCCACTGGTGAAAGCAGAAAACTAAATGGTCTTCTAGTTAAAAGTTTAAAGGAATTTTTGATGAATTTGGTTTTTACACTATAACTTTCATCTTTAAACTCATAATCATATGCATATTAATTTATGTAGCTATCCATCACAAAAAAGTGACAGGATTTAAGAAAGTTAAACAACAAGAGAGCTGCACTAAACCTTTATCCAAACAGATCCTTGGGATGGTCCTATGATTTATACTTACTTGGACAACAAAAAGTTGAGATTTCAGACCAAAATCGAATCACTTAAAAATTTTTTTTAAAAAGGATGATTTATAAAAAATTCAGGCAATCTTACCAAATCCACATTTATCTACAATCAAAGAAAGCAGTGAGTTCCACAAGGAAAGGGAGTACGAAGGGGTAAGGGTATAGACTTTTACCAAGAGCTATCATTTTTTTCTCTTCTTTTCCTTTTAGTTTCTTCCCTCCCTCCCTCCATTCTTTTTAAACACTGTATAGGTCATAGGGCACAACCTTCAAAATTGGAGTTTGGTCACGGGAATGTTGTAAAGAGCGTGTCTTCCAAAGGGAGAAAAAAGAATCCCTGAATTAAAACGTGAACCAGCTTTACTGTGACTACCTCTTTTTTTATTCACTCCACAAATCTGCATCAAACTTATTTAAAATAAAAAACAATGGCAAAGATTCTTAAAATTCATGAAATGATACCCAAGATATCTTGCTAAGTGAAACAGTATCAATTTGCACAGAACAAGCCCATTTTTGTTTAAAACACATTTTTTATACACAAGATAGTATATGAATGAAAAAAGTCTTTAACAATATACTATTAAACCACTGAAAATGGTAAGGGGTGGGATGTATTCTGGGATTTGAGGGAAGTTCCATTTTTGTGGTATTTATACCTACATTGCTTTGAGGTTTTTTTTTTTTTAAACTATAGAATATTACTTTATGATTCAAAAACAATGATATAAACTACAGAGAAATAAAAAACATTAAATGAGTTTTCTATTAGTTGCTGTCATATGTACATATATTTTCTTGGGATATTTAAATAATTATCTATGAAACCTACTAGTATCTACTATTTGAAGGCACTATGCTAGGTCTAGCTAAAGAGTAATAGAACAGGCAGGGTGTATTCATAAGTACTTTGGCTAGAGCACAGTGCCAGAAAGATGAATTGGAACCTGCCAAAAGAGTTTGTTATATAATGTGATTAAAAAAAAAAAAAAAAGAGCAAACCTAAGCTTTCAGTAAGTCTAAACTAACAGGCATATGAAGGTGGGGAAAATGGGGTGGTATTGAGAAAGAATGGAGGCAAAAAGTCCTGTTAGGCCAATACTGCAGTAATGACATGTAATGATGGTCTAATATTAGGTTTGCTAAGACTGAAACACCAAAGTACCATCTAGTTGAAGCAGGAAGCTGAAAATCAGGAATTCACTGAAGTGGTCAGAACTACAGCTATAGATATGGAAGCTATCTACAGAGGGCTGGTAACAGCTAAACTATAATAATAGATAATAGCCAAGAGATAAGATAATATTGTAGATGGAAATTTTTTTAGCACCTCTTATGGAATATATTTACCTATCATTCCTTAACATATCAAAGTCTGAGTGTTGTGAAATTATCTTCATTTCACAGATGCAAAAATTAAGGCTCAGAGCCATAGTACTTTGTTTCTGGCTATAGAAACAGCACATAGCAGAGCCATGATTTGAACTCAGGTGTTTCTAACCAAACTTATATTCTACTTATATTCTCATACATATCTGAAGGACAAAAATCTGGGAAATATCTACATTACTATGACAGAAAGATAAACCAATAAATGTTATAGGAAATAATAAAATGTCTTCAGAGAAGCTAGCTAAGTGTTAAAGGATTCACAGCTAGTAATTGACCTAGCCAAAACCAGAATATACATGTTTAGATTTCTCATTTAATATTCTTTACACTATGTTGATACCTTGAGTGATTATAACATTATTTTGAACAAACCAAAATTTCTTACGTGTGGAATATTAACCAATTAACATTTTTCTTCCTTGGTAATGTTACTTTGGAGGCAGGGTGGTGGTGTTAAGAACCAGAATGTTTTTATTATCCCAGTTTGTGTTATTTTTAGTATCATAAGCTGCCTCAGATCCTGTTGGAAAATAGGTGGGATATAACTAAATAGCTAGGTAGGTAAGTAATAAATCAGTCTATATTATACTATTTACTATTTTAAATAGATCACATTAGAGGACAAATGTCATGTTTGAGAAAAAAAAATAAAATAAGAACATTAAAAAAAAAAAAAAAAAAAAGTAGATCACAGTGACTTACTAGAGAGTGCCATCTCTCCAGCAGAATCCCTTTACTTTAGTCAAGCTACCTTCAGTTTTTCCCTGCCCATTATTCAACAACAAAATTTTCACATTCTGTTAGGCACTTCCAAAAGGATCTTTCTCAAATCCTGGATCAAAAAGAAAACAGTTTCCAACTGGCTGCACTGTGAAAATTCTCAATTCATTTAAAACATCTGTGCTTTTCTATAGTTCCAAAGTAATTCCATTAAATAAGAAAAATGCAAAATAAAACAAAATTCCAATGCTGTCTTAAGACAGACACTTCGTTTTTGGAGCTCAGAGCTGCCAGTGTAAGAAGTCTGGCTCCCTGCAGCCACCATGCTAGATACCATTAATGTGTGTATGTGTGTTCCAATAACGTAGCTATCTTAATATATAATGTGTAATAGAAAGCTATAGTTACATTATTGAGTAACATTATTCAGAGAAAGAAAAGTCACCAGTATGGAAAGCAGGTTTAGATTTAGGGTATCTCAATATCAGTTTATGTCTATGTTCGCTGAGATAATGAACAATTATCTGTTTTCTTTCTTGTTCTTACCTATAAATTTCAGATGCATAATACACGAACTGACTTTAACAAAACTTGAAATTGTTTTAATATGCAAAATACATAAATCATCATTAAAAAAAGTCCTGAGCCCTAGAATATTAATTTTTTATTTAAAGAGAGAACATGAAGGAAATTTCCAAGGGTGGCCATGAATTATTTGAGTTATTAGATGACCCACCAAAAGAATTTTTTCCCCCTTATCTTCTTTTATACTGCAAAAGAAACGGTCTGTCTCTAAGTCCCAAATAAAGGCTAATAGAGTAACTTACACTATCTGAAACTATTTCCTACATAATGAGTATTACAAATGCAAAAATCAAATGACTATTTTCTTTTTAAATGAGATTTAGGTTGTAAAAAAGAACTATAACATGAATACCCAGATCTCAAAGTTTGATCATAACACATTTGATAACATTGATGATATACAATTAATTTAATCTGAAATATAAGAGAAAGGGCTTCTATGTGAAAATCACTGAACAGTCCACAAGAGGGCATACTTTCAACTACCTTAAATCGGTGGGAAAATTAAAAATTCACATTTTTTCACAAGCCCATCAAAAGTTAGCCAGATTCTTCTGAATGGATTATCCAACATCATTAGAAAAGCAATAGATCCTGATGTTTGTAATTTTTTGTATGAACACAGGGAAAATTGATACATATGAAATCTAAGAAAAACTTGAGTACACTAAAACTCTTATATTAACATTAAAATGATAAAATCATGTTAACATTCTTATCAACTATCTTAGTTCTGTTAGCCATTTGGAATTTAGCTGCCCTAAGAATCTTTTAAAGAAACTCTGGCTACTTTGATTTTTTGATCCTCAGATGCGATATATTTCCTAGGAACAATTCAGTTTGAGAACAAATGGAATATGCATCATATACTTTAGGATATTCTTCCAGCAGGTTAAGATCATTACTTAAAGTACCTGAAAGAGCAGTCCAAAAAAGGGTAGACTAGAAGTTATGTAAAAATGCACAAATCCCTTATATCCTACTGCCTACTCAACATCTCTGCTTTGATGTCCAGTATGTGCAAGTCTACAGCAGAAGTTGGCAAACGTATCCTGTAAAGGGCCAGATAATAAATGTTTTAGGCTTTGAGGGCCAAGAGGCAAATCAAGGCTGTTACATAGGTATTTTTTTTTTTTTTTTTTTTAAAGATTTTTATTTATTTATTCATTTATCCCCCCCTTGCTGCTTGTGCTCGCTGGGTCAGCTAACCACGCCGTGCGGGCGGGCTTGCCTTCACCAGGAGGCCCCGGGAACCGAACCCGGGGCCTCCCATATGGTAAACGGGAGCCCTACTGATTGAGCCACATCCGCTTCCCAGTTACATAGGTATTATATAGTGAAGGAGAAATTTCTACAAAATTTTTGATAATATATATTATCAAAATATAATAAAAGTAAGTATATGCATTTTTTGGTAATACCCATCTTCTAATGAGAATAGGATTCTCTTTTGGGGGATAACATTTCACTTAACTGGGGTTCGAAGTCAGTATATTCCAATCACCAAAACCACTGGATGTAGCTCAAGTGCTTAAGCTACCCATGTATATGTGCTTCCCATGTACAAGTTCCTGGGTTCACTCCCCAGTACCTCCTAAAACAACAACACAAAAAATACAAACCCATGCCGCCCCCCCCCCAAAGCCCACAATAAAACAAACAAAAAACCAAAAAAAAAAAAAAACCCAACACTGCAAATATTCTTCTGTTAATGGTGATAGGTAATGAGATTTAAATTTGATTTTTTGAAACTAACTTTCCTCACAAATAGGTATTCCCATATTGATAACAATCTATGAGGATATGACTTTGAGGATATTCATGACTTTTATAGACTTCTATTAGGGTCTTCTCTTGATATTTGCTGTTTAGCACGTTATTACATGGCAGATTAATCTCTTTGGATGGTTAGATGGAAGTTCCTCAACTGCACAGATAAGCTGATTTAGAAATATGGAAATTTCCTTTAAACTTGTATCAAGGTCCAAAAAAGTTAGAACTGTACTTTGAGCTCAGAGGATATATTTGCTGCAAATCTGTGTGGGAACATAAATTTCACTTCTTGTTTTAATGTTTGACAGCACTGAAAATGAATAAAGCAGCCTGAGATTACTTGTGATTCAAGTGATAGTTGTCAAAATGATTTCTCTGCAATATAAGTTTTTTAGTATACCTTTCCCTGTTGAATTCATTAAGAAACTCAAGTCTGATGCACAAGCTAATTTGCAAAGCCATGCACTGCTTGATAACAGCAGTTATGCGTGGATCTTCTCATTTAGAAAAATTTCAATCTTGGCCCTAAACTCAAAAAAATCAGTCAAATTTTACTACTGCTAAGTCATCAAACTGCTTTGTGGTAGGGCAAGTCAGGAAATTCTGATTCTATTTCTCAAAAAATTTTTAGAATTGATGATGAGAATGACTGAAATTCACTCTTGACACTACTGGCTCATAACACATAATAAAGTGAAATATTTTCCACCAAATACCTGCTAATAAGATAATGAAAAGCCATAGTCTGTAAATATCTCAAATTTTCACAAGTTTTGAAACTTGTCTACTGTTTTTTCCCCATATTTTTATCATCACCATCAGGTGTAACACAACTTTGCAGATTCTACTTCAAGTTGTACTGAATTCGTTTTTTTAACCTCTTTCTCCTTGTTCCAGGCAGACTCTTCATAGAGACTAATTCTTCAGTCAGGTCAAACATGACTTTGAGCAGTACTGGTATATATTACTGTATCAAGAACCAAAGAAAGCCATTCTAAATCATTTGCCTTGATTTTTAATTGACTATTGATGATGTTCTCAAAGTACTCAACTCTTTGAGGAACTGTTCTTGTCAAAAGGCTAATAAATCTTAACCAATTTTCTCAGGACACATCTATTCAGCTTCTGCATTCAAACATGATTTAATTAACTCACCATAAGTAAATAGCTTTCCTTGCTTGGCTAGCAAATGTGCCATTCAGAGACTTTTGTTATAGTTTCATTTTCATTTTTAATTAAATTTTTATGAAGAAATTCTTCTGCATTAAGATAGTCACTTAAATTTTCTAGTGTTTCTAACTATTGCTTTCCTGGTAGTTTGGGAATATCGTGATAAGTGTTTAGTCTATCAGTGTATGGTGTATTATTTTAACATAGCAGTCATGCCATTGTGTAATAAACACAATACTCTGCATCTAATTCAAAGACAAAATAATCCACAATCTACTGTGCATTAAAAGCCTAACATTTTCCTTTTTATTCCATTTCTTGTTTTGACATGACAGGTATGCACTGGTAATAAAAGCAAAACTAAATGTCATGGTACAGTGATATATGCAGCACTCGAAACACTCAGTTACCTGCATAACTGAATCGTAGTGTGCTGAGCAGCAGTGTAAAGCGACGTGAGTGCCACATATAGTTTTTGTTGCAACTACTCACCTTCTACTGTTGTAGTATGAAAGCAGCCATAGGCAATACATTAATAATGAGCAGAGTTGTATTCCAGTAAAACTTTATTTATGGACAGTGATATCTCAATCTCATATAATTTTCACATGAACTTTAATTGTTGAATTTACTCCATTATATGGATATACCACAATTTGTTAAAATATTTACTAGGTGATGGACACTTAGGTTGTTTCCAGTTTTGGCCTTTTACAAATAAATTATGATATCCATGTACAAGTCTTTGTATGGACATATGTTTTCATTCCTCTTGGGTAGATTACTAAGAACAAAAGTACTGAGATATACGGTAAATTTAACTTTTTGTGAAACTGCCAAACTTTTTCAAAGTGGTTGTGCCGTTTTACATTCCCACCAGCAGTATATTAAAGTTGGCTTTGCCAACAATTGGTTTAGCCAGTTTTAAAAAATTTCACTATTCTAATAAGTGGGCAGTAATACCTGTTTTTGGTTTTAAATTTTATTTCTCTAATGACTAATGATGTTGACCATCTTTTCATGTGCTTATTTGCCATCTGTATATCTTTTCTGGTTAAGTCTTTGTTCAAATTGTTGGTCCCTTTTTTGTTTAATTACATTTGCTTCTTTTCGTCCCTTATTATTGAGTTTTGAGAGTGTTTTATATATTCTAATACAAGTCCTTTATCAGATATTTGCTTTGTAAATATTTTCTCCCAGTCTTCTGCTTTTCATTTTTTTAAAGAGTGCCTTTGAAGTGCAGAAGTTTTAAATTTTGATGAAGGAAAATTTGTCAATTTGCTCTTTTATGGACTGTACTTTTGGTGTTATATCAAAGAAACTTCCAAAAGTTTTATGGTTTTACGTTTTCCATTTAGGTCTACGATCATTTTGAATTAATTTTTGTAGTGGGAGGTATGGCTTAAACTTCTTTTGGAAAATGGATAGCCAATTGTTTCACCACTATTTGTTGAAAAGACTGTCCTTTCTCCATTGAATTGCCTTTGCAGTGTTTTAAAAAATCAATTGTCTTTATATATATATATGCCTATTTCCCTTTACTCTGCTCAACCAATATATCTGGTTTGTCTTGATAAAAATAGCATATTTTCTTGATTAATGCAATTAGGCATTGTGTCCAACTTTGCTTTGTTTTTCAAAGTTGTTTTTTATAGATTTTTTACAGTTCCATATGGATTTTAGAAATCATCTTGTCAATTTCTACAAAACTGCTGGGATTTTGTTTGATATATAGGTGGAACATACCTATTTGGGAAGAACTGACATCTTAACAATATTGACTCTCTGACCAATGAACAATGTACATCTCTTCACTTATTCAGGCCTTTGTTAAGATCTCAACAATATTCTTTAGTTTTCAGTGTTATCTTTTGGGAGATTCAACCCGAGGTATTGCATATTTTTGATGCTACTATAATTTAAAAATTTTTGCTTTTGAAATTTGTGGTCATTTAAAGTATGCAGAAATACAATTGCATACTGTATATCAATACTATATATATTGATCCTGTATCCTGAAAACGTGCTAACATCACTTATTAATTTTGGTATCTATTTTGTACATATCACTGATTTTCTACATAGAAGATCATGTTGTCAGCAAATAAAGACAGCTTTATTCATCCAATCCTATATGGGTGCTTTTCTTTATTTTTCTTGCCCTATTAGACTAACTGGAATTTCCACAATGTTGAACAGAATTGGTAAGAGCTGACATACTTGTTTTATTCCTGGCCTTAGAGGGAAAGCCTTTAGTTTTTCACTGTACAGTATGATGTTAGATGTGGGATTTTGATAGAGGCCCTATATCTATATAGGTTGAGGAAATTCTCGCTTATTCTGATCTTGCTAACTTTAAAAAAAAAAAAATAAAGAATGGACATTAAATTTTGTTAAATGCTTTTTCTGCATCTATTGAGATAATCATGTGTTCTTTTTTACTATTTTAGTTGTTAACACGGTGAATTACTTGATTTTTGAAAATAAACCTTCGTGGAATAAATCCCACTTAGTGATGGTGCATTACACTTTTTACAAATTGCTGGATTTGTTTAGCTAGTATGTTTACAATTTTTACATTGATATTCATAAGGGATACTGATTTTCCTTGGTTCTTTTTGTAATGTTTTTGGTTTTGGTAAGAGGGAATGCTGGTCTCAGGAAATTAGTTGAGAAGTATTTCCTCATTTTCAATTTTCTACAAGGGTCTGTCTGGCACTGGTATTAATCTGTAAATATTTGGAGAATTCACCAATGAAGCCATTTGGGGCTTGGGTTTTTTCTTTCCAGGAAAATTTAAACTAAAAATTCTATTACTAGTGCTATTTAGAGTATCCATTGCTCCTTTGTAAATCAGGTGCTTGTCAATTCCATCTACACTGTCAATTTTTTTCCTGCTTTCATATTTAAAGGCACAGATTATAACATCCCATTAATGGCTTTTATTATTTATTGAATATTTAAAATTTATTGACTGTAGGGATGTCACCTCTCTCATTCCTGATATTGGTACTTTGAGTCTTCTTTCGTCCTATACATTCTGGTTTATCAACTTTATTGATCTTCTTAAAGAATTTACTTTCATTGGCTTTCTATATACATACATATGTGTGTATATTCATACACACACATTTTTTTCCTATTTTATTGATTTCTGGTTTGATCTTTTTTTATTTCCTTTACTCTGATCACTTTGGGTATAATTTACAGTGCTTTTTCTAGTTTCTTAAGGAGAAAACTGAGGCCAGTAATTTGAGAGCCTTCTTTTAAATACAGTCATATCGTGGGCATATTGCGAGTTCAGTTCCAGACCACCATAATAGAGGAAATATCACAATTAAGTGAGTCACAAAATTTTTTTGGTTTCCCAGTACATATAAAAGTTATGCTTAAGAAGTGGATGTGGTTAAAGCCATTGGGCGCCAGCCTACCACATGGGAGGTCCTGGGTTCGGTTCCTGGTGCCTCCTAAAGAAGACAAGCAAGACAACGAGCTGACGTGACAGGCTGGTGGGGCAAGCTGATACAACAAGGAGACGCAATGAAACACAACAAGCAGGGAGCAGATACGGTTCAAGCAACTGGGCACCTCCCTCCCGCATGGAAGGTCCAGGGTTTGGTACCCGGTACCTCCTTAAAAAAAAGATGAGGAGATATAGAGAACACACAAATAACAGACACAGAGAGCAGACAGCAAGTGCAAACAACAAAGTGGAGGAGAAATAAATATATGAAGTGTGCAATGGCATTATTTAAAAAAAAATTACATAATTAAAAAATAGTTTATTGCTGAAAAACACTAATCATCATCAGAGGCTTCAGTGGGTCATAACCTTTTTGCTGGTGGAGGGTCTTGCCTCGATGTTCATGGCTGCTGTCTGATCAGGGTGGTGGTTGCTGAAGGCTGTTGTGACTGTGGCAGTTGCGCAAAATACAACAATGAAGTTTGCTGTATTGACTGACTTTTCCTTTCATGAAAGATTTCTCTGTAGCATGTGATACTGTTTGATGGCATTTTACCCACAGTAGAACGTCTTTCCAAGTCGGAGTCACTCCTCTCAAACCCTGCTGCTGTTTTATTGACCAAGTTTATGGATAATTCTAAATCCTTTGTTGTCGTTTCAACAGTGTTCACAGGATCGTCATCAGGAGTAGAATCCTTCAAGAAGCCACCTTCTTTGCTCATTAAGAAGCAACGCCTCACCTGTTCCTGTTTTAGCATAAGATTGCAGCAATTCAGTCACATCTTCAGGTTCCACTTCTAATTCTAGTTCTCACGCTTTTTCCACATCTACAGTTACTTCCTCCATTGAAGTCTTGAGCCCCTCATCCATGAGGGCTGGAATGAACTTCTTCTAAATTTCTGTTAATGATATTCTGACCTCCTTGCATGAATCACAAATGTTCTTAATGGCATTTAGAATGGTGAATCCTTTCCAGAAGGTTTTCAATGGACTTTGCTCAGATCCATCAGAGGTATCAATATCTACGGCAGCTATGTCCTTCCAAAATGTATTTCTTCAATAAGACTTGAAAGTCAAAATTGCTCCTTGATTGATGGGCTACAGAATGGATGCTCTGTTGTTAGCAAGCTTGAAAATGGCATTAATCCCATTGTGCATCTCCAGCAGAGCTCTTGGGTGACCAGGTGCATTGTCAATGAGGAGTACTATCTTAAAAGGAATCTTTTTTTCTGAGCAGTACTTCTCAACAGAGGGCTTAAAATAGTCATTAAACCATGCTGTAAACACATGTGCTGTCACCCAGGCTTTGTTCTTCTATTTACAGAACACAGGTAGAGTAGATAATTCTTAAAGGCCCTAGGATTTTTGGAATGGTAAATGAGCACTGGCTTCAACTTAAAGTCATCAGCTACATTAGCCCCTCCTGTAATTTGAAGCTGTATGTACCGCTCAGAAAAACATGTTCTTGGGAAGTAGATGTGGCTCAACCAGATGGGTGCCCACCTACAACGTGAGGTCCTGGGTTCGGGTCCCAGGACCTCCTGAAGAAGACGAGCAGATGCCCGCACCCACTGCAGTGAGCTAGAGGCCACACCCCACTGCGACAAGCTAGATGCCACACCGCAGCAACAAGTTGGATGCCATACCCGCTGCAACAAGCAGACACCTAGGTGAGCAGATGCCACAAGCCAGCAGATGCTGCAGCCCGCAGGGAGTGGATGTGGCTCAGGCCGTTGGGCACTCGCCTCCCATAGGAGGTCTCAGGTTTAGTTTGCTGTGCCTCCTGGAGAAGACAAGTAAACAATGAGCAAACAGATGATAGAACCATCTGGGGGAGGAGGGATAAGTAACAAACAAACATGTTCTTAAATTTAATCCATTCCTGTAGGTGTAAAGCCATTGTTAGGTTGAGGTTACTTCAATTAAGGTGTAGCCCACCTCAGTCAGGATCAGTCTTAATCATATTACCAGAGTACTTTATAAGAGAATGAAATTCAGACAAAGAAAGCAAGCCACAGAAACAAGCTGAAATCAGTGAAACTCAGAGAGGAAAGGAGAGACCAGCACATGCCACTATGTGCCTTGCCATGTGACAGAGGAGCCAAGGATAGCTGGCAACTAACTGGTCTTCAGGAGAAAGCATTCATTCCTTGGATTACTTGTAGTTGGTCACAATGTATTATCTTATTTTAATATACTGTTGAGTTTCATTTACTAATGTTCTAAGAATTTTTGCATCTATGTCTATGAGGGATATTGACTAGAATGTTCTCTTCTTGTAATGATTTTGTCAGGTTTTGCTATTAGTGTTATGCTGGCTGTATGATACGTTGGGAACTGCTCCTTTTAATTTTGTAAAAGAGTTTGAATAAGACTAGTTTTATTACTTCCTTACATATTTGATAGCTATTTTACCAGTGAAACAATATGGGCCTGGAACTTTCTTTGTTGCAAGGTTTTAAATTGTGAATTCGGTTTTTAAAAGGTACAGGGACTTCCGGGAAGATGGTGTCTGGAGTATGACACGGGAATCTCTTCTCCAGAAAAATAGCTAGAGGACAAGCTGAAACAGCCCCGAAAAAGATCTTCTAGGGTTTAGGACAGCAGGTGAAGGCTGCACACCACCCAGAGGAGAGAGGTTCAGAAGAGGGAAATCGCGACAACAGAACCGTGAGTGGGATGTAGCAGCTTCTGCTGCTGCCGGCATCCTCCCCCACACTCTTTAGAATTCTCGGGCCTCTGGGCCTGCGACCACTGACAAAGGGGGCTCCAGGGATCTACCACTCACGGAAACGGGAGAGAGAGGGACAGAGCCTTAGGTTGACTCAGGTTCTGACCTATAAATTTCGGCTGCGGAGCCCCACGGACCCTTCCACACGGCGGTTTGCCCTGGGAGCCTAGGAAGGACTGGAGAAATCCGACCCTTGCAACCTCCCTCTCTTCTAGCCTGGACTAATTGTTGAGGACTCCACGGGAGAGAGAAGAGAGAGCCTGGAGCTGACCCTGCTTTTGACTCCCAGGTTTGGTCTGCCCTGTTCCGAGAGCCCTTCCAGGCCTGGTGGGGCTGTGCCATTGTTTGCCTTGGAGCCTGCAAGGGGCTAAAGATATACAATCCTCCCAAACTCCTCAGCTACTAACAGGGAATGATTGTTGAGGATTCAGAAGGGAGTGGAAATATTTCCTAGCTGGGAAAAGGGGGGCGCTACGAGAGAAGTCTGGAGAACTGTCTCAGAAAGTTTGAATCACAGGGCTCTTAGATCCCAGACAGGAAGCTCTATTACATTGATCTGGACTGTGTCACAACAAATACACTCTGACCAGGCAGTGAATTGAGAGCTGCCAACAAGCGCCATCTCCTGGCAGACCAAGGAAGTGCACATAAGAAAAATAAGTAAGAGAGGCTTTTCCTGGCCTCTATAGCCTCCTTGCCCAAGGCCCTAGGAAACGACTCTAAAACCAATTACTGGGTCCAGTGCCCAGTTTTGAGCAACAGCAGAACAATCCTAACAATCAAGGTTGAGCCCAAAACCAAAGATCTGTGGTGACTCACAGCCTCCTGCCACTAAAACCCCATAAAAGAAAAAGCGATAGAGCATCTAAGTAAAATACAAACTAACCAGGTGCCTAGGCACCAGCAAAAAATTACGAGCCATACTAAAAAAATAGAAGACATGGCCCAAGAAAAGGAATACATCAAAGTCCCAGAAGACATGCAGAATTTGAGAGAACTAATCAGTGAGATGAGCACAAATTTCCAAAAGCAAATTAATGAGATGAAAGAGAATAAAGAGATAAATGACATCAAGAAGTCACTGAGTGAACGCAAAGGAGAGTTTGAAATCCTGAACAGAAAAGTAACGGAGTTCATGGGAATGAAAGACACAATAGGTGAAGTCAAAAATACATTTGAGGCATACAACAGCAGACTCAAAATGACAGAAGAAAGAATAAGTGATGCCGAAGACAGAGCAGCTAAAATTGAAGAGAGAAAAGGAGAGAGAGAGAAAAGAATGGAAAAAATTGAGCAGGGGCAAAGAGAGTTGAATGACAACACTAAATGCAACAACATACGTGTCATGGGAGTTCCAGAAGGAGAAGAGAAAGGAAGAGGGGCAGAAAGAGTACTGAAGAAATAATACCTGAAAATTTCCAACTCTCACGAAAGAAATGAACTTGCATGTCCAAGAAGCACACCGTACTCCAATGAGAATAAATCCAAACAGACCTACGCCAAGACACATATTATTCAGAATGTCAAATGTAAAAGATAAAGAGAAAATTCTCAGAGCAGCAAGAGAGAAGCAAACGATCATGTACAAAGGACGTCCAGTAAGACTTTGTGCAGATTTCTCTTCAGAAACCATGGAGGCGAGAAGACAGTGGAATGATACAATTAGGAAACTGAAAGAGAAAAACTGCCAGCCGAGAATTCTTTATCCAGCAAAACTGTCCTTCAAATATAAGGTGAATATAAAGTATTTACAAACAAACAGAAACTAAAAGAGTTTGCAAAAAAGAATCCACCTTTGCAGGAAATATTAAAGGAAGCCTTAGAACCTGAAAGAAAAAGACAGGAGAGAGAGGCTTGGAGGAGAGTATAGAAGAAAGAAAAGCAGAAAGGATAACCAAAGAGTTTAAAGAGAGAGAAAAATAAGATGACACATAAAACCAAAAATAAAATGGAGGAAATAAATAGTGCATTTTCAGTAATATCATTGAATGTGAATGGATTAAATTCCCCAATCAAAAGATACAGGCTGACAGAACGGATAACAAAACATGAGCCATCCATATGCTGCTTACAAGAAACTCACCTCAGACCCAAGGATACAAACTGGCTGAAAGTAAAAGGTTGGAAAAAGATATTCCACGTGAATAGTAAACAGAAAAGAGCAGGGGTAGCTTTACTAATATCAGACAAAACAGACTTCAAATGCAAAAAAGTGATAAGAGATGCGGAAGGCCATTATATATTAATAAAAGGGACGATCCTCCAGGAAGATACAACAGTCATAAATATCTACGCACCTAACCAGGGTGCCCCAAAATATATAAGACAAACTCTGGCTAAACTGAAGGGAGAAACAGACATTTCTACAATAATCGTTGGAGACTTCAACAGCCCTGTCACATCATTAGATAGAACAACTAGACAGAAGTTCAACAGGAAACAGAGAACTTGAACAATATGATAAACAAGTTAGACCTAACAGACATATACAGAACACTGCATCCAAACTCAGCGGGTTATACACTCTTCTCAAGTGCCCATGGATCTTTCTCCAGGATAGACCACATGTTAGGTCATAATACAGCTCTCAATAAATACAAAAAGACTGAAATGCTACAAAGCACCTTCTCAGATCATAACGGAATGAAACTAAAAATCAATAACAGGAAAAAAGTAAATTTGCGAATGTGTGGAGACTGAACAACACACTCCTAAATATTCAGTGGGTTAAAGAAGAAATTGCCAGTGAAATCAGTAAATATATTGAGACAAATGAAAATGAGGACACAAAGTATCAAAACTTATGAGATACAGAAAAGGCAGTCTTGAGAGGGAAATTTATAGCCCTAAATGCCTATATTAGAAAACAAGAAAGAGCTAAACTCAAAGATTTAACTGAACAACTTGAGAAACTAGAAAAAGAACAGCAAACCAATCCCAAGGCAAAAAGAAGGAAAGAAATAATAAAGATTAGAGCAGAAATAAATGAAAAGAAGAACAGAAAAACAATAGAGAAAATCAACAAAACCAAAGCTGGTTCTTTGAGAAGATCAATAAAATTGACAAACCCCTCACTAGACTAACAAAGAAAAAAAAAAAATACAATCAGAAATGAAAGGGGGGAAATTACAAATGACCTCAAAGAAATAAAAAGAATCATAAGAGGATATTATGAGAAACTATATGCCAACAAACTAGACAACCTGGATGAAATGGACAAATTTCGAGAAACTCATAACCAACCTACACTGACACAACAAGAAATACAAGAACTTAACAAACCAATCACAATTAAGGAGACTGAATCCGTCACCAAAAATCTCCCAGCAAAGAAAAGTCCAGGACCAGATGGCTTCACAGGTGAATTCTACCAAGCATTTCTAAAAGAATTTACACCAATCCTGTTTAAACTCTTCCAAAAAATTGAAGAGGACGGAAAATTACCCAACATATTTTATGAAACCAACATCACCCTAATAACAAAGCCAGATAAAGATTCCACAAGAAAAGAAAATTACAGACCAATCTCTCTAATGAATGTAGATGTAAAAATTCTCAACAAAATACTTGCAAATAGAATCCAACAGCATATCAAAAGACTTATACATCATGAACAAGTGGGATTTATTCCTGGTATGCAAGGCTGGTTCAACATAAGAAAATCAATCAATGTAACATACCAAATTAAAAAATTGAAGGAAAATAAACACATGATCATCTCAATAGATGCAGAAAAGACATTTGACAAAATTCAGCATCCTTTTTTTATAAAAACACTTCAAAAGATAGGAATAAAAGGAAAATTCCTCACTATGATAAAAGGCATATAAGAAAAACCCACAGCCAACATCATATTCAATGGGGAAAAGTTGAAAGCTTTCCCTCTAAGATCGGGAACAAGACAAGGATGCCCACTGTCACCATTGTTATTCAACACTGTACTAGAAGTTCTAGCTAGGGCAATTAGACAAGAAAAAAAAATTAAAGGCGTCCAAATAGGAAAAGAGGAAGTAAAACTCTCACTGTTTGCGGATGACATGATCATGTTCTTAGAAAATCCTGAAGTATCCACAACAAAGCTACTTGAACTAATAAATGAGTTCAGCAAAGTGGCAGGATACAAGATCAACATGCAAAAATCAGTAATGTTTCTGTAAACTAGTACTGAACAACCTGAGGAGGAAATCAGGGGAAAAATTCCATTTTCAAGAGCAACAAAAAGACTCAAATACCCAGGAGTTAATTTAACCAAAGAAGTACAGGACCTATATGCAGAAAACTACAAAACAATGCTAAAAGAAAATTTAAAAGACCTAAACAAATGGAAAGACATTCCGTGTTCATGGACTGGAAGAATAAATATCGTGAAGATGTCAATCTTGCCCAAACTGATTTATAGATTCAATGCAATACCAATCAAAATCCCAACAGCTTACTTTACAGAATTAGAGAAGGCAATTACCAAATTCATCTGGAAGGGTAAGTGCACCCGAATAGCCAAAAGTATTCTAAAAAAGAGCAATGTGGGAAGAATTTCACTGCATGACCTTGAAACATATTACAAAGCTACAGTAGTCAAAACAGCATGGTACTGGCATAAAGATAGACACATCGATCAGTGGAATAGAATTGAGAATCCAGAAACAAACCCTCACCTACACAGTCAACTGGTTTTTGGCAAACCTACAAAGCCCACGCTGATGGGAAAAAGCAGTCTCTTCAACAAATGGTGTTGGGAGAACTGGATATCTATAACCAAAAGAATGAAAGAGGACCCCTATTTCAACCCCTATACAAGAATCAACTTAAAATGGATCAAAGATCTAAATATAAAAGCCAGGAACATAAAACTACTAAAAGAAAATGTAGCGAAACATCTTCAAGACCTTGTAGTAGGTGGTGGTTTCTTTGACCTTACATCCAAAGCACGTGCAACGAAAGAAAAAGTAGATAAATGGGACGTCCTCAAAATTAAACACTTTTGCACCTCACAGGATTTTGTCAGAAGGGTGAAAAGGCAGCCGACTCAATGGGAAAAAATATTTGGAAATCACATATCTGATAAGGGTTTAATATCCAGGATATATAGAGATGTTACAGCTCAACAATAAAGACAAATGACCCAATTAAAAAATGGGTGAAAGACTTGAATAGACATTTCTCCGAAGAAGAAATACAAATAGCAAAAAAAACACATGAAGAAATGCTCAACATCAGTCATGATTAGGGAAATGCAAATCAAAACTACAATGAGATATCATTTCACACCTATAAGAATGGCTACTATTAAAAAGACAGAGAACTACAAGTGTTGGAGAGGATGTGGAGAGATAGGAACACTTCTTCACTGTTGGTGGGAATGCAGGATGGTACAACCACTATGGAGGACTGTATGGCAGTTCCTAAGGAAATTGAATATAGACTTGCCTCATGACCCTGCAATACCACTACTGGGTATATACCCAGAAGAACTGAGAGCAGTGACAAGAACAGACATCTGCACACCAATGTTCATAGCAACATTATTCACCATTGCCAAAAGTTGGAAACAACCTAGGTGTCCATCAACAGATGAATGGATAAACAAACTGTGGTCTATTCACACGGTGGAATATTATGCAGCTGTAAGAAGAAATGAAGTCATAAAGCATATGACAACATGGATGAACCTGGAGGATATTATGTTGAGTGAAGCACGCCAGACACAAAAGGACAAATACTGTATGAATGTGTTACTATGAACCAAATATATTGTGTAATATATTGTTTGATTCAAAAAAAAATTTATATGTATCCATTAGATTTAATTGAGAAATGTATATATTTATTCATCTGTGTTTACTTTTTAGTTTTTAATTGTTTATATTTTCAATTATTAAATGTACCAAAAAAAAAAAAAAAAGGCACAGGGCTATTGTGATTTTCTATTTCACCTTGTGTCCATTCCTAGTAAACTGTGTTTTGGTCAAGGAAGCAATCTAATTCATCTAAGTTGTCAAATTTATTGGCATTAAATTTTTCAGATTTTATTCTCTTGATTATAGCATCCGTAGGCATATATGCTTTCATTTCTGTTATTGGTAATTTGCATTTTGTCTCTTATTTTTGAAAGTCTCATGGTGGGTTTATTAATTTTAAACCTTTAAAAGAACCAAATTTTTTGGTTAATTTTCTCAATTCTATGTCTGTTTTCTATTTTACTGACTTATGCTCTTCTTTCAAGATTTTCCTTCCTTCTACTTACAATGGTATTTAGCCAAGAAAGGAAAGCATCTGCCCATAAAAAGACTTGTACAAAAATGTTCATACATCTTTACTCATCAGAGTCCCAAAATGGAAACAATCTAAATATCCATCAACAATAGACTGAATATACAAATTGTGCTATATTTATACAAGGGAATACTTAGCAGTAAAAATGATTGGAGTACTGAGAAAACAAAATGGATGGATCTTACAGACATGCTAAAAGAAGTCAAATACAAAAAAGTACATATTGTATGTACTTATATATTAAGTTCTAAAACAGGCAAAACTAACCTAAGGTGGGAAAAAACCATTAGAACAGTGGTTGCCTGAGTGGGTGTGTGAGTGGTATACATCTGACTGTAAAGGTGCATCAGCAACTTTCTGGTATGATGAAAATATTCTATATTGTGATGGGGTATGGTTAGTCAAAAGTGTAATACTAAGATTTGTGTGTTTCAATGGATGTAAATTTTAATAAGCTCCACAAAAAATTGTAAAATAATGATAATTGAGCATGGGTTGCAGAAGGTGTGGAGGTATAGATGAAATTAAAATGAAAACACATTGATCATTGTTGAAGCTTGGAGATGAGTACTTGGCATTCGTTTTACTCTTCTGTTTACTTTGTGTATATTTCGCATTTTCCATAATAAAAGGTTTTATAAAAATCAAAGCAGCATTTTTGTTGGGTGTAAAATAGTATTGTTTCATAATGAGGTGAGCATTAATTAAAGTCCTTAGGTTTGTCAGACCTAGCATTGCTAAACCACAATTCCCTCAGGCTATATTTCTGCAACTGATTTTAAAAACCCACAAAATTATTGGAAAAAAAAAAAAAAGCTAAACTAAATATAATCATTAAATAATATGACTAATGAATCTGAAGAAAGATACTGGTATAGGTTTTCAGGAAAGATAAACTTTTAAAAGTCAATTTAAACTAATAACAGCTTTTTACTATGGAGCTAAAGTTCAAAATTATTTTAAATAGTTCAATTTTCAGAGAAGGAAGCAATATATGGGGAAAAGTGATTTCTGATTCTCATCATCAACAGTATCCTTTTTATGCTGGATCCTTCCATTTTATAGCTTTTTAAGCATATGAATGATGATATAAATTAAAGACATTTAATTATACTCATGTTCAAGGAACTAATCATAAAATGCAGACTCTGATAACATCAAATACCACCTTAGCCTTTCTGTATATAAAATGAAAAAAATTAGTTCTGCTATTATATCATTCTCATTAGGAGAAATGGATTTTTTAGAATTTTAAATTGTGTTCCAGATTTAATGATTACAGTTACACAAAAGTAAATTTTAAATGAAACAGATTATTAAAATGAAAACGTTAACAGTAATGACAAGTTGAGGTGGAAGGCTAAAGGAACTACAGAAGCAAATGACTTTGCATGTTATAATCCCTAAAGAAAGGATGCCAAACAGCAAGCACACCTGAACAAACTCTCTTTAATCATTAAACTCTCCAGTGTTTTGCTGTTGTTTTATTTTGCTTTTTGTTTTACAAAGAATTAGGATATTAACTAGACAGTGATTTCCTGAGACAAGAATATGTGACAATTGTGTGACTTTAAAAGAAATGATTAAGAAGAGAAACTTTATCTTCTGATACAGGTGACTTTTGCTGTTATTTAAGAAATCTAAGTAAAATGGGGAGGGGGTACAGAAAAGATAGATGTAGCAGAAAGACAAGTTTCCCATATTGTATTTTAATACAAGTAAAATTATACACAAACAAAAACAAACCAGGCTTAAAAAGAAAACCATTCCAATGTGACTCAGAATACATACACAGACACACACACAGGAATCCACATACAGCTGATGAAATATGAATAAGTTCTGTGAATTGTACCCTCATCAATTTCCTGGTTTTGATACTATACTATAGTTATGTAAAACGTTACAGGGGGAGGCTGGGTGAAAGGTGCACTGACCTTCTCTGTACATTTTTTTTTTTTGCAACTTCCTGTGAATTATAATCATTTCGGGAAAAAAAAGTTAAAACTTTTAACATTTTTTTTGAGCTTTTCTGAAGATTTTTGATTTAAAAAAAAAAATTTAGTTTGAGGATATACTTTTAATTCTGATATAATTTCAAGCTTACAAAATAAGTTACTCATTACACAGTACAAGAAACTTCCATAACATTTACCTAGATTCACTATTTTGCTCCATCTGCTTTAACATTGACGTTCTCAATTGGAGTGTGTGTGAGCTCACATGCCTATACCCTTAAAACTATTTGATAGCAAGTTGGAGACATGTCCTATTTCCCTAAATATTTCACGGTGTATTTCCTAAGAACAAGTACATTTACTTAGATAACCACAGAACAATGATCAAAATCAGGAAATTTTTATCATCAATAAAATATTATCTAATCAACAGTCCATATTTTAATCACTTGTTCTAATAATGTGCTTTTATAGCCCCCCCCCCCTTTTAATTCCCCACACCATCCCCTTTCCCTCTTGCTTGCGCTCGCTGTCTGCTCTCTGTGTCCATTCACTGTGTGTTCTTTCCATGTCTGCTTGCCTTTTCTTCTCCTCTTTCTCTTTTAGGAGGCACCGGGAACTGATATCGTGATCTCTGGTGTGGGAGAGAGGTACTCAACTGCTTGAGCCACCTCATATCCCTGGTCTGCTGGGTCTCTCATTGTCTCTCCTCTGTCTCTCCCTTTGTTGCATCATCTTGCTCCATCAGCTCTCTGCAGTGCGGGCCACCAGCTTTCCGCAGCGTGGGTCAGCTTGCCTTCACCAGGAGGCCTCGGGAATCAAATCCAGGACCTTCCATATAGCAGATGGGAGCACAATTGCTTAAGCCACATCCTCTTCCCTATAGCTTTTTTTTTTCCTTAGTATTTATTGATCTTGACATCTTTTAAACATATGGGCAAACCATTTTGTAGAATCCATCAGTTTGGATTTATCTGACATTTTCTTATGATTAGATTCAGATTATGCATTTTTAGTAGGAATACCACAGAGATGGATATTTTGTCTTTCATAGGGCATTGTACCAGGATCAAGTAATATCAGTTTGCCCTAATATTGGGGATGTTAATTTTCATCACTTTACGTGGTGGGGGCCAGGTGTTTCCACTGTAAAGTTACTCTTGGTAGTGAGTAAATAATTTGTTGAGATTGACTTTGAGACCATGTAAATATATTCAAACTTTGGCCCACTAATTTCAACACCATTAATGATTTTCTAACTTGATCAATCTGTTGGCATTCTTCTGTACTGTAGCATATTCCCTTCTTCCCTATTCATTCATCCATTCATTTACTATCAATATGGACTTGGAGAAATTTCTTTTTTATTCAGTGGGTTACATCATTACGAACATTATTTAGTTTAATGTTCAACTTGTCCCAGATTGTACAAACAGCCCCTTCAAGCTGACTCCTGAGTCTATCTGATATGTCCCAGCATTCTTTAAGCAATTCCTTACATTCTGGAACAATAAAATGTTCTAATCTAATCTCATCTTGTACTTTCTCCAAGCCAGCAATGGACATCAGCCTTTTCTTCATGGAAGAGTCCCGGTTCTATTCAGAGGAGAATAGTATTTAGACACCAATGCAAGGTGTACTTACTGCTACTGGTGTGTCATTCTAGACTACTTTGAAAAGAAAATAAGTTAAGTGAAAATGAAGTGAGGATGTGAACTGAAATAGAGAAAGAATTAAAAGAAAATAAGTGAGTACCATAATATAAACATGAAAATATATTTATAAATTCCAGAATTTCACATTTTCAAAGCTGAAAAGTATCTCAGACATAGTATAAACCCTCTTATTTTACAGATAAGAAAACCAAGACCCAGAGATATTACATATCTTGACTGGGGTCACACAATCAATAACTGGCCAAAGCCTGCAAATTCTCAATTCAGTGTCCATCAAGTCCTGCTTTTTACACTAGTCATTCAACAGCAAAATATGTATTGAGTACCTACTATGTGAAAGGAAGGCACTGTTGTGACAGGGGATAAAGCAGTAAACAAACAATCCCTGTGCCCTCATAGAGCTTATATTATATGGAAAATGGGATCAGTTTTCCATGTGAAAAGTGTTCCACTTCATCAGTCTCTTAGGAAATGCAAATTATAACCACAATGAGATCCCACTAAACTAAAAGTAAAAGGACTAATCATTCCAAGTGTTGAAGAACATGGTATACAACAGGAATACTCATACACTGGGGCTGGAACAGCAACAGGGGTGGGGGTGGGGGTTTAAGCGGCAAGGGGCGTGGTGAGCAGAGGGGTGTGAGAGAGAGAGAGAGAGAGAGAGAGAAAGAGAGAGATTCCATTTATATTAGAAGTCTGAAACTGGCAAATCCGGAGGCAGGAAGGGGATTCGTGGCAGCCAGGGCTGGGGGAGGGATGGGGGAAGTGTAGGAATTTGACATAGGTGGTGGGTATACAATATTGTGAAGATACTAAAACCCACTGAAATGTCAGTGTGGTGTGGGTGTACAAAATTGGTATAACCACTCTGGATAAACTTCAAGAAGATGAAAATGAAAGCTGTAGACAATGATGAGACAACAGAAATAGGCAGAAGCCAAATCATGAAAAAGCCTTATGTGCTAAGTTAAGGAGTCCAAGTATGACTGAAAGCAATGGGGAGCCAAAGAAGGCTTTTATATTGAGTGAGAGAGAGAGAGAGAAAGAGAGAGCAATTCTGATATTAGAATGAGCTTTTTAGTCACACTAAAGAGAATGCAGAACGTATTAGAGTGTTGGTAAAAAGAACAATAAGGTAAAAAATACAGTGATGAAATAATGAGACCCTGAACCAAAACAGGGCAAGGTAACAGCAGGAAAGAGATGGATATACACAGATCAAAGAGAGAAACTTGGTTACCAGTTGGATGTGGATGGAGGACAATAGGGAATCATCTAGGACAATCTTCTGGTTTGCACAACTGAAGTGTGACACACACATATATTCATATACATACACCTCACATCCTGCCTCATTCCATAAGGATTTGAGGTGGTTTACTGGAAGAATACATATGATGAAAAATCAATTTGGATAATGAAAATAAATAATGTGCACCAAAAACCACATTATATTGCTCTCCAAATTATCATAAGGTGGCCGTCAAATGAAGATTAAGCTTCTAGTTAGCTATGCAAAGAAGAATATACACAACATCCTTAAGAAATAAAAGCAAATCAGTTGTGGTTTATGAGAAGTATAGCTTTTCTAAGATGCTGAGCCTTGAGAGAAATTTCACCAGTGAGTCCTAAAGAGAATTCTGGATGATATAATAGAAAAAGTCCCTTGAAAGAATGCCTAAAAAAACTAAAGTTCTGTTTTGAGTGACTTTTTCTTTTCTTCTTTAAAAAAAAATTCCATACTACAAGCACTCCAGTAAAAACTAAGCTAAACGGGTCATAATGCAGTCCAAGCACTTTAAGATATTCAAAGAAATGGACGGAATAACATTCTTCACACAATCCTCCATTAATACTGTTTCACAAAACCTGATTTGGAAAAATTTAGCTAGCCAAGAGTATGTGGTTGAATGCAAAGATTTGATATTAGTGACTAAGGGTAGAAGTATATGTTTTATCAATCAATCAAAGCAAGAAAAAATGAAGAGGAGATAATTCTGAGAAGTTTAAGAGGCCTACCCAAAATATATTCCACTTCTCAGAAAAATAAGCCTCGCATAGGTCAGAACCTTGTTCAAAACAAAACAACAACAAAAAAAACAGTCTAATTCTGCTCAAACACATGATGAATGAGAGGATCATGGTTCCAAATTCCAAAACCAGGGCTATGAGCTATAGATAAATGCTATATATTCCAATTTTAGGAATCTGAAAGCTAAAATGTTGATTAAAAAGGAAGCACTTTATAATGACCATATTGTTTAACACCATAAATCCTCCTTTATAGAAAAGTCTATGGATGATCAATGTATATATTACCTGCCTAATTGCAGGCAATATATAGCCTATATTCTCAGGTAGAGATAAGGAGAAAGGAATTTGTACCTGCTATATGCCAGGACTGTTAGTTGCTTTATTATTTTTTAAAATTTTAATCTGTATAATAACCCAATAATAATAACCCTCATTTTAAAGATGGGAGGAAAAAAATTTAGCTGAAGTAACCTAATCAAAAGGCCCTACTTAGAATAGGTTTACACCCACAGGAACAGATTAGCTTTAAGAACATGATTTTTCTGGGGGTACAAAAGAGCTTCAAACTATCATATCACTTCCTGGAACACCATTTTACAATTTCTATCACTGTTACCCATTAGTAATCCAAACTCTGGCTATAAACTTTTTTTTTTTTAAATCTCTCATCATTTATATGATTTGTTAATTTTTCCTTTCCTGTTCTACTTCTGTAATCCTAATTTTAAAAAAAATTCACTATCATATACCTGGATTATTTTAATGACCAATTAACTAGTCTTTTTGAACCTCAGTACTTCTTTATTCCTATTTGTCCTTTATACAGCTATGCAATGAGTTACTCTAAAACAACCTTTTTTATTATTTACTTCCATAATTTAAAAACATCTAGAGACTTAATTCTAAAACCCTTATCTTTGTTTTCAATCTCCTCCATAACTTACAGTATCTCTTCAAAAATATTTTCATCTGTTCTAACATAAACTCCCTATTCTTGGGAGACTCGTTTCTTTACTGTTCCTAAAACATCTTATACCAATACTTCCTTTCATTGCTATTTCTCTTCTCTATACCTAAACAAATTCTACTTATCCGTCAAGATACAATGTTTCCTTGAAACTTTCCTCTATCATTTCACCTCACAATCTTTTCCTTGAATGAACTCCTGTATTATACATATGCAAGTCAGCATCTGAGCATACACAGTTTTTTCTCTAGTCATTTCACTGGCACATTAAGGGGAAGAATCTTGTCTCTTTAAATTTTATCTTCCCACAACACCTAGTACAATTCTGGTCATATGGTTAGTAGACTGAAAAGAAAACCTGTGGGAAACTGTGAGAGAATGTATTAAAAGAAAAACTCAAGACTTTATGCAAACACTAGGCTAAAGGATTTGAAATGTGGACCTTGAACAGGTTCATATATTTAAGATGATGACATCAGGAATTCATACTTAAACATAAATCAAGTGATCATAAAACTATAATCTTCACATATTAAGTTTATATTAGCAGTCTAATGATTTTTATTGGAAAGGGAAACATTTTAACAAAGCTCTATCACTTAAACTCTAGAATCCCACCCCCCCTTTTAATACTCTTATTAATAAGGTTGGTAGAAATATTAAAGTTGAACTTTTATACAGATTAGAAATATAATGTCTTCGAAAAAAGCTAGTATAAAACCCAAAACAGATCCACATAATGCTAGTAATAGTAGTAACTTCTTATACTTAGCACACTTAAGTGCTGCACAGCTGGTGAAGAGTACAAGGAAGGTTAAATAATACATGCAATATGGTATCTTATCTGTCCTGAATTAATGGAATCTGGTACTATTCTGTTTCTGAAAACAGAACTAAAAATCTGTTTCACCTTATATTTGATTATTAAATTAAGAAACTAATTCTTTATCAAAACTTACCGTTAAGTAGATATTAAAAACAAACTGTTTAAATTCAGCATGTTAGGGCTCCTAATTTACAAGCCTCCTTTTCCTTCCTGAAATCAGATCAGGTGTTGAATTTTGTCAAATGCTTTTGTATCTATGAAATGATCATGTGGTTTTGTTCTTTATTCTATATTAATATGGTCTTTAAAATTAATTGATGTTCAGATGTTTAACCAATCTCACATTCCCAGGATAAATCCCACTTGGTCATGATGTATAATCCTTTTTATATGTTACTAAACTCAGTTTGCTAATATTTAACTAAGGATTTTTGTGTATATGTTCATGAGAAATACTGGTCTGTAGTTGTGCAGTTTGATAGAGTTATGAATTCCAAAAATATATATTGGATTATGTTTGTAAACTGGTCTGTCAAAGTTTCACATTTACTTCATTAAATTATGATTAGGGCTTTGATTGGGCCACGTTAGTAAAAGACATGGCAAAAGAAGAGAGTTGGAGTCTTGAGCTGGAGCCCCAGGAAGTAAGCACACAGAGGAGCTTGGTCTTTGAGAAGGCCCTGGGAAGAGAAACAAGCAGTTTACCTAATAGTCTACAGCTGGCCTTGTGGAGATACAAGAGCAGCTGAGCCCAGAGAGAGGCAAGCCCCAGAAAGAGAGGAACCCAGGAAGACTGAACCCCTTACAGACATCGGCAGCCATCTTGCTCCAACACACTGCAATAGACTTTGGTGAGGGAGGTGACTTGCGCTTTACAGCCTGGTAACTGCAAGCTTCTACCCCAAATAAATACTCTTTATAAAAACCAACCCATTTCTGGTATTTTGCATCAGCACCCCTTTGGCTGACTAATACAGTAGTTTTCTTTTGTTGTTTTTGTCTTCTGGCTTTGATATCAGGGTAATACTCATCTCATAGAATGAGACTAATTCAATACCCATTCATGATAACTCAAATTGGGAATAGAAGGAAACTCCTCATTCTGACAAAAGACATCTACAAAAAGTCCATAGTTAATATCATACTTAATGGTGAAGGTTTTCCCCTAGAAATCAGGGGAAAAGATGAGGATGTCTGTTCTTACTACTTTTATTCACCGTTTGGGGCTCTACCCAGAACAATAACACCAAAAACTAATAACTAAAACTAAAAAGATATTAAATTCATTCAGATTTAGGAAGGAAAGATGTGGCAGTTTATTCCCAGATGACATTATCCTATATGTAAAAAGTTCTAAAGAATCTAAAAACAAACAAACAAAAAAACTAGAATAGAAATAGAAAAGTAAAAAAATATTAAGATCAATATACAAAAATTAGTTACATTTCTGTATTCTAGCATAAATGTGGAAATGAAATTAAGAAAGAAAATTCCATTCAAGTTAACATCAAAAAGAATAAACTACTTAGGAATAAATTTGTAAAAAGAAGTGCAAGATTTATATACTGTTACAAAACACTGAGATAAAAAAATCTAAATAAATGTATCCATTCCATGATTGTAGACTGGAAGACTCAATGTTGTTAAGATGGCAACTCTCCTCAAATCGATCTATAGATTCAACACAGCCCTTTTCGAAATCCCACCTGGCTTTTTTTTTTGTATAAATAAGCTGATCCTAATTTTTATATGGAAAAGCAAAGGACTTAGAATAGCTAATAAACAATCTGAAAAATAACAAAGTTGGGAGAACTTAGATTAACCAATTGCAAGACTTACTATAAATCTACATTAAGCAAGACAATGTGGTATTGATAAGCAAATAAATCAATGAAAAGAATAGAGAGTTCAGAAATAAACCTTTATATTTATGTGTGACTGATTTTTGACAAAGATGTTAAGAAAATTCAATGCGGGAAAGGATAGTCTTGGGAAAGGATAGTCTTTCAAACAAATGGTGTTGGGGGAACTTACCATATGCAAAAAAAGGGGAGAGGTGTATCTTAGGACTCTTACCTCACACCATACGCAAAAATTAATTCAAATGTATTAAAGACCTAAACGCATGAACTAAACTATAAAACATCTAAAAAACACATACAGGAGAAAATCTTTGTGAGCTTGGGCTAGGCAAGGAGTTCTTAGATACAGCACCAAAAGCATGAGATATAAAAGATAATACTGATTAACTGGGCTACATTAAAATTAAAACTTTCTGAGCTTCAAAAGACATTAATAAGAAAATGAAGACAAGCTACAAATTGGGAAAAATATTAGCATACTGTATATAAAGGACCTGGATTCAGAATACAGATGAACTCTTATAACTCAATAAGATGACAAATGGTACAGTTAAAAATCAGGCAAAAGACTGGTTTGAATAGACATTTCACTGAAGAAGACATACAAATGGTTTATAAACACATAAAAAATTGCAACATTATTATTCATTAGGAATATGCTAATTAAAAACCATAATGAGTTATCATGACACACTCACTAAATAGGGTATGATAAAAAAGACAGACAATATCAAGTACTAGTAAAGTTGTGGAGAAACTGGAACCCCCATACACTGCTGGGGTTCAGTCATTGCAGAACAGAGTTTGGAAGTTTTTTAAAAATTTAAATTTAATGTATCATACAGCCCAGCAATTCTATTCTTAGAAATCTACCTATGAGAAATGAAAACATATATCCATACACAGATTTGTGCATGAGTGTTCAAAGAAGCATTATTCATAATACCCCCAAACTGGAAATTATCCAAGTGTCTATCATTGAGAGAAAGGATTTCACAAAAAAAAATCACTGTCAAGTATATTAGCTTAGATGAATATATTATATAAATTATACCTCAATAAAAGTTATAAAATAAAATTCAATTGTAGATATTAATCTCCTATAGCAAGCTCTAAGCATTTTTCCTTGTTTAATATTGCTTTTTAAAAAAGGATAAGATGCATGACAAAAAACCTATTGTATATACTAACAATTTCTGGGATTCAAACACAAACACTATGATTCTGTGATATTACTTAGCCCTACTTGCAACTGACTAAAATTATCTCAAGGAATACGAAAAGCAATCATGTTATTTAAGAATGGTCACCTGCATGTAATTAAAGACTATTTCATTTACCCTGGCAGTTTCCTTCAATATAATTATGCTGTTTTGAATAGAATCACTGATATATAAGGGTAGAAAGACATAAATCATGTAGTCCAATCCCCCGTCCCCCCTCCCTTTTTTTTTTTTTTTTTACAGATAAGAGGAGACAAAGAGATGAAATGACTTTTTCAAGATCACAACTTCAACAAATAGTGCCGGTGAAACGGGATATTCATATGCAGAATGAAAGTAGTCCTCTACTTCACACCATATACAAAAATTAACTAAAAATGGATGAAAGACCTAAATATAAGAACTAAAAATACAACACTCCTAGAAGAAAACTGAAACATCTTCAGGACCTTGTGTTTTGCAATGGTTTCTTAGACTTCATATCAAAAGTATGAGCAACAAAAGAAAAAAAAATAGATAAACGAGACTTTACCAAAATTTAAAAACTTTGCACAAAGGACTTTATCAGGACAGTAAAAAGACAACCTAAAGAATGGGAGAAAGTATTTGGAAACAACACATCCAATAAGGGTTAAATATACATAATATATAAAGAAATATATAAACAAATTCTACAACTCAACAACAAAAAGATAAACAACCCAAATTAGAAACAGGAAGAATAACTGAATAGACATTTCTCCAGGGAAAATATACAAATGGTGAATATGCACATGAAAAAATGCTCAAATAATTAGCCATTAGGGAAATGTAAGTCAAAACCACAGTGAAATATCATTCACATACTAGAATGGCTACTCTTTTTTAAAAAAGAAAGGAAGTACTGGAGAGAATGTGGAGAAATAGGAACCCCTGTATATTACTGGTGGGAATGAAAAATGGTACAGCTACTGTGGAGAACAGTTTGGCAGTTCCTCAGAAAGTACACAATTACCATATGATTTGGCAATCCCACCTTTACATATACATCCAAAAGAATTGAAAACAGGGACTCAAACAGATATTTGCACACCAATGTTCATAATGGCATTATTCACAATTGCCAAAAGATGGAAGTAACTCAAGTGTCCATCAACCGATGAATGGATAAATGAAACATTATTCACCCATAAAGAGGAATGAAGTTCTGATATGTGCAACAACATGGATGAACCTTGAATACATCTCCTTGAGTGAAATAATTAGAATATGCAAATTCAGTCAGAAACTAAAATATAGGTTATCAGGGACCAAGGTAGGGGAGGAGAATGGGGTGATAAAGCTTAATTGGTACAGAGTTTCTGTCTAAGGTGATGGAAAAATTTTGCTATTGGATGGTGGTGATGGTAGCACAGCATTGTGAATGTAATTAACACCACTGAATTGTGTATTTGAAAGTAGTTAAACTGAGAAATTTTAGTTTGTATATATGTTATCAGAATAATTTTTTATAAATGATAGAACTGTACAACACAAAGAGTGAACCCTAATGTAAACTATGGACTATAGTACAATGAGAAGATAGCTTCATCAATTTTAACAAAGGTACCACACTAATGCAAAAGTTAATAGGGAAAACTGTGCGGGTGTGTGTGAGTGAGAGAAATATGGGAACTCTGTACTTTTTGCATGATTCTTCTGTAAACCTACAATTGCTCAAATTAAAAAAAAAAAAAAAAAAAAAAGAAAAGATCATACAAAGTTGGCTGCAAAGCTTCCCAGTCTCTTAACTTTCCTGCTCTTTCCACCCACAGACTACAGTTTTGTTGGTTTTTCTTTTCTTTTCTTTTCTTTTTTTTTGAAAGAACAAAGTGGGAGAAGATTATCTAGCATAATCATAGGGAAAATATCCAAACAGATAAGCAGATAATTAATTTTCATGCCAAGAACAAACCTCTTGTAACCCCCAAATTGTTGGTTCCTTTATATGCTACAAAAAGGGCAGGAAACTTTAGAAAGCCTTTTCCATATATAATATCTCATTTAGTACTCAAAACTACACTATGAAATAAGAATTACCTTATTTAATATTCAGAGAAAGTGAGGTTCAAAATAGATAACTTGCAGTGGTTAGATTTCTATGTGACAGAGCCAGAGTTTTAATTTTAATTAAGTTTATCTGACTTCAAAGCCATGCTCATTTTTCCATGCTGCTTTCAGATACTTTAAACAGAGGTCATCAAAAATTTTGGTGACAATTTCTTTCAATAAATATTGTTCAGATTTATATCTCATATATATATTAAATTATGTTTATTGTAAATCACAAAATAGACATTTTAAAAGGATGAAATAAAAATAAATGTTTAAAGGTTCTAATTTTCTTCCCACAGTAAGCTAAACTATCTTTCATACCCCCAGACCTATCCTATGATGTGACATCATCTGCAGTAAACATACACCATTCTAGAACCATTATACTGCTGTTTCCCCCCCCCCCCCCCAAGAACTGAATACCATTCTCCTTTATAATTTTCTTCTATTCTTGGCATTTCATGCTCATTTTAAAGCTTTAATTCCTGTATTTCTAATTCAATTAATTCCTATATTAAATTTAAGTTCTGTTATTCTTATTCTCTTCCATTTTTAGGCTATTTAGATTGGAAATACATCCACCAATTTTGAAACAGCTCTATCAGTGAAGCTGGGCTTTCTTACTTAAAATCAGAGTTTTAAAAAATGACTATCATAACGTACAAAGAAATGAAAACTCATGTTTCTGATGGGTTGAAAGTTTTCTGTCAAAAGGTTTACTTACTGTGTTTAGGAAGGGTAAAAAACTTAAGATTGAAAAAAAAGGAGGTATTTCCATTAACACTTAATGTAGTTTTTAAATAATCTAAGCAGCACATAATCTCTAAGCCTCATAGAAAGTAACATTTGTTGAGTTAAATAAAACCCACAAGACAACTGGTTATCAGTGTTATATGAAACCAAGAAGTTAGGAATAGGTTGCAATTTACACTTCATTAGAAATCAGTGACTCTACATTATGTTTCATTAGAAGTATGCTATAAAATATTTCTATCTGATTTAAAATAATTAAATAGATCTGGCTTTGGATCACTTTTTACCACTGTAATCCCACATAAAGTAAAATCTTGCTTCTCAAATACAGCTGCTGCAGTACAATTCCTTCCAGAAGTTATCTTTCTCCTACTTAATCAAACTTGTTCTCCTACAAATCAACACACAGCAAATATATTTCAAACCAATATTTACCAATCATTTATTTATTATCAGCTCCCTTAACTAAATATTAAGGAATACGATTTTCTAGGGTAGAATTGAGTTTAGAGAGCCCCACAAATTATTTTAATATCTAAGATTTTGTCAGCTCCTACATGAGAACTAATTTTGACCCCCTTGGAGGTGAAATGTTCTAAACTATCTTTCACTAAACTTTACAAATGCACATATGCTAGAAATATAAAGTCACAGGAGCCTATTTTAAAAATAACTTAATAAACTGAAGATAAGGAGTAGAAAGCTTATTTGTATTGCCCAAAAGTCTTCAAAAAGTTCAACTTACTGAATAATATCCTACATTATTTTCAAAACATGAAAGAGACAAAAGCAAAGTTGGAAAGAATCATGAGTTGGTCAGTAATAAATTCATTATAAAGTCTTTGAGCATGGTTATTTCAACAATAAATTACTATCTTAATCATAAAAAAAAAAAAAAAAGCGTTGGTCAGGACAGACGTCCAAAAAAAGCCTGGAAACTGCAAAGGACTTAGTAATATTTGGTGGTAACTTCACACAAAAACCATAAAATACCAGACATGGAAAAATCAAAACAACCACATTTACCTAAAGGGGCGGGGCGGGGGGGGGGGGCAGAATCTCTGAGGAAGTTTTTACCTTTTTTATTAGAAAAGTTGTAGGTCTACAGAAAAATCATGCAGAAAATACAGAGTTCGCATATACTCCCCCTATTAACACCTTGCATTAGTGTGGTAATTTGTTTCAAGTGATGAAAGAATATTATAATAATTGCACTATTAACTATAGTCTGTGGTTTACACTAGGATTCACTGTTTGTATTGTACAGTCTGATTTTTAAAAAATTTTTTATTCTAGTAACATATATATCTAATATTTCCCCTTTTAGTCACATTAAAATATATAATTGGGTGCTGTTAATTACATTCACAATGTCATGCTACCATCACCACTATCCATTACCAAACCTTTTTCATCACCCCAAATAAAAATTCTGTACAACTTAAGCAATAACAACTCCTTTCCTACCCATACCCCAGTCCCTGGTAACCTGTATTCTAGTTTCTGGCTCTATGAATTTAGAAGTTCTTAAAGCCAAAACCACTATATTATTCCTGCCTTAAGTATAGTTATCTCTATAGTAGAATATAGTATATTAGATTACTACAGACTATAAAGCAAATAAGGTAAAATAGAAACTTGTATTGTTATAATGAAGTTTTATTCCAGAAAATTTTTATTTGGATTATAATATATGCAATTACTTATCAGAAATCCATACACATACTTTCATAAGTAACTCCGATATAGAATGTTTTCCAAATTGATCATCCTACTCTACCACTCTATCTTTAAAACCACTACTTGAATGAGGGAATTTTGGGGGGTGATGGATCTGTTTTTTCCTTAATTATGGTCCTGGTTACATGACGTATGTATCTGTCAAAACTCATATAATGATATACCAAAAGAGTGGGTTTTACTGCATGTAAATAAATTTTAAAACCCAAAAGAAAAACAACAAACAAAAAAACACTGTTTGAGTTATTCTTCTAAAATGCCGATTTGGGTAATCCCATGCTATCTATCTCTATACCTAATGCACCCTATTTTTGCATTTACAGCACACTGTAATTATTTACAAAATTCTGAGTTTCATGTCAGATTATCAACTCCTTGATGGCAGAGACAATATAATTTTTTTTTTAACAATATAATTTTTATATTCCCAGTGCCTACCACAATACCAGGCAGTTTTACTTGCTGAATAAATGTTATGCTTAACTGAACTGTTGGCCTGTTAAACTCTTTAACACAGACATAAATGTATGTACAACTAAACAAGGCTTGTTCTCTAATATTCTATTCAAAATAAGGTTATCTGATCAAGAAATGCTCAGTTCCTTGAGTTATCTGGTCATATTAAAGTTAAGAGTTGCAAACTCAAATGCCGACAGTAGCCTTGCCCACTCTAGAAGCAAGGATGGATACAAAACAAGGGAAGAATGTGGCAACCTAGAGACTGAACGCCCAAAAGCCCAAAGCCATAACTACTTGATTGTAGCCACTTGTGAATGTAGATCATGTAGGACCAGACCTGTAAACTTTCCCTCTATACTTTTTTTTGTTTTGTTTTCTAAATCTGACTTCTTGATTTTAAATCTTGGTCACCTTAACAACCAATCAGCCATACTTTATGAGTCAAAGGAAAAAAGTTTACAGAACAGATTTGGCCTGCAGAGCATCCAATATGACCTATGAAAATAACTCAACTTCAACTGATAATGACAGATTACTTGGTTTGGGTCAAGGAACCCAACAATTGCTTTGAATTTTTATTTGCTCCCGGCCTACTTCCTTAGGCTCATATTCAAGCAACTCTTTTCTATCTCTCAATATGATGGAATCACATTGGCTTTCTTTTAGTTCCAAAACTCTTCTTTCTACCGCACTGCGTTTATAAGCTTTCAGCCTGAAAAGCTATCCACTGCCTCAAACATAATCCCTCCCTCAAACACTCATGCTGGCTAATACCTACCCCCTTTTTTTTTTTTTTTTAAATCATTTCCCCCACCCTGAGATGGCTTCCTCGTCTGTTTGCTCATTATTTGCGCTTGACTTTTTTTTTTCTTCCTCTCACTGTCTGCTTGTTTTTTTCTTTAGGAGGCACCTGGAACCGAACCCAGGACCGTCCATATGGGAGGCAGGCACTCAACTGCTTGAACAACATCCGCTCACTGCTCACTTATTTTTGCTCATTGCCTGCTCTTTTTTTTCCTTCTTGCCTGTGCTCAATGTCTGTTTGTTTTCTTTAGGAGGCACCGGGAATCAAACCTGGGACCTCCCATGTGAGAGGCAGGAGCCCAACTGCTTGAGCCACATCCGCTCCCTAATACCTACTCTTGACACTGCCTCAGGGAAGCATTCCATGATCTCTCCTAGACTAGATTAGGTCTACTTTTAAAAAAATATCCTCAAGCCCTCAGCGCTCTTCTCAATAGCATTTTCACAACCATAATTAAATAACCATTCCTGTAATTAGTTGTTTAATGACTATTTTTCTCACTGGATTTCAAGCTCTAAAAGGACAGAAAGTGGGTATACCTTGTTCATTACTATATTCTGAAGATCAAACATGGCATGTGATCGGCATCAATAAATATTTGATGAAGGAAAGAATAAAGACTTTTTTTTTTTTTTTACTATCATACAAAAAAGAATAATGGTAAAGGAAATAACTGAAAGACAGTAAAAATTTGAATTTTCCCCCTGAGACATAGGGGAGATTTTCATTAAAAAAAAAAAAAAAAAAAAAAATTTTTTTTACCTGTATTCCTCTATATATCTATTTATATGTCTCTCTTAAGTTTAACTACTCTATTCAATCTATTTTGTCTACTTTATCTGGCTAGTACTGAAACTGTTGTATTAAATATCTCACTATATAAATGTATTTTGTCGAACTATCATATTCAAATTAGTTTTTGCTTTATATATTTAGCTATTTGATTAATAAAAATTTTTGGCTATTGTATTTCCTTTAAGAATTTTACCATTTATTTACCCATTTCACCAATGTCTCTACCTGATTTAGTATTTTTAACCTTAAATTCTATCCAATCTGGTATTAATACTGCTATTCCTGTTATTCCTTTTTTTTTAAACCTTTTTTTAAAACATCCTTTGCTCATCTCTTTATTTTCTTCTCAACATTTTACTTTTTTTACTCTCGCTCCCTTACTGATTTTTCTAACTTGGGGATTTTATTTTATTTTATTTTTATCTTGGGGATTTTAACACCTTAAATAAGCTAAGGACTTCAGCCTGGATCTCTCTCCTGAACTACAGACTGGTATATCCAACTACCTATTTAACACCTACATTTGGATATCTAATAGACAGCTCAAAGTTTTTACTGTTTCCAAAATGAGTTGCTTATACTGTTCTTCACACACCTGCTCCTGCAGGATTCCCCATCTTGATTAAGGGAAGCTCATTCTTCTGGTTGCTTAGAACAAAAATCTTGGCATTACCATTGACTCCTGGTCTTTCTCACCACACTTTTGGATCACAAGCAACTCATACTGCCTCTACCTTCAAAATATAACTGGAATTCAACCATTTCCCAGTCTCTATCCTCCCTCACAATTTCCTAACTGGCCTCTTCTACCCTTACCACTCCTCAGCAATTTAACACAGGAACAGCCCATGTCACTCCTCTCTGCTCAAAACCCTTCCAATGGCTTCCTTCTTCATTCAGAATAAAAGCCAAAATCCTTACAATGATCTACCAGTTTTGAATATGAATTATAACATTTCTTAAGACATTCTTTTCTCCTCTCAGTACAAGCCTTACCTTATTTTAGGAAACATCATTTACAATATTTTAAGTGTTATATAAATTGGTGAGAAAAGATATAACTTTGGTTCAGAAGCTATGAAACAGAGCAGAGGAATTTTTGGTCTTTTTTCCCTCAGATCTCAAACATCTCTGCAACCCTGGAGCCAGAGACATGCGAGATGAAAGCATATGATATTATACTGTTAATCATAAAAGAAATATTAAAGGAAGAATGAATATATTTAGAGGGGAAAAGCATTTATAGTTCTAATGTTAAAAGCAACTGCTTTCAAATCAAACCAATAAACAGGTTAAGTTCTATGAAAAGATCAACTTCAGTTGCTCTGAATTCTAAAAATTGTTTTTCAGAATTCTAAAAAATTTTTGCTCTCATGGTAGCAAATACAGTAAACTGTCCTCTTAACCACTATTCATTTTCCACTAGAAATTACACTATCCAAAACAATTTGTAATTCACTGTAGCAGATTAAAAACGGCCACAAATTCTTTGTTGGTCCTTCCATTAAGGTGAATCTAATTTCCCTCCCTTTCAATCTGGGCTGACCTTATTGACTTGCATGATAAATAAAATGAGGCAGAAACAACCTTCTGGAATTACCAAGACTAGGTCATAAGAAACCTTGCAGCTTTGAGCCAAGTGTCTTACAACACTCTCTGGGAACCCTAACCCATCATGCTAATAAAATGTCAGACTACCATAATGTAGCCATGCTGGTGATTCAGTAATAGGTACTACAACCGATATCCTCAGTTGAGCTCAGCGTTCCAGTCATCTTTGCCAAGGTGGCACATATGTGGGTAAAGCCATCCTGGACGAACCAGTCTAGCCTATTCTCCAGCTGAATACCTCCAAGTAACATCCAACAATACCCCATGGAACAAAGGTAAGCCCTGCCTGAGTTTCTGACCCATCAAACTGTGAGACATAAGAAAATGGTTGTTATGTTAAACCATTAAGTTTTGGGGTAATTTGTGGTATATCAACAGATAATTGAAACATTCAGTAACATTTTTATTAAACTGGTAACGATGAAGAAGTTTTCATTTCAAATTTAATATGACCTCCATTTTATTTTTTCCCTAGATATCAAATTATTTATTTTAATCTTATTTCCACTTTACTCCCTAAAACCTAAATAATCACATGTAACTACTTTAACCCTTACCCTTCTATGATTATGATGGCAAATTTCAATGTTATTAACTATTTTAAGGTTTTTAAACAACAAAAGAACCATAATCTCACTTTATACTTGAAGAAAACCTTGTACACTGAAGAGTTTATTAATTATGAGGAAACAAGCAACTTCTCACTAAACATTATCAAATACTTTATCAACTAAAGTATGAAGATATAACTTCCTTCCATCTGCTAAGCAATCGACAGGTGATTAGGAGAAGTCACAGTTTTGCCCTGCTAAGGAAAGAATAAGAAATACTGAAAGGAAAAAGTTCAGGGACCACTGTCATAATGAAAATTGGTTTCAAGAAACTTATTTTACAACCAAACAAGGGAATTTGCAAGTCAATTAACTCTTTTAAGGTCCATTTCTTTATCTGCAAAATGGGGATAGTTCCCCAACATTATATGGTCACTGATGACTAGAGACAATGTACACAAAAAGCAGTTTGGACCACAGTGGTGAATGGAAGTTTACCTAATATAGTTTTTTAATTACTATTAGTAGTAGTAAAAGACTCAATATATTAATAGATAAGACCAATAACATAGCAATCAAATGACAAAAAAAGAATTACAGGCAACCAAATTATATTTTCTCTAAAGTGTAACACAAAATGTGTACTTACCGTCTTATTCACTTAAGTAATATTGAGCTCATACTCTAATTTCCAGGCATGGAGGAGCTACCATAAAAAAGCCTTCAGCGGACAGAAGCATTTTAAAACTAAGCTCAATTCTAGATTAGGTTAATTTAGGGTAATATGATAGGTGATCACAGAAGCATCTCTTTTTGTCAATGACACATACGGTGAAATCTTCAGAACAAAAAGTATAGTTAACAAAAACCAACATAAAACCCTATTAATTAATTTTACTTAAAAGAAATCTTACCTGCAAAAGGGTACTAAAGTCATCAAAGAAGCAAAGAAACAAGTGATCAAAAGTGTTAAGAGGTTTGTGAAGTAAGCCAAAGAATAGTGGGAAAGATGTTTATTCTCATGTTCGGAAAGATCAGGCCAGAAGAATGGGGAAGCTTCTGAAGTAACTAAGTCATTAATGAAATGGACTTGGGAATGGGTATAAGAAGAAGGAGGTATTTATAAATGAGATCTACCCAAAATAAGCAAAGGAAGAGATTAAAACAAATATATGATCTAGAAGTTTGGGGGACATAAGGACAAAAAAGAAAGCACAAAATATAAGTGGAGCATAGGAAACTGAACAAACAGGAACCAAAGGTTATGTATGATGTATGCACATTCTCTTAGCTCACCCTCAAGAAGAAACAGCCGTGAAAGAACATGGAATAGTGGTAAGAAGAGGTTTTTTATTTTATGTTATTTTATTTTTAAAGAAGCTTTAGATTACATAAATGTTACATCGAAAATATAGGGGGAATTCCCATATACCTCATCCTTTCCCCCTCCCCCACTTTTCCCCATTAACAACATCTTTCATTAGTGTGGTATGTTTGTTACAACTGAGGAACTCACACCAAAGCATTGCTACTAACCATGGTTTATAGTTCACATTATTTTTCACTGCACAATTTTATAGGTTTTGACAAAACGTATAATGGCCTGTATCTGTCACTGCAATGTCATACAGGACAATTACAATGTCCCTACAATGTTCCATGTTACCCCTAATCTTTCCTTTCCCTCCCCTCAGAACCTCTGGTAACCACTGTTCTTTATATTGTTACAAGTTCTCCTACTGCTAGAATAATAATAAGTCTATTTTAGTCCATCATTGAATTCCCGCCTTATGCTTGTTCATTCCTCCATCTTAAGGATTTTGGGATGGTGATGCCCACACTGTTTCTGATTGAGAGGGGGGTTAGATCCCATGGGACAGATGGATGGAACTGTCTTGCTTGCAGTTGTAAATATTCTGTTTTTTGGGATGGGCAGCATCCATCATCATCCTCTTGTTAGTTGTTCTGGGCAAGTCCAGTGAACTGGACAGTAAGCATTCCAACTGCTGAGATTCAGGGCTCAGCTGGCATATGACCAGATAGAAGATTTAAGTCTACATTTAACGAGTATAGTGCCAATCATAGGTTCAAATAAAAGGGTCAAAAAAGCCATGTGAAGGGAAACTATAAATGAGTCTAACTTTGTTACATTGGCGAACATATATTCCAATGTAAGGCCCACCAACAGGGTGCCAAATTCCTGAGTTTGTCTGCCCTGCCTATAGTGTCTAGATGTCTCCATAGTCCTCAGGAGCCCCCTGCTTAAGGCACTGTTTACTGTGGCAGTCAATGAGATCCTTCTTAAGATAGGTGTAAGTGTAAACTCTGGAATGACCTCCTGACCCACTTTGAAATCCCTTAGCCTTAAAAACTCATTTGTATTTAATTTTTCCCCCTTTTGGTCAAGTTCTTTTTTCAAATGCATCACTAGTTGGCACTTGGTAATAATCCCTTGGTGCCACGGAAGCTTATCCCCAAAGTCATGTCCCACTCCAGGAGAAGGTAGCGAGTTTATATGTTGAGTTTGGCTTAGAGAGAAGTCACATCTAAGCAACAAGAGAGTTTCAGAAGGTAACTCTTAGGCAATATATAATACTAGGATAAGTTTCAATTTCACAAGAACAAGATTCATAAGTACAAGCACCAATATCAAGGGCCTGGCACATTGGTCTGTCCTCCTCTGCTAGGTACTGCCCATGTACTCTAGGGTATCTTGCCACTCTATTAGAGAATGTAGCAGGACTTCTAGGAAGGGAATTCAATATTCTTTCAGTTATTGTGTGGGTCTCCACCCACCAAGACAATACCCCATGACCACTTGAACATGTATTCATATTCCATAGAGGCATGCCCCAGGTGCACCTCTCCCCACACATCTCATCACCAACATACCTCATCCCCTCCTGCTCTCACCTTTTCCCCTATTAATAACATCTTACGTGAGTATTTCAATTGTAATTATGTCGCTTACTATTTGTATGACTTTGGGCTATTGATTTACTCTTTGAAAGTTTTCTCAAATATAAAGAAAAGATAAGAGAAACCAATTCACAAAGTTATTATAAAGATTAAAATAATATATGTAAAATAAGTATAATTAATAGTTTTGAATACAACACTATTGTGGGTATAGGAATAAATTTTTAAATATTATTAATATCAATACTATTAATATAGCATTGTTCACTGAGTATCTTCTATATGCCAGGCATTCAGTTAGGTTACTTTATGCTAATCTTTTTTTCCCCCCATTTCTTTATTTTTTATTTTTTTATTACTTTATGCTAATCTTCACAAGATTCTTGCCAAGTATATACAGGCATACCTCGTTTCATTATGCTTTGTAGATACAGCTTTTTTTTTTTTTTAAACAAATTAAAGGTTTGTGGCAACCATGAATCGAGCAAATCTCTCAGCGCCATTTTTCCAGAGACTTTGTGTTTCTGTATCACATTTTGGTAATACATGCATATTTCAAACTTTTTCCTTATTATTTATTATATCAGTTATGATGATCTCTGATCAGTGATCTTTGAAGTTACTATTTTAATTGTTTTGGGGCGACACGAACCGCACCCATATAAGACAGCAAACTTAATCAATAAATATTGTGTGTGTTCCAACTGCTCCACTGACTGGAGCATCACTCTCCCTCTTATGGGGCCGCCCTATTCTCTGAGACACAATATTGAAATTGGGCCAATTAATAACCCTACAGTGGCCTCTAAGTGTTCAAGTGAAAGAAAGAGTCATGTCTCTCACTTTATTTAAATCAAAAGCTAGAAATGATTAAGCTTAATGAGGAAGGCACGTCCCTAAGGTAGGCAGAAAGCCAGCCCTCTTGAACCAGTTCGCTAAGTTGTGAATGCAAAGAAGTTCTTGAAGGAAATGAAAAGAGCTACTCCAGTGAACACACAAATGATAAGAAAGCAAAACAGCCTATTGCGGAGATGGAGAAAGTTTTAGTGGTCTGGATAGATCAAACCAGCTACGACATTCCCTTAAGACAAAGTTTAAAACAGAGCAAAGTCCTAACTTTCTTCAATTCTATGAAGGCTGAGAAAGGTGAGGAAACTGCAGAAGAAAAGTCTGAAGCTAGCAGAGGTTGTTTCATGAGGTTTAAGAAAAAAAGCCATCTCCCCAAGTGCAATGTGAAGCAGCAAGTGCTGATGCAGCAGGTTATCCAGAAGATCTAGCTAAGATCATTGGTGAAGGTGGCTACACTAAAACAAAAGATTCTTAATGTAGATGAAACAGCCATGTATTGGAAAAAGGAGGCTATCTAGGCCTTTCATAGCTAGGGAGGAGGAGAAAATGCCACCTACAAAGCTTCAAAGGACAGGGCTATTCTTGTTAGGGGCTGTTTTAGTCTCGTAGGCTGCTCCAGCAAATAATATGAAATGGGTTGACTGAAACAATGGGCATTTATTAGCTTACAATTTTGAGGCCAGAAAAATGTCCAAATCAAGGCATCATCGAGTGATGCTTTCTTCCTGAAGATCAGCTGCCAGCTATCCTTGGTTCCTCTGTCACACGGCAAGGTACATGGTGGCCATCTGCTGGTCTCTCCCTTCCTTCCTGGGTTGCACTATTTCAGCTTGTGTTTGTGGCTTGCTTTCTTTATCTGAATTTCATTCTCTTATAAAGTACTCCAGTAAAGAAATAAGACTGATCCTGACTGAGGTGGGCTACACCTTAAATGAAGTAACCTCAACCACAGGTCCTACTTATAATAGATTTACATCCACAGGAATGGATTAAATTTAAGAACATGTTTTTCTGGTGGTACATACAGCTTCTCCCAGAAAGACTGACTGATTTGGAAAGATATTCCAATGTTGGTAAAATGCTATCAAAACTGTAACACATGCTACAGAGAAATCTTTCATGAAAGGAAGACTCAATCGATGTACAAAACTTGATTGTTGTCTTATTTTGAGCAACTGCCACAGTCACACCAGCCTTCAGCAAACACTACCCTGATCAGGCAGCAGCCATGAACATAGAGGCAAGACCCTCCACCAGCAAAGAGGTTATGACCCACTGAAACCTCTGATGATGGTTAGCATTTTTGTTTTTTAGCAATAACGTACTTTTTAATTAAGGTGTGTACCTTGTTTTTTCAGACATAATGTTGCACACTTAATAGACCACAGTATAGTGTAAGTATAATTTTATAGGCACTGGGAAACCAAAAAACTTTTGTGTCTCACTTTACTGTGATATTTCCTCTATTGTGGTGGTCTGGAATTGAACCCACAATACCTGTGAGGTATGCTTATATTAATCCTCCCACTTCACATTTATGAAATACCCTTGTGTAAGCAAAGGAGCTGATAAATGCCATTCTAAAATATATTTTTATTCAATTATTGTCTTAGTAATATATTGTGTTAATATAACATATTATCAAGGAAACAAGATATACAAAATTGTACTACACTGACAAAGAAAAGGCTTTTAGCAGAGGCCCCAGAGAAGTATCACAGAAAATTAAAGTAAAATGAAAACATCAGAGGTGGAGATAGGGAAAGGAAATCTTGAAAGGGAATATGAGAAGATTAGAATCTAAAGAAAAATCTATTTCATCTATTAGCTAGACTATGAATTTTCTGCTATTTTGACAATAATAGCAGCTAATGCCTGTTATGCATGTTACTAGCTACTTTACATTCATATTACAATTTAATTTTCATGGCAATCTTCAAAAATAAGTATTATTCATGCATCAAAAATTTATTGAGCATCTACTAGGTGCCAGACATCATGTAAACAACTATACACTACATAACAATGTTCCTGCTCTCACCAGCTTGCAGATAATTATAGAAACTGAAGCTCTTTCAAAGAGATTAAGTAATTTGCCCAAGTTCACACAGGTAGTAAGGTTTACAGACTCAAATCTTATTCTAAAACTCATGCTCTCAAACATATTATATTGCCTCAAAAAAATTTATAATGCTGACAAGCAATGAAACTTGATGAATTTATTATAAAATTCCCCAAGAAACAAAAAATTTATTTAAATATTTTACAAATATAGCTAATAATTTATTAAATACTTTAAATTTTAATTCAATAATATTATATGCTAACTGCAGTTGTAAAAACTTAAACATTAAAAATTTGTATATTGGGGAAAATAACTTATCCAACTTTCTTCATAAAGAACTTTATTCATAAAGTTCTATGTCATCTGATCTAGTCTGATTAATCACTTAAGCAATCATGTTAACAAATCAAAAAGTCCTAAAGATTATAACAAAAATGGAAAGCAAAAATGTGAACAGGAAAATTATAACAGTGCCATCTATGGGACAATTATTAGAATGCAGATTACTGACATGGAAATAACAAACATAATTCTTAACCACCTTCAGTATGAATTTATAGAATGGAGATTAATCAACAATAAAACACTGAAAACTGGGTCTTACCCCACACATTTATAAGACCAGAAATTGCTGGGGGTCAATTTGTAATTTTTATGTAGTGCTACAGATGAACTTTTTACAAATACTAATGAATATTTTCACAACCAAGTAGTGTTCCTTGGGTCTTATCACTCATTCATATATAGTCCCTTTAGACTCACATTCAAGCCAAACAGATGGTATCGAATATAGACTTCAGAAAGCCAAATCAGTCAAGGCTAAACAGAGTTAGAAGTAGCATCTATGCCTGCAGAAAAATCTTCTCCTGGATACTACAATTATATTTATTCATCTGTGTTTACTTTTTAGTTTTTAATTGTTTATGTTTTCAGTTATCAAACGCACAAAATAAAGTTAAGGAAAAAAAAAAAAAAAAGAGTATATACCAGATGCGAATATTCTCGCTGACCTGATTTTGTAATAATCAGGGTAGGCTAAACATTCGCTATATTAGAAACCATGCATGTGTCCCCAGACCTAGTTTTTCTCCCTAGATCTGGTTTTTGGAATGCTGGTGATAAACTAAGCCTGATTTATTATATGACCATCCTGTATGGGAAAAGACTGTAACTTTGGGTATCTTTGGTCAACCTTAAGAGATATACCAGGGGGATGGATGTGGCTCGGGTAGTTGGGTGTCCGTCTCCCATATGGAGGGACCTGGGGTCGATCCCCGGGACCTCCCAGTAAAAACAAAAAAAAAGAAAAATATAGAAGGCGCGTGGGTCACCAGGCCCCACGAGCCATGCAGCAAGATGATGATGTAACAGGAGAGTGACACAACAGAGAGCCAAGACGAGACACACCAAAAAATCAGGAACTAAGGTGGCACAGGCAGTAGGACGATGAGAAGAGAGGACAGGAAATGGACACAGAGAATTGCCCAGTGAATTGACACAGAAACAGCAAAAGCAGGGGTGGGGGTGGAGGTGGGGGTGGGTGGTATGGATAAAAATAAATAACTCCTTTAAAAAATGTATAGGGGAGGAAGATACGAACTACAGTTAGTGGTAATACCTTGACGATGCTCTTTCATGATTTGTTAGCAAATGTTTCACAACAATGCAGGGTGTTTGGGGGGGGCAAGGGTGATGTGTGGGAGACCTGTATGATGTTATGCATGTTTGTTTTATAAGTTCACGATGTTTACTGAACACTTACAGTTTATGTATGTTCATGTATGAATTATATACTTCAATAAATTGTTAAAAAAAAAAAAAAAAAGGGTATATACCAGAATATCTAAATTGTAAAGTAATATAACCAAATACCATAGAACCAGGCCATAGAAAAGAGAAAGAATATGGAAGTGACAAACTGGTGAATTTCCACAAAGAATCATAGCAAGTTTTAGTAATAACTAATTACCAACATTTAAAGATTATCCTAGTAATCAAATTAAGAGATTAAAGATACTGTCCTTGATTCAGTCATGAAGGGGGAAAAACTAATTAAGATTCTACCTCAGAGAATAGCATCACTGGTCCACAGAGGTCAGCTTTAATTAACTTAGTTACAATAAATCTTTTCTTCAAACGTACTTTTCTTTCAAATCTATTTACAGAGAAATTACTGGAAAGTACCTAGAAGTACTTAAAGATGGTAGAAAAGAAAACTATAGTTCATCTCTTCTACAAACACACTGTCTTATCCTCAAGGACTCATACTTTAGAATTCCTTTTATCTAGTAAGGTAAGGAAAGGTAAACCAATTTTTCAATTTTTCAAAGATTTCCTTTTTGGCATTTTATTTGTTCTCAACAAAATTGCCATGGTACATAAAATTATCAAGTCTAGGCAAAATAACCCTTTCAGATAGATTAGAAGATAAATAACTTCATAAACAAGTACATAGGAAAGTTAAAGCCAGGACTTTTTTTTATTTCAAGATTTTCTGGACTAAAATCTGTGCTCTGTGTAGTAAACCAAGCTGCTTCTCAATATCCCTAATACCACAGTAGAAAGCCAGAGTGACCCCAGAGAAATTAGAAGTGTGCTTGATGCATCTATGTTTTATACTACGTTGTAAGTACAATACTTGTTAATGTGTCAATGGAAAACTGAACTTCAGTTTTATTTTGCGCTCTTAGGGACTCAAAAATTGATTTCTAAAAAGACATTCTCAAATTGGGCAACCTCAAGATGAGATTTAACCTATAGTATAAATAGCTTAATTTTCCTTATTCAAAAATCAAACTAACAGGTTTAGGGTAAGTGACAAGAGTACAGAAATTAAAAATCCAATTTTTAACAAATGGTTCAAACTCCAAGATTATATTAAAAAAAGGGGATGAAAAGTAGGTGGAATGGGAACTGGTAATATACTTTTTTGTTTTTGTTTTAATATCTTTTTATTACAGAAGTTGTGAACTTACAAAACAATCATGCACATGTGTAGAATTCTCATACAGGACCCCTTCACCAATACACCACAAAGTGGTGGAACATTTGTTACAGATTATGAGATAATATCATACTATTATCACTAACTATGGTCCCTAGCTGGTAATATACTTTTAAGAACCACAATGAAGGAAAAATATTGTATGTCAATGATAAAAGATTTTTTTTTAATTGACTATTTTTTCTTTTTGGTGTACAGTTCTATGAGTTGTCTCCCCCGCCGCTGCTTGCTGTCTGTGTCCATTCACTGGGCGATCTTCTGTGTCTGTTTCTTGCCTTCTCTTCTCATTTTTCTTCTCCAGGCTTCACCAGAATTTGACCCTAGGGACCTCCAATGTGGGAGAGAGGCACCCTGTCACATGTGCAACCTCAGTTCCTGGTTTCTGGTGCTCCTTGCCTTGGCTATCCCCTGCATCTCTCTTTTGTTGCATCATCATCTTGCTGCGTAGCTCACCACGCAGGCCCGGCTCTCCTGCTCACCTCTTTTTTTTTCATTTTACCAAGAAGTCCCGGAATCGAACCCGGATCCTTCCATATGGTAGACAGATGCCCAACCACTTGAGCCACATCCGCTTCCCTATGATAAAAGATTAATCATTTATTTCCTTTCCTCCTTTATTAAAAATTACAATTTATCAAAACTCAATATAAATTTAAAAGCTTTAAAGCAGCAATCAATTCTGTGTTGCTTTACATTCATTTAGGAAAGTTGGCATTTTCATTAGTCCTCCTTTGCCTAACCAAAGGCAAATTAAACCCTAGTCTACTTTTTGTGGTAAGGCTACAAAATTGAGAAAGTAGTGACAAAATGAACATATCTCAATAAGTTCCCAAGTCCTAAGTCATTACTTTTGATGTGACTTGGCAAGAACATAAATCAAAAAACATTATCTCAAGCAGAACAACAAAAATTTTCATGGGATGGTGAAGAAGGCAAATGCAGCATTACAAGATGATTACAAGTGAAAGTATTTTTATTTTGCTTTGGCGTAATTATTACAACAACACAAATGCCATCAGACTATTATGGTTATAATGGTAATTTTGATACAGTTTAAAGACTTTAGCCTAGATTTTTACATCACTCACTCCATTTTCAAAATACTCAAACCAGAAGCAGTATGTCCCCGTGGAAAAAACTGGCAATGATTTTTACAGGAGATGAAATTTTACCTTTTCCACGTATAATGTACTTTTAGGTCCAGGGGTAAAAAGGTAGTATGGTGGGGGGGTGGGGAGGCAATAAGATAATTGAATTATCTGCAGTATATTTTTTGGTATACTGAGGATAAAAAGGAAATAAGGTAATTGAAGGTGGAATAAACCTGATCTATGCTAAAATGAATACAAGGATCCAAGTAGCAAGAACAAAAAGGAAATTTACAGTAGCAAAACCTGAACTAGAGTGAAGAAGAAAGTGGCTATGGTGGCATACAGTGAAGAAGTTGGGAAGTACAGATCCCTGTTTCTGAGACTATGTATGATTTAAACATTTTCAAAATTGCTGAAAACTTGTAATAAAGTATTTTAAGATGAGAGAATATAAGCTCAGGTAGTCTTTGAAAAAAAATTCAAGAAACCAACCAAAATATATGTAATGTCCCAGACACAGGCTAAAGATGCCAGCTGAAGTACATAAGGTAATTTTATAGATTCTCAGATAGCTGAGAAGTGCAGTGGTGGTGGTGGCCACTGTAGCAAGCAATACTTTTCTCTACTGGAAAACAATTATAAAATCACTCCACTTTAATAGCCACTGGTAGCAAAGAAGAGAATATAATATGCCACATCTATTTTTCAGAGTAGTTATGAAATAGTCTTGCAATTACCATCTGAGAACACTGCTACTTATACTATGCTAATGTGTTCATTATTGAAAAGAATATCAGTCATTAGATTCCCAAGTTCAATATACTGAAAAATTAAGTCATCAATTCTAAACTTACACAGTCAAGCATCAAAAGTTGAGAGTCACACATATCCTAAAGCAATTTACTCACTACTCATTCAAGATTTACTTGCATGATTTCACCATCTCTGAGTATCATCTCTGTACCATTTATATTTAATAAAAAAAAAAAAAAAAAGCTATTTGTTGAAATGCTTAGACAAATAAATAGGATGCTTGTAACAAGTGCTTCTGAGGTGACACAAACCCAAAAGTCCTGCAAGTTCTGCTATCATAAAGTTATGCTTTCCCAGACTTTAAGAACATGTGCATTTGTGTAACTTGAGAAGCTTTTTTCTAACTTTTTCGTTTTTAGCTATGAAATCAAGAGTGTGATTTACAATAGTTATCTTTTTCTGATATTTGTATGCCCCTCCGCACACAACAAAGCTACCTGATACAACAACTAAAAAATTTTAAAAAGTTGGTAAGCCTAGAAATGATAAAATAGTATTGACATCAAATGTACAAAATTTTAGTAAGTTTCAAATAGCACAATCCATTTTAGAATTTGTAAGATAAACTAGAATACCTGACAGTGATTAAGCAAGAAAAAAAAAGGCATCCAAATTTGAAAAGAAGTGAAACTATCTCTATTCCCATACTACCTTTAAGAATACACACATATGCACACACACAAAACTGTAGAATTAATGAATTTCACAAAGTTGCAGGATACAAAATCAACACATAAAAATTAGTTATAGGGGAGAGCTGATGTAGCTCAAGTGGTTGAGCACCTGCTTCCCATGTACAAGGTCCCAGGCTTGATCCCTGGTACCTCCTAAAACAATCAACCAACCAACCAATTGCCACAGTAAAAAAAAAAGCCTCAAAGAGGGGTGTGTCCAAGGGCTCTAGAGACATACAAGGACACAATCCCATGAAATCAGCAAACCATCAGTGGGCCTTACCTTGGAATATATGATAACCTATTTCCTGACTGTAACAGAGTTTTAATTTGCCTTACAAGATTCTTCTACCCCTTTTATTTGAACCTATAATTAGCACTTATACCCATTAAATATATGTCCCAGAGACTTAAATCTTTAGTCTGTAAACATGCCAGTTGAGCCCTGAATCTTAGCGGAGTTTCAGCCAAGACCTACTCTCCAGCTCATCGGACTCGCCCAGGACAACAAAATGATGATGATGACAATGTTCATCCCAAAAAACAAAGAGTATCTACAACTCCAAGCAAAACAATTCCTTTCATATGACCAATAATCTAAGCCCCCTCTCAATCTGAAGCAGAGTAGGCATCACCATCCCTAAATCCTCAAGACTGAGGAATGAACAAACATAAGGAGCAGAGGGAGTACAAACAGGGACCAAAGTAGACTTTATTATTATTGCAGTAATGGAAGAACTTGTAACACTGATATGAAGATAGTGGTTTCTATAGGTTCTGAGGGGAAGGAGAGGGAAGAATAGGTGGAACACAGGCCATTTTTAGGGCACTGGAATTGTTCAGTATGATTTTGCAATGATGGATAGAGGCCACTATACATTTTGTCAAAATCTATAAAATTGGGAAGCGGCTGTGGCTCAATCAGTGGGGCTCCCGTTTGCCATGTGGGGGGCCCCGGGTTCGGTTCCCGGGGCCTCCTGGTGGGGGCGGGCCCGCCCGCACGGCGTGGTTGGCTGGCCCGGCGAGCGCAAGCAGCGGGGGGGGGATAGATGAATAAATAAATAAAATCTTTAAAAAAAAAAAAAAAAAAAATCTATAAAATTATATGGTGCAAAGTGTAACCCATAATGTAAACTATTGACCAGCAATGCTCCAATATTTTTTCATCAATTCTAACAAATGTACCACACTCATATAAGATGTTATTAATAGGGGGAAATGTGAGGGGGGGTGAGGTATATAGGAATCCCCGATATTTTTGATGTAACTTTTCTGTTAAACTACTTTAAAACAAATTCTAAAATAAAGTTTTAAAAGAACTGAGAGGATTGTGGAAGATAGGATGGACTAACAGACAGAGCTGAATGTTTTCACAAAAACAATGGAGAAAGAGCCAAAAGTTGTCTGAGGGACCTGCTTTGGAGGTCAGCAGACCAGGACAGGAGGTTGAGGGACAGAGAGATGAAGAAGCAGAAAAGACAAACGCTGAGTACCAAGCCCCGGTGGCCTCCAGGAAGGGCTACCCAACTCCACCCCCAAGATATTAAGCTGGGGTAAAACACCTGGCTCACTGTAGCCCACTGAGAGAGCAACAGACATCTTCCTCCCTGTCAGCTGTTTCAAGGGAAAAGGGAGAGGTGATCAGGGTGCTTTTCTTCAGTGAATTCAACCAGCAGAGCCTGGTCTGAATCTCTGATCAGCAGATTCAACACAGGAACAAAGGAAAGCCAAGACTGAAACATCTCTGTGGAAAGGTGCACTGACTAGCACCATCTGCTGGCCAGTCTGGAAATTGCATGGACAAAAAGTGTTCAAGTGCTTTGCATCCAACACCTGGAAGAATATCTGCACCCTACTAGTGAGTCCCTGGCCTGATTTTGAAAACATAAGCTGGGAAAACGTAAAGACTGAGAATAAGTTGAATCAAATAAAAGAAGAGCTGTGAAAAAAAAATAGGCGAGAGAAATTAGTCATCAGAGTAAATTCACCAACATATTCAGATGCCTAGACATCAGCAAAAAAATTACAAGCCATACTAGGAAACAGGAAGAGATGGCCCAGCCAAAAGAACAAACCAAATATCCTGAAGAGATATAGGATTTAAGACAATTAATCAGTGATAATCACACAACTCTCGTAAATCACTTATAAGAATTTTAAGAAAATATGACTAAAGAAATAAAGGATAAGACGACGACACTGGGAGAGCATAAAGAACAATTTGAAAGCCTGCAAAGAAAAGTAACAGACCTTAAGGAAATGAATGACAAGATGGATGAGATTAAAAATACATTAGAGGCACATAAGAGCAGATGTAATTGCCTGAAGATAGAATTAGTGATTTTGAAGACAGAACATCTGAACTGGAAAAGACAGGAGAACAGAAGGAGAAGAGAAGGAAAAAATGGAACAGAGTCTCAAAGAATTGAATGACAACATGAAACACACAAACATTCACATTATTGGTGTCCCAGAAGAAAAGAATAGAAAATGAGCAGCAAGAATATTTGAGGAAATAATAACCAAAAACTTCCCAACCCTTATGAAGGACATAAATATCAATACCCAAGAAGGAAAATGCACCCCAAACAGAATAGGCAGATAATAAACAGAATTATGGCAACAATGGCCATTATCCATTAGGTTTTTAAAGACTCTCTATCCTCAACTATGGGAATTTCTTGAGATGAAATGTGTTTAGCAGTTTGATATTATTTATGAATTCCAAAAATAGATATTGGATTATGTTTGTAAATTGTCTGTTCCTCTGAGTACAGATTGTATTGGATTCAGAGGTTTCACTCCTACTTGATTAAATTATGATTAAGGCTTTGATTGGGCCACATCAGTAGGATGTTGAGTCCCCATTCCCTTGGTGGGAGGGGACTTGCAGAGAAAATGACAAGGCAGAGAAGTTAGTTGGCGTTTTAATGCTGGAGCACCAGGAAGCAAATACTCAGATATGTGAGGAAAGAGAGAAGACTCCATTAGACACAGAAGAGGCCCCAGGAAGAGAGACAACCATTCAGCCGATAGTTTACAGGTAGCCTTGTGGAGAGAGCCAGCAGCTGAGTCTGGAGAGAGACAAGACTTATCCCAGCCTACATTTGATTTTGGAAGAAGCTGGGATCATGGCCTTAAGTGAAAGAGGAAGCCTGAACCCTTGCAGACATCAGCAGCCATCTTGCTCTAACACATGGCAACAGACTTTGGTGAGAGAAGTAACTTACACTTTACGGCCTGGTAACTGTAGGCTTCTACCCCCAATAAATACCCTTTATATAAAAGCCAACAAATTTCTGGTATTTTTCCATCAGCACCCCTTTGGCTGACTAATACAATATGTGACAGAAAAACTGACTGCTCACCAAATATCCATGCATTCCCCACATTTCTCTGCCCCTTACCAATAGTGTATGCCATGTAACTAGTCTGGTTAATGGGGCTGTAAGTGATGTGATCTATGTGTAGCTTCCAGATGGAAACATTTAAGGGCCAAATCTCCAGCTCTGTCTTCCCCTGTGATGGCAACTAAAGGTTTAATGTTTCAGATTGTATAGCTACACATTGTCAGAACTTTGCCACTTAAGTTTCTTGAGTTATATGGAACAGATTGCTTACCTGACAATCTGTACTGGAAAGGTAATCTGAGCAAGTGCAAGTACAAATCTTGATTGTGTTAAGCCACTGAGATTTTAGGGTTCACCTAGTCTACTTAAACTAATACTTGGCTTATCACTAGCAGATCATATATGGTCCATTTACTTAGTAGATTTAGCTGCAAAGAAAAGACCCTCTTAATAAACCAGTTAGTTAATAATGAATCCTCCTTTGTCTTAACCATTTCACATAATCAATGCAGAAAAGCACAAATGTGTAACAATACATCTTATTCAATCTCTAATATGCAAGCATGCTAAAAAAAATACATATAAAGAAAACTAGACACTTTTGTAAAAATAGATGTTCAGATATCCAGGAAATCCTTATAATACAAACTTCTGGAGAACACCTAAAGAATCAAAAAATATTGATTCCCTCATCCTGAAATATACACAAAAGAAGGCAGTCATGGATCACAGACTCCAAAACAGCTTAAATTTGAATGATGACTTTATAAAACAATACCCTAATCCAATACTTTTTTTTTTTTTTAAAGATTTTATTTATTTATTCATTTATCCCCCCCTTGCTGCTTGTGCTCGCTGGGTCAGCTAACCACGCCGTGCGGGCGGGCCTGCCCTCACCAGGAGGCCCCGGGAACCGAACCCGGGGCCTCCCATATGGTAAACGGGAGCCCTACTGATTGAGCCACAGCCGCTTCCCTCCAATACTATTATATTCAATAAAGACCAAACTGTTAGTTATCATTTGAATTCTGTTAACGATATTGTTCATTGATCAACAAGAACCAAATCAAAATCACAAGAATATCCTTTTGATGGGAAGGCTGACATAGTATGACAATTCTATGGTATCAAAAACAAAACTAAAAAAAAAAGAACAAAATAAAACAACAAAAAATAAAATAAAACGAGAAAAAAGAAAAAAGAAAAAAAAAATCTAGAGATTTGACAAAAAGTCTGGAAAACTAGAACTCAGCCCTTGATAACTCCAAACAGCCCTCGCCCACTGGTCACCTAAGAGCTAATAGGTGGGGGCTGTAAGGCAACGAATCAGAAAGGCAAACAGCTAGGGCCCCTCCCCGAACATTAGGAAAGGGAGGAGTGAAGAATGGCCTTAATAAAGGCAGTCCCACAACCCCAAATGCTCCTCTTTGCCTGGAGGAGTCTGCATCCACATTTTGGGTGTGTACTTCTTTCCTTTTCTCTCATTTCTCAATAAACTCTTTTACTGGTCCAATAAACTGGCATGTTCTTAAATCTTTAATGTGACATAGCCAAGAACCTAGAGGAATCCAGCATCTTCCAACTTCATTATGTTAAATAAAAGACGACATACTCAAGCAGTTTTATCCCTATGACTCTTAGTTGCTGTGAGGGTACTTAACTATGCAGAAAATTTACTCTACAACACAATGAACTTGTTTTGCTGACCAGTAAGGCCTAAGAGAAGTCTTGAAAGGCCTCTTTATTAAGAGGTGTATTGTTTCTTCCTCCTCTCTCTCTGCTCCTTCGGTTTCCATAGCAGTCTTATTCCTGACTGTTCCTTAACTTTCTATTGATCAGTGTCCTTGTTGACCTCTTCCTCCTAAACACATGTGAAAGGTGGTGTTCACTCACTATTATTCTTGGCCTGAAGCTCTTCTCCCTTAGACATCGGTAATTCTCAAAGGGGGGTATTAGGGGCACAATCTCTAAAGGGGGCTGGGATACTACATTTTTTGTTGTTGCTTGTAGACAGTTAAAAAACATACTGTCACATTTGTTTTACCCCTTTCTATCTTTATATATACAAACTTTTTGTGTGTGCTGAACCACTTGAGTTAGCTGCATCATGACACTTTATACTCTAAATGCTTCTCCTAAGGACAAGGACATTCTCCTCTACAACAATAAATTAACAATCTCAAATTTAATACTGATAAATTATCTAACATATAGTCCATATTCAAATTTCCCCAATTGTCCCCATAATGTCTTCTAAAGCTATTTTCCCTCTATCCAAGATAAATCAAAGATCACACTGTATTTGGTTATCATTTCTCTTTTAGTCTCTCTAATTTAAAATGGTTCACTAACCTGTTTTTAATCTTTCAATGTCAATGACATTTGAAGAGTCAATGCCAATTGTTTTGTGGACTTCTCCTTAATCTGGATTGCTCTGATTTTTTCCTCTTGTGATTAGATTCAAGTTAAGAGGTCATGTTTTGTAATTTAAAAAATTATAGAAAGTAAATCATGGGAAATGGATGTGGCTCAAGTGATTGCGCTCCTGTCTACCATGTGGGAGGTCCAGGGTTCTATTCCTGGGGCCTCCTGGTGAAAAGCAAGCTGGGCCACGTGGCAAGCTGGCCCACGTGGAGTGCTGGCACATCAAGATGACTCAACAAAGAGAGACACAGAAGAGAGACAATAGGAGATGCAGCAGACCAGGGAGCTGAGGTGGTGCAAAAGATTCAGTGCCTCTCTCCACTCCAGAAGGTCCCAGGATTGTTCCCAGTGCTGTCTAAAGAGCAGACAAGCAGACACAGAAGAATACACAGAGAGCAGACAGCAAGCAAGCGCAGAGCAGCGAGGGAGAAATAAACAAACAAATCTTTAATTAAGAAAAAAAAAAAAAGTAAATCATAACAAATCTCTTGGCTAGCGGGTATACCAGAGAAAGTACAGAAGAAGGAATGGATTTTTAAAGGTTCAGAAACTATAATACAGTTTCCTGGGTAAACATTAGCCATTTTTACCTTGAATTTGCATGTTGATGACTCTTAGCCCATACCTTTCCATATGCCTGAGACTTATATAAGCAACTGATGCTGGACAGCTTCAACTGGCTGTCCCACAGACAATTCAAATTGAACACAATCCAAACTCACCTGAACACTAAACTTACAGCTACTCTCCTTCCCAAATTCCTTCTCTAACTTAAGTACCAGCACTTCATCCATTCTCTAAAGCCTAGTCAAGACACATCCATTTACTCTACATCAAATAAGGCACCAAAAAGACCTACCAATTATTTTACCTCTATTTCTTAAATCCATTCTCTTCTATTCGACTATTCTGCTTTCGATCTAGGATCACAGGATTTCTTACCTAGATTCTTGAAACAGCCTAACTGGTTTCCCATCTTCCAGTCTTATCATCTTTAAATATATCGTTTTCACTGTATCAGACTAATTGATTTAAAACATAAATTTGATCAAATATCTCCCCTCTTAAAATCTTTCTATGATTCCCCTTCAACTACAGAATAAAGTTCAAACTCTTATTGTATCACCTACAAGGATTTACAAAGTTGATCACCTTTCTTCAGTACAGTTTTCCTAACTTCAGTCAATGAATATCACCTTTATAATTTTTGCCCATTTTCTTCTTGGGAAAAAAAAATTTCATTTCAAGAAGATAGAACAATGACATTTTAAGTTCATTAACTTTTTCCCAAGTAAACTTCACATACACAAAAATTGTTCCATCAGGGAATATTTGCTAATCCTCTACAATATATGATAGGCATTGTATTAAGTACTGGAGAGATACAAAAAATAAAATGTTTTTGTTTCAGTTTATCGGTTGGCTTTTTATTTTTATTTATTGCTATTAACAATAATACTACAAATGAACATCCCAGCACATGAATTTTTATGGCCTTCCAAGATTTCTGTAGGTTAGAGTCTTAAAAGTGGGGTTAATGAGAAATGGCCATGTGCATTTTAAATTTTGATTGACACAGCAGTACAAAATTGCTCTCCAAAAAGACTGTAGCAAGTCTTACTCCCGAATGCTTGCTCCATTTCTAAACTATCAATTGTCGGAATGAAGAAAGAAGACCCAAGTACCTCCCATTTGTTTCCCTAATATATGGTATACTAATCCTTTTCATTCATGGTCAATATGAAGCTTCGACCTGAACATTATAAAACAAGACATTAACTTATTTTTAAAACAGCTTACTGACATTCTTCTAGGAACTAGACTAATGAATTGTCAGTGGAAGGTGGTACTTTCTCACCAACCCTCAGAAACATGAGAAGGCATTTTCAGTACTCACAATACCTGGGGATTGTGACTGGCAGTAGTGAATGGGATACTAATGGATAGGACAGTCCCACACATTAAAGAACTATCCAACCCAAAATGCCAACAGCACTCTCCCCAACCATGGCTGGGAAATAATGAACTAGACAATTAGGGTATACTGTTTGGTTTTAGTTGTAAGAAGTGTGGAAAGACAGTCAACAAGGTTCAAGTGGGGACACAGTAACAATTTCAGGGCAGGATGCACATAAAATATAGCTCTGTGAAGTATTTGCAGTATTATATGTTTCTTTTCCTTTACCTTATCCTTAGGCTTCTCTCCTGTGGCTTCAAGTTTCTAAAGAACCTGCATCTGACTAATTACTTCTGAAATTCTCTGCTTAAAGGTCTTATAACTGTGGCCTACTTGTACAGATCGTTTCTCTTTTTGCTCTCCAAGATGTAATGCATGTATCTGGCAGTGGGACACTGACGAAAAGCAACTGAAAACAAAAATTACAGATTTTTTAAAAACATGCCCAAACTTTTTCAATCATTTCTGAAATAATATCTTTGATACCCTTCTATTTCTTAAAAGTGTAACTTCCTGGTGGTGCAACTCTGTTTCCTGTATAAAACCTGGACAATAATTGTACCACATACAAAGTCAGCTAAGAAAATTTTGAATAAATGGTTTGCTTTAATACTAGGGGGGTTAAAAACAAATCTCAGTGAAGACAGATTCTGATTTAGGAAGATTCTATAATATATAGGTTGAATCAAATAAAACCTAAACATGCAATAATAAATAAAATATGGTTCACCTGATAGATAGAAGCATTATAACATGTTCTCCCACCTTAAATAAAGATGACAAAATATTGTTGGAGCAGTATGAAATGAAAAGCAATTGTTCAGAAAAGACCAGAAGAAATATGCCCAAAACATACAGTAGTTATATTAGGCTGATAGAATTACAGGCACTTTCTCCTTTTACCTACAGTCCAAAATATTGTCAAGTGCATATATTACCTTTACAATAAAAATAAAAAAGCCTTCGACTTCTTAAACATGCTTCTAAAGAACAGTTCCGGAAGATAACAGCTAAACTATACAAATAGAACTTGACGTTCATATGGAAATAACCAAAACTTCAATAGAACGATGGGCAAAGAATAATTCACACAATATGCAAATGGTGAATGAACAGCTGAAAAAATCTGAAAAATCCAAATCAACTTTGGTAAGACATTTTACATATAGATAACTAGGTACCTTTCTCCCACCCCACAAAAAAAACTTTTAAAGCCAACATTCAATACTGATGAGGCACAGCAAAACCAATAGATTCACTCATTTCTGGTAGCATTATGTGACTTTTAGAAAGGCAATACGGTTAACACAACGAAAGATGCATAAATATTTAATATAATGGCAATGAAATACAAAAATATTATACACACTCCAACTGCCACTATATAAAATGTTTACATGCTGAATGACAATCTTTTGAAATAAAAATTCTTACTTGGGAGTAAAGAAAGGAGAGTACAGTGTTTCAAGTGTTTGATGAAAATTTTTTTAATCTTGCAAACAGACTTTCCAATTAAAAAAACCAAGTAGGTCAAAGTTAACTCTATACATGATAGCCATCTTAAAAGCTTTACATTTATATCATCTTAAAGCTTCACTTGGAGTCTTAGAGAAACCTATAAACAAATATTGTTTTAATCTCTGATAGCTACACAATTTTATTTTTCTTCTTTTCACTTACCTGAATTTTTCATAACCAAATGGTTTACTCTCTTGCAGGGGTGTTGTAATGGTTAAACCAAAAAAAAAAAAAAAAAAAAAAAGTATACAGACTCACCTAATAAAATATCTTGGAGTTGTTAAGACCAAGAACAAAATAGTTCTGTTTAAATAAAGACATCACAGGGAAGCGGCTGTGGCTCAATCAGTAGGGCTCCCGTTTACCATATGGGAGGCCCCGGGTTCGGTTCCTGGGGCCTCCTGGTGAGGGCAGGCCCGCCCGCACGGCGTGGTTGGCTGACCCAGCGAGCACAAGCAGCAAGGGGGGGGATAAATGAATAAATAAAAAAAAATCTTTAAAAAAAAAATAAAAAATAAAATAAATAAATAAAGACATCACAGTGTTCTACCTATGCAATTTAGTAGACTAGAAGGTTGCTCCTCCAAGTGTGGAACACAAACCAGGATCATCATAGGCTTTCAAACCCTACTCTAGAACTACTAAATCACAATCTGCATTTAACAAGATTCCCATTGAGCATCGCAGAGAAATGTTTCTCAAAATTGGCGACATACTTGAATCACCTGGGAAACTTTAAACAAATACTTATGCCTGGGGCCCATTCCCAGAAATTGATTTAACTGTCAGGAGTAAGGCTGGCAAACAGGATTCTTAAAATCATCAAGTCATTCTAATATGGAACTATCACTGCTTCAGAACACAGACACTTAAAGTGGCTCACTAAAATAGTGGGATCTGTATCTTAGCAGTCACAACCTGTGCAGAGAAACATCACAGCGTTTTTAGTATTACTTTGAAATACAGAGCCAAACCTGCAGTATACTGGGTAGTCAATTTCAAGAAAATCTATGGGTGAGAGAGGACAGTTTATACATTTGATAAAATTTCCATCTCACTTCCTTCTGTAGATCAACAATCTTAAACTACTAACAAAAAGTAAAACACAATCTGTTCCAGTAACAGAAATAATTTTTTTAAAGCTGCTGCATAAGTAATCTGATAGAAAAAATACTTATCATTCTTAATGAAAAACTAATAAAGGCAACGCAGGGATTTTAGCAAGATGAATTATCTAACCAGCAACAGATTATACTTAAGGTAAACTATAGTCTTGTTAAAATTAGCCCTAAAGAGTCCCCAAATAATAATATTAGAGTCACTGTCACTATTTAAAATTGCTTAAGGCCTAAAAACATAGAATCCCTTTATATATTTTATGTGTATACATACATTACATAATATATACTATATAAACTACAATGATAATATATAGTGTATATTGATTTTATATTTAATTTGCACACAGATCAACAGGAGAGTTTATTTCAGGGTTGCTCTGTTTCACTGATTTACCCATCACAATATATTGCTACAGGAATGTTTTGGCTATTGTAGTTTGAGAATATGTTTAACTATGGTAAAACATGTTTGTTTTCCCCTCCCCATTTACTCAAAGTTTTCAGACTTTTCTTATTTATTTTTCAGATAAATTTCTGAAATATTATTTCAAGTATCCTCAACAACTCACTGATTTTTTTTTTTTTTTTTTTTAAGTTACTGGGGGCTGGGGGACTGAACCCAGGACCTTGTATGTGGGAAGCCTGCACTTAACCACTGAGCCACATCAGCTTCCCTGAGTTGTGTTTTTTTTTTTTTTTTTTTTTCATTTGTCTTGCTTGTTGTTCATTTTTGTTTTTTTCAGGAGGCACTAGAACTGAACCCAGGACATCCCATGTGGAAAGCGAGAACTCAACTGCTTGAACCACATCCTCTCCCCTCAATGAATTTTGAACGAAAAGATAATACAAGAAAGGAAAAGTACAAACTGATATCTCTCATGAACACGGATGCAAAAATCCTCAACAAAATATTAGTAAATCAAATCCAACAAAGTACAAAATTAATAATACACCATTACCAAGTGTGACACTCCAGATATGGAAGGCTGTTTCAACATCTGAAAATTTATTAATCTATTACATCAAAAGGCTATAGAATTATTTATGATATGATCTGATCATATCAACAGATGCAGAAAGAGCCTTTGACAAAATCCAAAACCATTCATAATTAAAATCTCAGCAATGTTGGAATAAAGGGGAATTTCCTCAAGTTTATAAAGAAAATCTACCAAAAAACCCAACAGCTAACATCATACTTAATAGTGAGAAACTAGATGCTTTCCACCTAAGATGAAGAACAACAAGACAAGGATGTCCCCTCTTGCCACTCCTATTAAACATCGTACTGGAAGTCCTAGCTAATAAGGAATGCAATAAAGCAAGAAAAGGAAATAAAAGGTATACAGAATGAGAAGGAAGAAATAACACTGTCTTTGTAATAAAATCATCCATGTGTAAAATCCCAAAGAATTAACAAACAAACAAAAAATCTTCCAAACTAATAAGTAATTACAGCAAGGTCATAGGATAAAAAGGTTAATGTACAAAAGACAATTTCTTTCCTATATACCAGCAACGAACAACTGGATTTTGAAATTAAAAACACAAAACCATCTATATTAGCACACACACACAAAACTTAAGCTATAAATCTAGCAAAATATGTAGAGTTCTATGAGAAAAACTAAAAAACTCTGATGAAAGAAATCAATGAACATCTAAATAAATGAAGAGATATTCCATGTTTACAGGTAGGAAGACTCCCTATTGTTAAGACATCAGTTTTCTTCATAGAGTCAATGTAATCTCAATCAAAATCCCAGAAAGTCACTTTGAGATTCTTAAATTTACATGCAAAAGACCCAGAATAGGCAACACAATATCATTAGCTGCAGGACTAACACTATTCAAATACTTACTGTAAAGCTACAATAATCAAGATAGTGTGATATTGGCAAAAGAAAAACTAGATCAATGGAACAGAAAAAACATACCAGAAATAGACCCACACAAGTATAGTCAACCGATACTTGACAAAGGATCAAAAACAATTCAATGGAGAAAGGATAAAGTTTTTGACAAAGAGTGCTGGAACAACTGGAAATCCACCTGAAAAAATGACTCCAGACATAGACCTTTCACAAAAATTATCCCAAAATGGACCACAGACCAAAGTGAAAAATGCAAAAACTACATATCTTCTATAAGATAACATAGGAGAAAATCTAAGTGACTTTGGGTTTGGTAACGAGTTTTTATATATAACATCAAAAGCACAATCCATGAAAGAAAAATTGATGAGTTGACTTCATGAAAATTAAAAACTTCCGGTCTATGAAAAACTCTGTTAAGAGAATGAAAAGGCAAGCCACAGATTGGGAGAAAATATGTGCAAAACTCATGTCCAATAAAAGGACTTGTATCCAAAATACACAAAGAACTCTTAAAATTCAACAATAAGAAAACAAACACAATTAAAGAGCTAAACATTTACCATGCACACCAACAATAGTGTTTCTGGGTATTTACCCAAATGAGTTGAAGATGTATGTCCATGCAAAATTGCACATGAATATTTAAAGCAGTTTTTTCATAATTTGCCAAAAATTAGAAGCAACCAAGATGTCCCTCAATAGGTGAATGGACAGACAAAATGGTATATCTATACAATGGAATATCATTCAGCAATAAAAAGAAATGAGCTATCAAGCCACAAAAAACAAACACACACAGAGGAAGCTTAAATGCATTTGCTAAGTGAAAGAAGGCAGTCTGAAAAAGCTACATATTGTATGGTTCCAACCAGATAACATCCCAGAAAAGGCAAAACTTAGAAACAATAAAAAGATGAGTGATTCCCATGGGTTCAGGATAGGTGCGTGGAGAGAAGGGATGAATAGGTGGAACACAGGGCAGTTTTAGAGCAATGGCACTATTCTGTATGATACCATAATGGTGGATACATAGCATTAAGTGTTTGTCAAAACACATAGAACTGTACAACACAGAGTGAACCCTAATGTAAACTATGGACTTTAGGTTAATAACAATAATGTATCAATATTGGTTCATCAACTGTAACAAATGTACCATACCAATGCAAGAGCAGGATATTAATAAAAGGGGAAACTGTAGGTATGCATGTGTGTGTATGGGGATTATGGGAACTCTGTACTTGTGGTGGTTTGAAATTGTATGTACCCCAGAAAATAATGTTCTTAAAGTTAATTCATTATGTGGGTATAAACCTTTTAAGTAGGACCTTGTTGATGAGGTTACTTCAGTTAAGGTGTGGCCCAGGGTGGGTCTTAATCCTCTACTGGAGTCCTTTATAAGAAAATAAATTCAGACAAAGAGAAAGCCACAGAGGCAAGAAGCTGAAATTAAGGAAACCCAGAAGAGAAGGGAGACCAGCAAACACTGCCATATGCCTTGACATGTGGCAGAGAAGCCAAGGATCCCTGGTAGCCGGTCTTTGGGAAGAAAGCATTGCCTTGATGATGCTTTCATTTGGACATTCTCATGGTCTCAAACTCTAAGAAAATTAACTTCTATTGTTTAAACTCAACTCATTTCATAGTATTTGCTTTAAGCAGCCTAGCAAACTGAAACAGTGCTTTCTGTTCATTCTTTTCTGTAAACATAAAACTGCTCTAAAAAAAAGTTTTTTTTTTTTTAATGACAAAGGAAAAAAATTATCAAACCAATAAATGATTTAGGAATAACAGCCATCTTCAAAAATATTCTCTATTTACCTTTCTCAAAGTTTTGAAATTTTCTTTATATGTCATGTACATTTCTCATTAAGATTGATCCACAGGGGAAATGTCCCTGCTTGTATATGAAAAGCTAAACTGAGAAGGTATTCCATATTCAAGTCCAACTCTGACCCTGAAAGTAAATTTTAAGATTATCTGTTCAATCACCTACCGCTGAATCTTAAATATTCAAATCAGAATCCTTTATTAGTGAATCTCCCTCAAACAGGAGAAGACTTTTTATCAGAACCAATCCCAGAAATGAGAAATGTATAGCAAGAGGTGAACTGATCCCATGAACACATACTTAAATTATTCAAATACATTCCTTATTACATTTTCCTGCTAACTCCTGACAAACTAAATATTTCTGTTCTTGACTAATAATTTTTAGGCAATTTATCCTTTACACATTAAAAGTGTACAAAACAACTTGTTCCCTGAGCTTACTTTTTTGTTTAATTTTTTCACTTTTACAATACTCATATCCTCATACTAATCCTATAGGATGGCTCCTGGTATTCATGACCCTGTGTAATTCCCTCGAGTGTGGGCTAGATCTAGTGACACGACTCTAAAAAGTAGAACATGGCAGAAGGGATGGCATGTCACTTCTGAGATTAGGTTACAAAGAGACTTCTGTCTTGAGTACCTTCTCTTGCTCACTCTAAGGGAAGTCAGCTGATATGTTGTGAGATACTCTATGGTGAGGCCCATGTGGCAAGAAACTGAGGAATTCGGCCAAAAGCCAGATAGGACCTGAGTGCTGCCAACAGCCAACCTAGTAAACTTGGAGCTGATCCTCCCCAATAGAGACCTGTAATGTCTGCAGCCCCCAGGGACACCCTAACTATAGCCTTTCGAGACACTCTGAGTAAGACAGCACCAAGCTAAACTGCACCCAGATTCCTGGCCCACAAAAGTTGCTAAGTTTTGTAGTAATTTGTTATATAGCAATAGGTAATTTACAGAGGTTTTAAAAAATTCATCATTTAATCTACACTATTTACTACATAATTTAATAAAATTCCTTTTGCAGAAACTAACTTATGGTACTATCCTATTTACGAGCACTTCTATTCATATTATCTCAACTGAACTTCATAAACAATCCTAATCGGTAAGTAGCATGTATAAGAGCAAATATAATTTTGATGCAGTCTGACTACCCTGTATTTAAGGATCCTAGAATTCAATCAAACATGCTCCTTTCTATACTCAAATTCTTCAATAACTTGTTATTCTAGATATCTTGCTTATCTATGATCACATGTTTCAACGATTTAGGTTTTCTCCCCCCTTTTAAAATTTTCCTCCCAAAGGTTAAGAATGCCAGAGAACTTCTTATGAAAACCCAGGAGCTGTCTTGAGAAGCTACAGAATCTCCTCTCTTATTAGTATATACAAAAGAAAGCAGAGTAATGATTTTTTTAAATATAAACTAAAGAGTACCTTAAAATCCCAAAGCAAATGATAATAATTTAGAGGACAAAATTTAAACAAAGTGCCTCATCTACAATTTTATTTTTAGTTTGCATGAATTCATTTAGCAAACATTCACTGCGCATCTACTACGTGCCAGAAATTGTGCTTTATTCTGAAGTTAACTGAGATGAATAACATATAGTCTATCACGGCCCCCTCTCCTGCCCTATCAAGGTATCCCTCAGGCAAGTGGAAGAAGAGAAGTACAATATGATATAATAGGTATAATTTTAAAAGTTTAAAAAATGAAGAAAAAGAAAAGTGGCAGGACAAAGAAAGGAATCACAAATCCTGCCTAAAAGAGATAAGACATCACAGAAAAGATGGAATTGTGTTGGAAATTGAAAAATGAACCGGAACTTACCAGAGTGATACAGGGAAAATGGTGTTCCAAGCAAAGGAAAAAGTATATATGAAATGCAAATGAGATTAGTGAGGAGTCCCTCCATGAAGCTTACAGCTAAGGCTAATGATTCAGCCTCTTATAACCTCATTGTAAAAAACAAACAAACAAAAACCCTGAACATATGCTATATGTCTTGTGTTGTGCTAAGTACTATACTTGAAATAAAGCAATAAACATGATGCTAAATTTCTGACCTCAAGGAGTTTGCAGTCTAATTGAATTAGAGGGAGCATGCATTCATTTTAATTATGCTGACTAAAATCCCTCTCCCCCCCTTGGGTGAGTCACATTCCTTGTAAGCAATGGTTTCTTAATTTTAAAGTGGGGATAATAATATACCTATGTCTCAAAGGACTGTAGTGAGGATTAAATGATAATGCAAGTAAAATATTCAAAACAGAGCGCTCTTGACAAATATAAACTATCACTGCTATTTGCAATGAAGGCAATGTCACTTTAATTGCTAGAAGTGAGGCAATGAAAGGTTTTAGTGAAAAGCTTTCCTTTTCCTAAATTATAAAAAGAAGGGACTTCTGGACTCCTTTCTGTTTAGCTCCTTCTAGATTCTGTTAACAAAGTATAAGAAGTGAGAGTGTTTTAAGTATTCTTTCAGTCATAATGCCAAAAAAAAAAAAAAAAAAAAAAAAAAAAAAAAGTACTGAAAACAACATCTGATGCATCAGCAGGCATAGGATCTGACAAAATCTAAGATTGATTTTATGTATTATTTTAATCTCCATGTATATGGGTGCTTAAGAAGTGATTTTTTACAACTCAGGTAGAAAGGCTTAATTAATTCACTTTGAGGAAAAATACAAAAATAAAAAGAAGAAGCTGATATAAGCTGCGAGGGATGCTGTTATAGGATAAGTGGAAGAGACAGACTGAAATTTTTTAATTGAACAAATAATCATAGGATGATTGAGGCTTAAAATGCAAGAAAAATCATAAAATGAGGAGCCAAACATGACTATGGCCCAAGAGTTATAAAGCAATACTTGAGAGGTAGTTCATTATCAGCTATTTTAAGGCTATTTAAAAATTCACTTTTAAAATGGCATCACAGCACTCAAAGTTTCAAATGACTTAAGTTAATTTCCTTCTACAAAATTCTACTGCTCAAAAACTCAATACAAAGGTTTGGAATGAAAGTGAGATTCCCCAAGAAAGGTATAACACAAAGAAAGCAAATGATGTACAACTTCCACAGAGGCTCAAACAAAAAACAATACACAATAATTTTTATATACCTATAAGGCAATCAATCACATTACATTTGTTTTGTTTTTTACTCTTTTTCACTCTGCTCTACCAGGACTTCCTCTTTTACTGAGTCTATTTGCTTCTGGATAGAAATCCCGACTCCTTGAGTTTTAAAAGCCCACTTGCCAAAGTTAGAATGAAAAAAATTTTTGAAACCATTACAACTGGGTAATACAACATTGAAAGAATGGGCAAATACTTTACCTGATTTCCTAAAACAAAACCTTGATTATTTTTTCTGACGTAAAATCAAAATCCAATTTTAAGATACTTCTTTAAATCTTATTTAATAGTTATTTATCATTTAAGGATCCAAGGTGTATTATGTATAATCAAAAAAGTGAAAGGAATTTGCATCTAGAATATATAACAAGAATGGAAGCTAAAACTTATTAAACAAGCACACTTTTTAGGGTTCTTTATGCACTTAATTAATTCTTTTTGATCAGAAGAATACATAGGCTAGTTATTACTCTACATTTCTCTAATTGCTAGTGAGGTTGAGTATCTTTTTATATGTGTATTTACTATTTTAGGTTCAATTCTGACTCATTTAAAATACAGAAGTTTGAACTTGAAGAATAATAGTTTGTTACTACTGTTTCCTCTTTTAATCCTAATCAACTGATATATCTATTTAATCACAGTATTGTCTATTTTAACAAAATTCAAGTTATTAGTCTTGTCTCCTTTCCTCTCTTCTGTTCCTTGCCTACTGTCCCTTTTCTTTTTTTTTTCACATGTCACAAAGTTTCCAAAGGCACTACTGAAAATCACTTACTAACTAATGCAAGAAAAGAAATTACTAATGGTAGAAAGAATTTTTGTGGCCATATATACACATTGTTAGCAGAGGAATTTATTTATTCCCGCAATAAGCACTTGAGATGTCTTACCACAGGTAAGACTATAGGTAAGTACTTACAGTAAGTCCAGTAAGTACTAGACCACAATCTTCAATTTTTAATTCAATGCTACAGAATCAGACAGCACTATATGAAAATGCTGACCTAACGTGTTCAAACTTTTTCTTCTGAGTTGTCCAATCTTATTTTCACATGTGCAAGGGTCTTTTCAAGTCATAAAGGAGCAGAATTGGGCAAATAGGAAAAATTTTACCTTGTAAATACAGTTGGCATGGCATGTAGTATTTGGAAGGAAGTTCACTGAAGGGCAGAATGAACAATATCGAAGTACAAACAAGAGAGTATGAATTAGAACTAATATATGAGTTCAGTAAGGTTACAGGATACAAGATAAATACACAAAAATCAATTGTATTTATATGAACCAGCAATGAACAATCTGAAAATGAAACTAAGTAATTCCATTTATAATAGCATCAATAAGAATAAAATAGGAATAAATTTAACAAAAGCAGTGCAAAATTTGTACACTGAAAACTACAAACATCATTGGAATAAATTAAATAAAGCCTAATTAAATGGAAAAGCATCCCATATTCATGGATTAGAAGGCTTACTATTTTTAAGATGGCAATACTCTTAAAATTCATCTACAGACTCAAGGCAATCCCTATCAAAACCTTAGCTGCTTTTTTGACAAATATTGACATGCTGATTCTAAAATTCAAATGGAAATACACAAGATCTGGAATAGCCAAAACAATCTTGAAAGAGGACAAAGTTGAAAGACTCACAGTTCCTGAAGGCAAAACTTACTACAAAGCTACAGTAATCAAGACAGTATGGTACTTGCCTAAGGGAAAGATCAATGGAATAGAGTTGTGAGTCCAGAAATAAACCCTCACATTTATGTTTAACTGATTTTTGATAAGGGTGCCAATGGTCATTCCATAGGGAAAGAACAATCTTTTCAAAAACTAGTGCTGGGACAAGTGGATATCCCTACACAAAAAAATCACCATAGGGATCAAATAACTAACCAGATATGGGCTCCTCTTCAGTCTTTGGAAAATGGTCCCATTTTCCCCAAAACATGGTAATTAGCACTGGGGGTGGTGGGGTGGTGGGAGAAGAAGCACCCACTTTCAAAAGATACCCTTTCACAAAATATATACTCAGCATTATTTAAATTAGTAACTCTAAGCAGACTGTGTCATTCAAATTGAGGGAGAGGGGGGAATAACTTCTTATTCTAAAGAAAAAACATCAGATGGTTTTACAAAACCATAGGCAATAATCTCCAAACTCCCAAATAAGCAATACGGTTACAATGTATCTTTTGCCATTAAAATGCTTGTATACCTACTAACCCTGTTTTTGGGTTCTTTAGTTTTCTGTTGTCTACAATAAAAATGAAAATGTATTCAAGTGAACTTGTTCCACAGTATAAGAAAATCAATTTAAAAGTCCTTCCTTTACCTTTCCTCCCATTTTCTTGACTCAGTCCCGGCTCTAGAACACATAAACTCAGTATTAAAATGAATGTACACTCCATGAAATGCAGTACTGTAAAACCAGGATAAGAAAAGATAAAGGCTGCGTTCAAACTGTTCTAGTTGTTATACTGGACTGTAAATCAGAAGCCCTGATTTCAGATATAATGGAAATGTTTACAGAAGAAAGTCTATGAATGTTACTGAAGATTACACCTTAATTTGAAATACCAGAGTCCAAACATATAAACAAAAAGTATCTACACTAAATACATTTTTCACAATTACCCCAAAATTGTTCTTAATATGATAGAAGTTATTCAATCTGACAAGTTGTATATGCCCACTCTCAGAATCAAAACAGTGGAGGGGGGATGAATTCAAGTGATATTTTAAGCAGGTATTATGAATGTCAGAACTGAGCGAACAACTGGATTGAAAGTAGAGTGAAGAAGAAGAGTCAAGGATTATTCCAAAAGTTCTAGTTTAGGTTACTGAGTTGATGGTGGAAACATGAATTCACTTCATGTATTTGTAAGAACAGTTTTCTTTCTTTGGCGGATGTGGTAGGGTGGGATGGGGTGGTGGGCAGGGTACAAGTGATGGGGAGAGGTGGGAATAGGGAAAGGTTGAGGGATGAGTCCAGATTTATATACTTTGAATTTGTAGTATTTGTGGGACATCAGGTGGTGCCTGGTAGACAGCTAGATCCTGCTAGGGAGACAAATATATTCTGGAGGTAGATTTGTGAGTCATGAGTAGAAAGGTACCATGTAACAAGTCATGTGAACAGATGAGATTAACAGAACAAAGGGTGAAGAACCACCTTTGGAATACTAAGCAGTGGAAAAAAGAGAAAGAACTAGCAAAAGAGCCTAAAAAGGAGCAGTCCAAGATAAAAGGGAAGAACAAGGAGAGAATGATATCCCTGAACCCAGGAAAGAAAGCTGTTTCAAAAGGGAAGTGGAAAAAATTTTTAAACGTCAAATAAAATGACCAGAAAACAGCTATTTTCTCACTATCTGCACCAACTTTCAGTAAATACCATTGCTTCTCTAATTCTGATTAGAAGACAATGACTATTCTTCACTATAACCATATTCTATTTTTAGTATAAAAGTTACAGAAATTTAACTCAAAGCAAAATGTAAAATTCTGATATTACTGTGCTACTCATTTCTTGTTCCAGTCTCTATGTGCTATATGTTAAAAATATATTATTGGGAAGCGGCTGTGGCTCAATCAGTAAGGCTCCCGTTTACCATATGGGAGGCCCCGGGTTCGGTTCCCGGGGCCTCCTGGTGAAGGCAAGCCCGCCGGCACGGCGTGGTTAGCTGACCCAGCGAGCACAAGCAGCAAGGGGGGATAAATGAATAAATAAATAAAATCTTTAAAAAAAAATTAAAAAAAAAAAAATATATATATTATGCCATCCATTTTGATTATGATGAAATGATGAAAGAAAGCAATGACTATTTTGCCTATTTGGTAAAGCATCTAACCTAACAGTATTTACTAATATAAATATATGCCACTTAATGTCAATTACACTAGATTTTCAGCATGCGGAATAAAAATCAGCAGGTAAAACTATAAAAGCAACTGTCAATATTGCAAGAAAAATATCTAAAGCTGTTCAAAGCGTTACTTTTTGATGGAGTAATGTCAAAGTTAAAGTTAGAAAGAAAAAGAACATTAAATTCAATGTCAAAATTCAGTCACCAACAATCCTCAGCAACATGTATCAATCTCAAAAGCCTTATGCTAAGTGAAAGAAGCCAGACACAAAAGCCTACATACTATATGATTCCATTAATATGGTATTCTGAAAAAGGAAAAACTGTAGGGACAGAAATCAGATATGGTTGCCAGGAGCTACGTAGGGTAGGGGTATGGACTTATGACAAAGGGTTGGCACAAGGGAACTTTTTGGGCTGATGGAAATATTCTATATCTTGATTGTGATGGTGATTGCAAGACTGTTAATGTTTGTCAAAACTCAAATGTACAACTCAAAGAGTGAATTTTACACCTCAATAAACCTGACAAATACTTCAATATCCTACTCCCAGAACAAAAAGCCCTTCCTATACTTGATGATCCCCAATATCAGCTGAAAAAGGAATTCTATTTTGAATTTCTTTTTTGTTTTTAAAATTTTTTATATACGAGTAAGTATTGTTACAGGTATACGTGTATAAAATGTTCTTACTCAAAACGCAATATCTGGTAAATCCAGAGAAGAGAATTATATTTTGAAATTAACAGAAGAATTATATGTTTGCTATTCTTAGATTTAGAAATAGCTCTAGGAAATATCACACAGTTCAATTCTAACTCATCAGTTCAATACATATTATTGAATGCCTAAACAGACAAACACTTATGTTGGTGTTACAGTCGTAAGGATGAAAATACACCTCCTTGATCTCATGACTGACAGACATAGGAACAAATTATTTTATCCAAAGGTACAAGTAATAAACTCTACAAATGCTATGAAATGAAATGGAATGACCAGAGAAACCTTTGCCAAAAAAAGGCCATGGTTTTCCTCATCTGTAATTTCTCTTTCTCCTTACAAAAAATTTCTGGTCCATGAGCTGACATTTCGAAAAGCAATGCATGCTTACAGAATAAAGGAAGAAGCACTACACAAATATACATTTTTCTCAGTTAATGTCAATGGTTTTTCATCAGCAATAATTTGAATCTCTGAAGATCTCAGATTCTTGAGGCCTTTCAAACTGTTCTAAGTTTCACCATGGAAAATAATATATTACAAGATCACCCATATTAACAACAAACATCTATAGTCAGGCTGTTTTGTAAAATTTTGCTTCGGGGAAGAATAAAGATGGAATGGAAGTTGACAGAGAAAGGAAGAAACACACAAAGAAAGGTAAAAAATAGTAAAAAGATTAGTACAGTCAAATAAAAAGCATGTAACATAAATGTCTTTTGCGAGAACTTTTAAAATAGATTATGGCATATACACTGAATTCTTAATTCTTTTCTCAAAGGAGGAAGAATGACAAAAGTAGCTTTTAGCTGTTACATTTTAACTTTCAATCTTAGGGTTTTCTAAGGTATAGGCAGAACCCTGGAAAAAACGTTTTTCTCATGTACATCAATTTTTAAAGAGAAGTATTAATTAAAAAAAAAAAAAAAAAGGGAACTCTACCCTGTTTAAACCCATGTATAATTTCAACTTGGTCATCGCCAAGGAAAAATTAAATTTTATATAGTTTACACTCAGATGATCCATTCTTTAGCTAAAAACTGGCAACCTAGAGTCTATCAGCTAAAGGCTACTAAAAGTAGGTTTTAAAATACTGAAGGGTTGCCAAGTAGTACTGTTGAGAAAAATTCACTGATATATTTCCTTGCAAGGATTAATTTCTAGGACATTTTTGTTTTGAAATTAACTAATTAAATGTACAAAATCATAAAGATTAATATTTTTAGTGAAACTAAAGTTAGAATTTTAATAGCTATATTAGTATTTCAGGCATTGTTAGTTTTTAAATTTGCCACAAAAAGGAATCTGGCATTTCAAAATTATGTCACAACTTTAGAATTTCTCAGGAGAGGTAAAAGTTTATAAAACTATTTCAATAAATTTATTTATGTTGCTAATTTCATGTTTTTTGTGCATCGAAAAAGTTTTTCCTTTTTACCAAAGAAGTGAATATACAAAATAAAATTTTTAAAGAGTTTAACATATCCATGTTAAATGATATAATACACATGTAAGATGGCAAAGCGATTCGATTCACCTAAATGAATTATTATGTTGGAAGTTTAATGTATTCTTGGGAATTTTTTTTTAATGCTTAATATAATAAAAAGAATGACAATATCAGTTTATGAAAATGGTGACTAACATTTTTTCAAAAGCTGTCTATTTCACAGATAAAGCATGCATATATTTAAAATCAATATCCAATTTAAATATATATTTGCATACATACTTTGTGTATTACATATATGATATAAAGAAATAAGGGGGAGCAGATGTGGCTCAAGCAGTTGAGTGCCTGCTTCCCACATGGGAGGTCCCGGGTTTGGTTCCCAGTGCCTCCTAAAAACAAAAAAACAAACAGCAAATAAAGAAAGAAAAAAACAACTCAGAGGAGCCGATGTGGCTCTGTGGTTGAGCACCAGCTTCCCACATATGAGATCCCAGGTTCAATCCCTGGCCCCCAAAGACCATAATCAAATAATGAAATCTGCTTTAACTAAGACATTTTAGAGTTCCTGTTTTTTTTAAATTATCTTCAGAATCTTTTTACCAAAGTCACAGGAGAAAACCAGTCTCACTACTTTATAATCAAGCCTAATCTTTTCACCAAAAATTGTTATTATAAATCTTGAAGAAGCAAGGTAGTAGAGTGGAAAGAACAGAGATTTTAGAGGTAGACATATTTGAGTTGGAATCCTATCTCTAACACTTGCTGGACTTGATACCCTAGACAAGTTTCTTAAACATGCTGAGTCTCAATTTTCTTGCCTATAAAACAAAGACAGGAAGATCAACCTGTGTAGATGGGAGGTACAAATCATGATACACAGTGTATTGGTTAAGGCTGATGGTTAATGCATCAACTCTGGAGTCATTTCTCTACTTTCTTCCACTTATTAGTTGTGTAACCTTGGGCAAGTTAATTATTCTATACTTCAGTTTTCTCAAGTATAAAATAAGGAAGATGAACATACCAACCTCATACTATACCTTGAGGAATTAAGAAAATTCATATTAAAGCCCCTGGCACAGTTTCCGGCATATGGAAAGAACTTAATAATATATATTTCAAATGTTGCCTGGCACAATGTAATATCTTATTAAATCTTAGTCCTACTAAACTCAGTTCCAAATGACTTTTACTGTATCTAAAAATCAAATTCACCCCTATGGATAAAGACTTACCGAAAAAGTTAAGAAAAGTACTCCGAAAAGGAATTCCTGTAAAGTTGTATGTAATGTTAATAGTTCTGGAATAAGTACACAACCTCCAAAATTGATGACTTTGAAAGGATCAACATTCTTTGGCTATATAAATTATGGAATTTAAGAAACTTGTTATACTTATTTATAGATTCATCTACTATACTACAATTGGTTATTTGCATTTCTTTGAGTGATATCACTCTCTAAAGTTGATTTTTTCCCTTTCTAAAAATAGATGCTTTGACAATTTCAACTCAATATAAAACTTAAAGTAAAAAAATTTCGGATTGCTTAATAAACATAAATTTTAAAAATTAGACATTAAAAATTTGTAAATTTCAAAAGCATTATATATACAGGATACATAATGTGAATTCTATTTTAATTCTTTGCCTGAAATACACAATTTCCTTAACTACATGGCTTGTAAGTACTGAATCGTCTGAGTAACCAAAGGATAATATGAAGGCTTTATTGAAACTAGAAACATGGAATATTGAATCCTTAAGAACAAATGGAAATACAAATGGAAATCAGACTGATTATTTATTAATTGTAAGACCACCTACAACTTTCTAAACTTATCGAGACTCGGTTTCTTCATCTGTGAATTGCAGATGATAATTGTTTCTACTTCAGGGGCTAGTTTGAAGAATTAAATGAAATAGTGTTGTGGTATATACTTCACACAGTTCCTGGCAACTAAGCCCTCAAAATTTTATCTAGCTGGCAATGTTCTATCAAGAAATAATCCCTCCTAATAATACCACTTTGGAAATTGAAAGGAGTATGTCTTAAAACAATACCATCTGACAAAACTCAGTTCATTAAAATTTACTTACGATTACACCAAAACAAAATGATATATACAAGAAAAATAACTAAAATCACTTTTATTATTTAACCTATTTGGGAAAAAAATTCTAAGCATATAAAATATCCTTTAATATTACAACGATGGCCTTAAATAAAGAGACATGTTTTAAAAATTGCTTTTTAATCAACTAGAAACATAAAAATTCCACTTTAATAAGTTTTAAAATAAAATCTTAAAAATCAAACATTTCAGGAACATTATATATTGTTTACTACAAGTATAATAAATTTACTTGCATGCCTTAGTAGGAGCACATGTAAATAAAATCAGTCATTCAAACACCACATACACACAAATTCAAGATTTCTAATGTAAGAGTAATAGCTTCATACCAGGAAGATAGAACTGAGATCAGAAACGTGTATCATATCCTTCTAAAATATGAAGGAAAAGCACCTTGGCTTCAGATCACTGAAAAATTCACAAATGGTATCAACATCAGCACTCACCAACACCTAGCTTTAAGACCAGAGCTCGACAGAGCAACATAAACCAATAAAAACAAGAGTTAGGGAATCCTTATTCTCTCAATGACTCACTACATGAATCTACACGTGGTTTCTGAGTGTCAGATTTTTCATTAAAAAAATGGCAATCATGCTGGTCACTTCTCTCACAAGTGTAAGAGAATATTTATAAATGGACTCGGGTCACCTTGAAAAAAAAAAAGACCAATTTAAAAAGTACAAAGAATTATTATAAGTACCACCTGCTGAAAAGAGGAAAAACTGCTTAGAGTATATTTTTAAATGAATTTTAAAATAAGACCAGAAATTACTACCAAATTCAACTTATGTTCAGGATATTAAAATAAGTATCATCAACTAAACAATTAATTATCAGGCTTCTATAAAGCTGCCTAGTCAATTATATTACCCTATTCCTTTTATGGCAAACAACTGTAGTAAGCAGAGTTGACTTTACATTTCTCTAAAATGAATTTTTTTTTTTAACCTCAGTCCTCCCAATCACTTTATATAAAACTGAAATCAGGCATTAATTAAAAATTCCAGATTAATTACAAGCCATGCTATTTTCTAATAAGCAATAATTTTATATAGAACTCTGGTTTTCTCTTGTATTATTTTTATATATCGAGATAGTGAAAAAAGCACAATAGGGTATGTCAAAATCTAACACAGAATAACATGAGTTCTAATGTTTCTGTAACAGTTTGATAATGGACTGATATAAAAAAAAATTAAATATGAAATTAATTTATGAAGTGTTAGAAAATGTTTGAATTGAGTAGTTCAGTTCCAAACAACAAAAATTTCGTGTATAAACTGGTAGAGCTAAGCCCATAATATTTTTGAAATATAATAATGATCAATATGCAGAAAACCAAAACTAAGTTTACCATCATGGTAAAAACTTCTACTTTTCATCCCTAAAGAGAGTCTCAAATAGAAAGACAGTCTTCCTTTCTTTAAATATAACCTTCTTCTTAAAAGTGGGCACTATTGTAATGATCCCTTGCACAGGTTCAGAAATACAAGTAACTTTAGTAAACAAATTGCTTAATGGCTTAAAAAAAGAAGCCTCCCATATATTCTTCTCAAAACACTGAAAATAAGTAATGTTCAACTTTAATTTGATTCACTAAACTTTCATTTCATTGTTTACTGTAAAGCTGCTTTTTTTCCAAGTAATATTTCAAGTTATTGGTAACTCTGCAGACTCAAGATACACAATAAACCACACTGTTGAAATTTCCTTTACTATATTAGGAAATAGTTTTCCAAATAATATAACTAGAATTATAGCATTACTGAAACACCTATGATTGTCTCCTTTCACTGAAATTCAAAAACAAAAAATTAAAAAAAACAGAAAGAAAGAAAATACAAGATTAGCCACTGGTGAACATCCCAACCAATACAGGAGAGGTAGAGCAGACTACTCATAATCTCCAGAGAAACAAATTATTCTTCAGCCCCCTTCCAACTAAGCTATCAAAAATTTAAAGTTAAGTTTAGGTTTTATTTTATTTTAACAATGTTTTATGCTTCTTTTGATCTACCCAATTGGTTTGGACCAAACAAAAACATGTTCAATCTACTTCAAAGAAATGTTTCTGCTATCTTAACGAAGGCTACCACACAAACCTGTATTACTTGCTACAAATTACTAAATATGTAGAATTTGGAAAATAAGATCTGATAACTAATTCCCCGTAATTTAATTCCAAAGTCACAAGAAAAATTAATCACATAAACCAATACTGAAAACAGTGATTCAAACATCCATCTAAGAAAGCTCCTTTTAACTGAAAAAAAAAAAAAAAAAAAAAAAAACAACAAAAAACTCTAAGTTGCTTCTGTTGATGAAAACTAAGCAAGCAGAACTCTTCTTTGCATTACCTTTAGTAGAAATATGTTCATCCCTTGACATACATTTCAGTTTATTTAAGTAAAAGTTGCAAAGACAATCACAGGAACAAAAATGGGCCTTTAAAACATTTACATTGAAGCCCTTACAAACAAAACCAAAAACAACCTTTTGCTTTCTTAAGATGTGAAATGTTCCTTCCTTCTGTATTCCCCCCACCATCATCCACAAACCCCCAACCCACAAGCCCCCCACCCGGTTTAGGCCCGAGGCCCTGTAGCAAACAGTGTCTAACAGGAGCAGGCAGCACAAAGACAGGAATGGGAGATTAGTGGGAGGGAGGGAGGCCGGGATTGGGGCTCAGCAGGAGCTTCAGGCTTTTTAAAATTCAAACTGCTCCCTGACCAATACAAATCACGGACACGCTACTGACTACTACACGGATTTATAGCATTAAAAACATGCCTAGTACGTGACAGCTATATTAACTTCACTCTTTTTAACATTTATCTGTATGTTTACAGAAAATGTGGAACAACTTATTGTAAGCAGGACCCTAAACTCAATAATAACCTCCAGGAAAGTTACTTATTCTACAGTGAAAATAATAATTTAAAAGGCACACAAAAATTTTGAACCAATGTAACAACCACTAGTAAAACAAGGGACTTTGTTGATCAGTGTTGCTTCATTTTAACCACTGGAAATTTTCCTTCAGTGAATGAGACAAAGTATCAAAATAGTGTAAACCAGGTACATTAATTTTTCTATGCAATTTGTATGAATGAGGACTTTTAAATCGATGTTTTCTCCGTATACCAACCTACATTACAAATGCTTCCATAAACAGGGTCTAAACACAACTTACTGACGAAGAAGAATTTGTTAAGATAGAATGATACTTTTCTCCAGCATTTACAGATATATTTGACCTATTAAAATGACACCTCTCTCATTACACAGTCAAACATCATGGGCACAAACAGCCAATGACAATCCTGGGACCTCAAGATCTGCCCTGACATGAAAGGATGGCACCTTTTACATTTTTTGCCTCCCAGGGATTTTAAGCATAACTCAATTTCTATCCTTTAAAAGAAAACTGGCGTTACCTTTACTCCAGCACAATTCTCAGAACATTTAAAATTCTTGTTATGCACGTTTAGCTTAGGAAGTACCTGAATTTTATGTACGGTCCTTTAAAACTGTCCTTATATAACGCATAAAAATATAAAGTGACAAGGTAAACCTGTCAAATACTTTATACTTGTCTTTGAATAAAATGTCCATGTGCCAACACACACTGTCAAACAACATAAAAGCTAGCTCTTGGGGAGGGACACAGACATGCAGTGTCTACCACACTATGGTTTTCTATATTAAATATTCATATGGACGATTTCATTCTTTAAAAAAGAAAACGAGTCTTTATTAACTTTCCAACGTTCAAACAAGTTTTACTAAGGGTAAGAATTAGCACTGGATCCGTGTCTGAGTATTTACATTTGTCTCACTAACTGAAACTACTTCCTCCCTTCATGGGGTCACAGGGGGAAGAAGGGGGGTTGTTTGTTTCACTGGGACGTTCCCCACTCCCGCACCGGGAAAGTTGTAAATATGGGGACGACCAGAGCACATTTGCTGTTAGCTGTATTGTTTCCGCCTCCTCACTCGCTACGGCTCCTCTCCCGGGCGAGGCCTGTCACCGACCAGCAGTCGCTCCGCTCAGCCCGGAGCTCTCCTAATCCCCGAGCTCAAGTAGATTCCGCTGGCCCGCGGCCTGCACTCTCCGCCCGGCCTACGCCTCCCCGGCGGCCCGGCAGGAACCCAGTCCCCGCCGCTGGAACCGGCGGGGAAATGGTACAAAACCATCGCCACCCAGGGCGGCTGCCACCAGAGAGAAGCGAACTCTAGACTCGCCCGTGGAAGAGACCTGGGGCCGCTAAGGAAGCGGCGGGGAGGGGAGCGAGGAGGAGAGACGCTGAGGACCTGGCGCCGCCGCCGCCGCCGAAATAAAGAGCCGGAATTTACCTGGGCGAATCGGCGTCTGAATCCAAGGGGAGGCCGAGGCCGCTGTGGCGAGAGACTATAATCCGGGCCGGGAGGGGGGGTGGCTACGGCTCCTCTTCCGTCTCCTCAGTGCGGGGAACATGTAGAGCCGGGGGGAGACCAGCCGAGAAGACAAATCGCTGCTTCTTCTTCCTCCTCCTCCTTCTCCCACATAGAAACACTCACAAACACCCGACCAGGGGCCCGAGCTACCGGGGGGGCATCGCCGCGGGCCCGAGAACCAATCCTTCCGTCGGCGGGGGCGTCCCTCCCTGCGGCTTGGTGGTGTCGGGTGAGTCGGTACCGACGGAGGGAGGGGGGGAGGGCGGGGGGGGGAAGGAGCCCTGTGTGTGTCTCTCTCTCGTTCCGTCTCTCCCTCTCAGAACAAAATGCCGACCGGAAGTGCAGCTGCAGGAATGACTCCCTCCGCCGGCGCCAAACACTAACAACCACCCCCTCTTCCCCACTCCACTTCCGCCACCGCCGCCGCCGCCGCCACTTGGGCTCGCGTCCCCTGGCCCTCAGACCACGTCCTCGGCCACGCCGCGCCCCACCGCACACTACCGCGCGGCTGGGCTGGGGCCAACAGCGACGCGGCGGCGGTCCCTTCTCTGCGCCTTTCTCAGGGCGGGCGTGGATGTTGCATTTATTGTCGATCCTGCGGAACGGCGTTTTCGCTGCGGAACGAGCGGGCCGGTTCTCCTGGTCTTTATTTTCCCGGAGGCGACAGGAGCGGGGCCCGAGTTCGGAGGTGGTCGTGTGCATGCGAGAGCTCTCAGGTCCGCACTGGCTTGCAGGCCGCGGTTGGCGGCGGCTGGAGGCCGCACTCGCTGCCCCGGCTTGTCGTCATTAGCTTTAGGGAGCCGAGCTCGAGGCGGCCACGTAGAGGACGCCTGCGATTCGACCAGCGACGGTGCATTTTTAAAATGGTGTCCCAGAAGCCGGGTGGATGGATGTATCGTACACCTTCTCTCCTTTTATAAGATGCCGGACTTTACGGCCGTCTGTACATTTATTTCTCTGGAGTAAGAACGCAACCCTTGGAGGTGAAGACTCCCAGCTGGATTGAATTGGGATCGCGTTTGTGATGCTTTTATTTCTGGAAATATGCGGTCTTTTCTGATCTTGCTTTTCGTTGGCGGCGGTTTTGGTTCTTCCCTAACTGTTGGGATAAAGGCCTGTAGGCGACGCTGTGCGAGCGTGGAGCTGGCGGCGGTAGACCCGGCGCCCCGCGAACCCGGAGCGCGCGGGTCCGCGCCCCCCTCCAAGTGAGGGTGGAGCCGAGCGCACAGGGAGAGCGGCCGCCCCCGGCCACCGGTGGCTGTGGGCGACGGGTCGACCTGAGGCCAGCATGTTTCAAACATCGTTTTCTTCTTTACATTTTAAATAGGTATGATCAAGGCTGGAATATAAAATGACGTTTAAGTTCACTGTAATTATACATATACTACCATGTTTGTTGGAGAGCCTCTTACACTGTGAAATAACTTCATCGTTCAACATTCATCTATTAAGTTTAGATGTGTAAATTAGAAGGAGACTCTTCTTAAGGTAAAAAGTGCTGTAGGTAAGCAGATTTTACTCAAATGGAGCAAAATTTGTGTTATATTTTAATGTATGTAAACTACGTTAATTGTATTATGTATTTTTATATATATATCACAGTGCTAACAGTAAATGGGTTGTTTTCATTCCTTTGCTGTAGACACTGCAGTGGCATCCCATCTTTCTGGGAGTGAAAGGCAAAGCCTTGACCGCGGCCTAAAGGCCCTGCGCGCGGTGGGGGGTGGACTGGAGGGGAGTTTGCCTAGCTTGGCTCCTAGTGTTCTCTGCTGCTCATTGCCGTCCAGGTACCCTAGCATCCTTGCAAGCAGGATCTCTGCCCTTGCTATTCCCTCTGCCAGACTCCCCTCCCCCACCCCAAGTATCCATAATGCTTTGAGGATTTTGCTTAAATGTCACCTTAGGGGGCCTCCCATGACCATTCTTTTTAAAACTGCAAGTCTTCTGGCCCCATTCCCTTCAGACATGGTACAAACTTTACTTATTTATCTTGTTTATTATTTCTCTTCCCCCAGTAGAATATAAGCTCCAGAGGGCAAGAGGTTTTGTTTATCTCTACCGGTGTTATGTCAACGCATAGAATAATGACACTTTATTACATTATTACTAGGAAAAAAGTACTTAACGGCATTATTTATTTGAAGCCCACAAGCTAGTGATTATTTTTTAGGTGTCTGTAAATGGGCATGCCAAAGGAGGGTCCATTAGTGGATCACATTATCAAATTAATACTGGGCCAGTTTTGCTCTCCACCTGAGTCACAAACAGCAGTCTTAATCCTGTCTGCCCTCTTTGTTGCAAAATACATGCGATTTCACCAAATAAAAATCTGAGAATTTGGTTGGCCCAGCCCAAATCCAGGACTACTGGAAAAGTTCATTCAGAATGTGTGCCGGGCACAGTGGTTCAAAAGGTGTGTGTTTCTGAGGCTTGGGAGGCCTTAATAAAGGACCACATATGGCTACTTTGGTTACTACTCAATTATGCTGTCAAGCAATGAGATTTATTTTTACAGTTTCATTCTGAAGAAAAGGTTCTGTGAAAGCTGAGGTCAGTCTTAGTCTGGATATTTTAATTCACATTTTAGCTTGCTGTTTGTTTACATTTACTTACGATAACACTGGGTATGCCAATAAATGAATTGATAATGATTTTTGAAAACAATGAAACGTGAGAATTTTTATT